>VWYI01038255.1:846174-862561 GCA_013399455.1 Anthoscopus minutus | reverse complement strand
CATCCCATCCCATCCCATCCCTCTCCAGGGTTATTTTACACAGTGCCAGCAGCTCCTGGTAATTCCATGGCACCCCAGGCCCCCATTCTTGCTCCGGCTGTGCTACAGTTGCTGTGAGCCAGGAAAAAGGGGTGTTTTATGGATCCAAAGTGAAATTTTACACTAGATCCTGAAAAACGTGATACCTGCACTTCTGCCATCAAACCAGGACTTGGTTTGATGCAAGGTAGAGGCAAACCAGCCTCTACCCAAGCATGGATTCAAGGCTTTCCCACCCAGGAAAACACAAACTCTGCAGCATTCCCAGCCCCTGGCTGGGCCAATTTGCTCCTTGTGTTATTGCCACAGGAGGATTGCTGCCCTGTGTTCACTCACCCAAATCTCCCTGCAGCATTTTTAATCTAATCCTCTCTGTAACTGCAAGGTGAGGGCTATTTAGAGCTACTTTTCATAAAAACAGGATCTCAGCCCAAATAATAATAATGCAGAAGGAAAAAAAAAAAAAAAAAGAAAACAACAAAACAAACAAAAACTGGGGAAGTTGTTGGAGAGAAGAAAAGAGGCCTGGATGAAGCTCAGAGCCTTGTCTCCCTCTACTGGCTCCCAGACAAGGCAGACAGGAGTCAAGCTCCTTTTTAAGGTGAGAAACGGCACTAAACACACGGTCACAGCATCTTTTTTGTTGGTTTTGTTTGCTGTTCTTTTTTTTTTCCCCCACTTTATTAATGCACACACCTCTGAAGAGAAACAATCTGAAGAGTTTTTGTGACATGTGTCTCCAGTTCATTAAGGCAAGTTAGGAATCAGCACTGGAGTGTTCCTACCTGTGTTCTCCTGCTCTTTTTTTCCCAAGGTAAGATTGCTTCCCGCTGATTATTTCCCTGGTAATCCTCCTGATCTCATTTTCAAAGCTCCAGCTCTAGAGTTCCCTCTGATATAATTAATCTGCCCTTGCCCCACAGCTTTCCTGCAGATCTACTCCAGCACAGTGTGCAGCATCACTGCAGTGCTCCCCTCCAAATCCCTCACCCAGCCTCACAGGGAAAGGGATTTTCCTGCCCAGGAAGCACGGGAAGGCTCTGCCAAGATTTCCTGCAGGATTTTTGGTGTGGGAGGAAGGGAAGGAGAGGCAAAGAGCAGCCACATGCATGGATCTGATTTCAGGATGGAGCCTTGGAGGCATTGGCACCATCTCTCCCTGTAATAGATCATTCCCAAATGAATTCTCTGCCTTGTACCTTGAACTTGTGCGAGGGAGTGAGGGAAAAATCAAAATCTATTAACTAAAAATGTTTGTGAGATGGGTTTAAAACTCTGGACTTAACCACAGTCTGAACCAGGGTCTGAGACAACCCACAATTATTATCCCTGTCCTCATGGCTTTTTTGGGGTTGTTTTCCATATAAACAAGATTTCAGTCCAAGTAATAATCATGCAGAAGAAATACAAAACATAACAAAATTTAAAAAATCCAAAACCAAAAAAACCCCAAGCCCAGAGGACTTGATAGAGAGGAGAAAACAGACTAAGGCTGCAGTATACTGCTGATACTTGTATATACAGAGCAACCACAGGTTTGGAGTTCTTTGGCACAAAACTTAGCTAAACTGTCTGGATCTTCAACATTTTCTAAGTTTCTTTCTGCTTGATAATCTGCCTCTTGAAATCTGTAAGAAAGGGTGTCTATAATGAAATGAAATCTCTAAGAATGTTCCCTGAGTCCTGTGATCATCTGTATTGCAAACAATTAGGCTCTTTCAGAGGCTTGACTCTCCAGAAATTACTCTTCCTACTTCTTTCTTTTGGTTGAAATGTTAAAGGAAATCAATGCTGTTAAGAAGAAGACATCATAATTTGCAGGGGGAAGGGCAAGCATGGTCATTTTTAGCCATCATGAAAACAAAAATTGCTATCCCCAGCTTGAGTAATATTGTGATGAAGTTGTTTTTCCAATCAAAGCCCCATTTGTGCTGGGCAGTTTACAGAGATCTTGGTTTGCCCGCAGGTAAGAGCTCATTGGCATTTTACTAATGTGCCTGGAGGGGAAGCAGGACAGTATAATTCCGAAGAAAAATAGCTGAGAGTTATGCCATTTATGTTGTTTTTGCTTTTCAGACGTTGTCCTGTTCATACACTAACCAAAAGGCACCAAAACTGCCCTAGAAAATGTTCAGCCATTACACTGAAATGCCAAAAAAAAGGAAGAAATGTGAGAAAGAGACACAGGACCTTTTTGACAGCCATATTATCATAGAATCAGAGAATTATTAAAGGTTGGAAAATGCCTACAAGATCATCAGGACCAAGCTGTGCTTGATCCCCACCTTACCCAGCCTGGAGCACTCAGTGCCAAGTCCAGGCATTCCTTGGACACCTCCAGGGATGGGGACTCCAAAGCTCCCTGGGCAGCTCCAAGGCCTGGCCGCCCTTTCCAGGAGGAAATTGCACAGCACAGAGTGGAGGAAAGAAAAAAACTTGACCATCAGAAAGTGTGAAGGGCAGATTGGGGAGAAGACATCAAAGAGTCAAAATGGAAAATAATATGAGTGACACCAAATTCCTCAGTGAGGAGGTAGAAGACAATGAACGGACAACACATGGTAGAGGGTGAGCCTCGTGTTTAATATCAGGAATTTTCAGCCTGGATTATAGAAGCTGGGCCATCCACAGGCTTTCCTTGGGAGATCTGGCAAAGCCAGCAGAGGAAAGTGAGCCAACTGCAAGGGCTTATTTTAGACTTCCACCTCCAGCAGGCAAAGCCTTAGGGGGCTTCAAATCCGAAGAGGATGGAAATGAGTGTTTCCTCCCCAGCCAGGTCAGCCGGAGCCCACCAGCACCACAAGGTGGGGTTAGTCCAGCGTAGATCCGCCGCCGCCAAGCTCCAGGTAGTGAATAATAATTGCGGACCCACTTCCTGCGGCTCTTTCTGCACCGAGGGCTGTGAGTGACCCAGCGCAGTTTAGCTTGTGAGATGTGATGAAATCAGCGCCGCAGGGCTGATGGCAGTGGCTGCAGGCTATTAAAGCTCAGATGCCATCCTTAACTTGTGCTGGGGGCTCTTCTTTATTCATGACATGACAGCCAGAGGATGAGGTGTCAGGAGTAACACTAACATTTCTTGGCACCCACTGGTTTGAATCGCTCGCAAAACTTTGCCTTATTTAGGAGCCGATTTGTGTATTTATAATTAATATGGATTAGCTGTTATTATCTATGCAATATGGCAGGCAGGCGGTGGAGAGAGGCTCACAGCTGTTCAACCATGCAAATGATGCCCATGGAAAGTACAGTTTAGTACTGGGATATTATTACCAGCACACAGAAAAAAGTTCAGGACCGGAGGTGGGGAATATAAATAACCATGGCTTGGAAACTTTCCCAAGATTTCCCTGGACACAGAGCTGAGGTGCAGGGCATAGACCCAAGCATTGGTTGCTCCTGTATTCTCCAATGGTTCTCACTGTTTGCAGCAGTTATGAATGAATAGCGGGGGGGGGAAAAATCACAGCTGGCCTCAAAATAACAATCTAAGCCTTCTGTGCTTGCTCCCAGCCAAAAAATTCCCAGTGTTTTGTTTGCACCTGGAGTTATTGAAGAAAGGCATCAGATTTGACAAGCGTTTAGTTGGGAAGGTTGATCTGTTCTAAAAATAATCCTCAGGGAAGGATCTGGCTGCATGGCCCATTCTCTAATATTCTTCTCAGCTGAAGAAGTGCTGCATCCCTGATGTGTCTGGGGTCAGCCAGAAACCCCAGTGTGCTCAGCAACTCCTCCCAGGCAGCGCAGGTGAACAGAACCTGGGCTGATGTGCTCTTCCCTCTGCATGGGCTGTAAATCCAAGGCACTCTGGACAGGCTGCACTGCCCTCCTATGAACCTCACCCAGCACAGCACATATTTCCCTCTAGGAAATACTGGATGAAAATCCTGGCTCTGCTTTTCTCTCCAGTCACAGAGGCTTCTGCTTTTAGACACTGGGTTCTGCCAGCAAGACGCCCTAAGGAAAGGCTTCTCCCTGGGTTTCAGGTTCAGCAATGCCTTCAAAGCCATTGCCTCTGTGCCATGACTGGCTCAGAGACTCCTCGTCAGCAGTGCTGTGTTAAAAGTCCCAAAAGCTCCAGCTGGAACTTATACTTTATTAGAAACCAAAGCCTGTCAGTGTCTGAGAAACCAGGACTCGGTGGTTCCTTCAGGATTCCTTATCCCACAAACACCAGGACTTTGCTCAGGAAAAAGTGCCCCTTTTTTGCATGAGAGCATGTCCTGCTCTACCAGCACCTCTCTGACTGGTTCCTCTTCTGGCAAAGGGCTGGGAGGAGGTGATTTCCAGGCCTGCATCTGGAAAGTCTCAAGTGAAAGTGAGGCAGAAAAGCACCGTGCTCCACACGGGTGACAAATGCAGCAGGGCTTGGCGTCAGCACTCACACAGCTCCTCCTGGGCTTGTTAAGCCTGCTTAACTATATCACATATACAGACAGGAGTCCTGTTAACAGAGCAAATCCAAATCAGCTCCCCTGCCAATATCCCAGTAAAGAGGAAAGGAGTGAGAGAAAAGTGGGACACCACAGAAAGGCTTTGGTTTTGCACTGCCTTGCACAGAAAGGGCTGTTTGGGGATATTGAGATGGGGGAAAAGGGAAGAGGGAGTAGGAGACATAACAAAGTGGATAGAAATTGCACCTGTCTTCAGGTCTAAATCTGCACAGGACACACATTTATCTTCATGAGTCAGAAGCTCAACCTTTGCCCATTTCCTTCACTGAACCCTACTGCAAGTGCTTTACCTCAGCTCTGGTACCCAGTGACACCTACTCGGGGTGACAGACAAAATCCACAGGTCTCTTCTCCATCCCAGCTTGCAATTCAGCCTGTCCTGGCAATGTGCAGCAAAGGGAAGAGCGTGCCATTTGCCCAGTGCTGTAAATAAGGCTGCACTTGCTGACAGCACAGACCAGCACTGACTATTGCAGTGTTTGATCTGCTGGGTGGGCAATTTATTAAAACAGATATCTGGGGCTTTAATCACTCTGCCAGGCTGCCATCTGCTTCCCTCATGCTCCATCCTGGCTCAGGCCAGGTCTCCATGTAGGAGAGGAGAGTTTGTGAGAGCTCTTTGGGGTCTGTGTCATCATTCACAGTGTGCACACACAGACTGTGCTCTCTGGGGCTATGGATCCTCCCACACACGAGTGACCCCAGTGATCCTTCCTGTGCAGCTTGAGGGGGGTCTGGAAGAGAACAGGGGGTCCCAAGGTTTGCTTTGGTCTCTGGGCTTAAGCTGGGAGCAGAAGCGATGGGGGAAGCTGGCTCCCCTAACCTCACTGCCATGTCAGCAGGGCTTGTGGAAAACATCTGGCAATATTTACAGAGCTGTTATTCACAGATATGAAGTCAATTCATCTCATCCACTTTCTTGCTGTGATTCTCAGTGGCAACAGTGTTCTCCAAAACCTGAGCTCTCTCCATCCTGTGCACAACCTTAGAAACCACATTGCCATCCTCCAGGTGGCTGGAAAACAGGACAGAGTGCTCCTGAGAGGGGTCTGGACTCAGTTTGACCTTGTCTTCTTCACATCACCCATCTGGACCAGACTGACAGGACCCATATGTGGCTTGGCTGTGAGGTCTCCTGTTTGTGCAAACCCTTTTCCTCCTCACAGCATCCCCAGCCAGCAAGTCAAGCAGGAAAGGTCCATCATGGGCTCTTGCTCGCCTGGTGGAGAGCACTGTGCTACGTGGAGGAGAAGCTCCCTTTGACTCAGAAATCCTAAAGGTTTCTAAGGTCTGAGAGCACTCCCCAGATGGGTTATCCACACCACTGGCTGTGCAGTCTGGCAAGGAAAAATCTTTCAATCCCTGAGGATGGGGATTCACTGGAAGAGTTGTGTCAGAGCATCCTGCAGTGCTGAGTGGTTTGTGCCACTGACAGCCAGGCTGAGCTGCACTAAGTGGTTCAGAGTCCTCACTGCTGTCCCCTGAGGGAACTGTGGGTCCCCAAGAGGCAGCAGAGAGGCCCCAGAGCATGGGCCACTTCCTGTGGCTCTTGCTTCCAGCCACTGATGATGGAACCCAGACACAAACCAACAGCAGAAGTGTTCAATAAATTCTGATTCCCCTTAAAAGACTAGAGAAGGCTCCCAGAACCAAATGCCAGAGGAATGGAAAATATAAATATCTCATAATGAGGTAGACACTGGAGTCTCGGGGAGATTAAGAGAGAAATGCAGGGAAGGGAGCACAGCCTGCAGCAGGGCAGATGAGGAACAGGAAATATTTCTGCCACAAGGACTAAAGGATCCCAAATCAAATGGGTTGTTATTCCTGGGCAGGATGTTTTTGTTTGTGAAGGCTCCTGATTTTCTACACTACACAGATTTTTCCAGGCCACATGGGGAGCAGCTATGGCTGGGCTGAACCTTGGAAGGAAGAGATCCTCAGGTGGCTTCGTGCCCACTGAGCAAGGGATTTGGGTAGACTTGACTGAAAACAGACAGATGGTCTTGGAGTCTTATAGAGCTGAGAACAGGGATTAGTGAGAATCCCCTTCACTCCCCAAAGATAAATTTGAGTTTATGGAAATGAACATGAATGGTGGGATGAGACCTGGGGCACATCACTGGATGGACATCTCTCGTCATCGTGCAAAAGGCAGTGCAATACTGGGTCAGGGCATAGGATTCCTCACTTAAATAAAATGATTAATACTGGTTAAAAGCAGCCATGGGGTTTTAGTTCCAGGACAGCTGGTACCCACCCGGTGTCAGGGACCAGGGGCACTTGGAGAGCTGCCAGCTCCCTGCTCCCACAGCTCCTCCTGGCAGCAGATTCATCCACCCAACCTCCCTGAGGAAACTCCACAGACACGAGGATTAAGGAAATATTTAGCCAGGCAGGCAGGAACTCTGTCCCAGTGAGAAGTCCATCTTTAACCAGTAGGGGTTCAAAACTAATTTGTCCATTTGATTTCCCAGAAGTTGATGCCTTCAGTGCAGTAAATGAGTCTCGTAAATGGAGGTCACAGCAGGGCCTGATGTTTGCTTTTGCTCCTGTCGGGAGCCAAGCAGAAGGGCTTTCACATGCCACTCTGCATTTCAAACCAGCAAGGGCGGCCTGGGAGCATTTAAGTGAGCCCTAATTAGCACTGATAGATTTCAGGGTGCTCTGAGCTGGCTGAGCAGCCTCTGCAGAGCTGGGAGCAGTCTCCTTCACTGCCTGAATGACAAACAGGTTCGCTGGGACTTGGGTTTGAAACAGCTCAATAAAAGCAGTTATGACATGGCCACAGGCCTTGAATTAACAGCTGATCCAACAAAGAAAAGAGGTGAAACAGCAAACAATTAATGCTTTTGCTTGTGCCATTTCCTGAAGACAAACTCCCAGAGAGCTGCAGGTTTGGAGTTCAGCTGCTTGCCTGCGTTTCCTCCCAGTCCTTTGGATCTGCAAAGCTGGGGATGGCTCATATTTAAAAAAAAAAATGTGCCAAGTCATACATTTCTGGTACTTTTAAAACTCTCTGTGTTTGTTTGATACTTTATGAATTGTTGCAAATTATTCTGATTAGGTCAAGTGTCTGTAGCTTGTTTTAAGCTTGGCTTGTCTCCAGTTGTGAGGAGGACACGTGGGTCAAAAGGATGTGACCTGTATGTCTTCCACTCACAGGGCTAATTCTGCATGGGTTTTGCTTGGGAGGATGGGGAGATTAAGTGAGTCAAAAAAAGACACAAATCATTCCATAAGAACTAATAAATCCATATATTTGTGTCACTGTTTCACCCCCAGCATTTTCCCCTTAGAGACACCTTGCCAGAGGCATTTTTGGCCTTAATCATCCCCATTTCATAACTAGCTCTGGCATGCCTCCACCCACAGTAGCTCCCCTGTGAGCTGGGTGCTTTCTGTGGAAGCTGAGACATTATTTTATTCCACCTGAACATAAGGAACAGCTTTCCTGTGCACTGGAACAGGTTGCCCAGAGAGGGTGTGGAGTTTCCCTGACTGGAGATATCCCAGAACTGTGTAGACACAGCCCTGAGCTCTGGGATGAGCCTGCTGGAGCAGTGAGTTTGGGCCAGGTGGTCCCTTCCAACCTGGCCCATTCTGTGATTCTGAAACATCTTTGTTTTGCTGGTTTCACACACCCTCTGGATGCAGCCACTGGGAAATAGTCTGAAAATATTTGGGTAAACTCATGAGTTATTATCCCTCAGTCTGGCTCCAGAGCCACTCTAGCCCAGTGGCCATGGTCACTTCAAGCCATGGGACCACTCACCTGCTGACTCAGCCACAGCACGCTCTCCATCCCCAGCTGCAGCTCCCCTGTGGCACAGGGCAGCTGTTCTGATGTCTGCACAAATTCAAAGAGGGTTCACTGACTTTCCAACATGAAATAAACTGGAATCCTGTGTTTCTGTCTGCTCACTGCAGTGACATTAAACAGCAACCAAAAAAAAAGCAGCAGCAAAAAATAAAAGTGTGCTGTGTTTGGAAAGTTAGAGTGGAAGGGCAAAGGGCTTTATCTACGAATGCAAGGTGTGCAGGAGGGAAAGAGGAGAGCAAAAATCTCGAACTTACACAGCTTAGGGGGGGAAAAAGGGCAGTTAAGAAGGGATTTAATTGATAATGGTTTAGATAATGTCAAGTGAAGTTTCTATTCTCAGCCCAAGTGCAGATGATGAGGCAAAAGGACTAAATGTAGAAAATAAACACCCATTCAAAGCTAAACTGAGAAACCTTTTGTCACACAGAGAATCATAAGTGTGTGAGAAGTCCCAGCAGGAGAGGTTCTCAAGGCAAAATAACACTGGGGGCATTCAGGAAATAATTAGCTGACTTCCTGGAGGGAGCAAGTGAGGGAAGCAGGAGAGTGAGAAGAGAGGGACGACTGGAATGAGATGAAAATCGAATAGAAAGAAGCCATGAGGAATGTGGGGCCTTTAACTCATCCCACAAAAGGGGAGAAAAGTAAGCAAGTAAGTAAAGGAAGCAGCAGCTCTGCTGTGCTGGATTTAATGAGCTCCTCTGGAGTGGCAGCCTCCATCAGAGGTGTGAAATGAGGCTCCTGCTCAGTCCCAGCTAAAACACCCCCAGCTCACAGCATCTCCTCTCCAGGTGGCCACTTAGCCCAAACAAGTGACCCACGGGCTGCTCCTGCTCCCTGCAGCCCCAGCAGGAGCCTCTGTGGGGGCTTGGCCTTGTCTGAACCACCCCCAGCCCAAAGGGTTCCATGAACCCAGGATCCCCATCTCAGCCCTGGGCAGCTGCACTCCCAGCGATGCCATCGCTGCTGGTATTGATGCTGCTGAAAATCAAAGCTTTGCTGCCAGCCTCGTGGGAGGAACCATCCATCCCATCTGGCTCACACACCAGGTGTTGATCCACAGCTGCCTTCTGAACACACCTGGCTCTCTCAGCTGCCTACAAGTAACCATCACACTGCCAGGAGCCGACTTTTGGGTGGTCCAAACTGAGAGAGGCGAATATCCAACCTCAACCAAAGCTTCAAGGCCTCAGGTTTTTTTGCCTGGAATTTCTTTTGAGTACTTTCATGTCGTTGCCCTTTCACAAATAACTTCTGATTATTCTTGCGCAGGAAATTCTGCCACAATTGCTGTAATCTCACTGGTTTCTCATTTTTTTCCCATAAAAGTGATAAATGATGATGCTTTTAAAATTAATTTCCATTCTAGCAGCTCATGACAGCCCCTTTGTCTGTGTTACTCAGGACAAAGTGCTAACACACAAAGAAACCTAAAACAGAAAAGAAAAGCTCAGCACAGCCAAAAGGTGAAAGAACCACAAAAAGATGTTTTTCTGTATCGAATACACTGTTTGATTTTCTCCCTCACAACTATACCCAAACCAAAGGATGTTTTTTTAAGGGAATATGTGGAAGGTTTATGAGCTCTAGCCCTGAAGTTCCTACATCTCCTCCAAGCAGGACAGCAAACATTTTACCCCAGCTGCCTGTCAACCTTTAACTGGAGCACTCCCCTTTAAGGAAAAGCCTTCACTGGCTGGGGCTATGCCACAAGTGACTTTCCAGCAGTAACTGCTAACAAGGACCCCAGTAAGCACAAAATGTGCCAAATTTTGCCAGGTAAGTAGAGGTCCACGAGGAACCAAAGGGAACCTGTCTCAGGATCTGACCTGAGCATTCAGCTCAGGCTGCTGGGAGAGGCCAGAGGCTGAGCACTGTCACCTGAGCGCTGTCACCTGAGCACTGTCACCTCTTCTCTGCTGGGTCTGAACCAGTGCCTGGGACAGCTGGGTGTGCTCGTGTCCCCAGGCTGTTTGAAAGACACAATCTGTGCCACTCTGAGCCCTTGCTTATGTGCAGTGCTCTTGTTTCCATTCCTTCCTCTCACAGCCTGCCAGTGCAAAGGGCAAAACCACAGCCTAGCACCAGTGCCAGCTAGGAAAAGTCACTGAAGCCTAAATCACACTCTGGCCATCCCTAAGGGGGTGAAGGGGAATAGGGCACTCTTGCTGCAGGCTACAGATGAAATGGGACAGAACAATAGGAGAAGAGCCACAATCTTCCCGGGAGACCCCTGGCAGGAGGCAAATTAATGAGGATGTACAGAGGATGGAGACTCACTGGCCTTAGTGAAGGAGAGGAGATTGCAGGAGGTCTGGGAGGGGACAACAGAGAGTGCACAAACCCTTTAATCTGCCAGGAAGTGGCTGTAGGGGGAAGCACGTTCCAAACCTGCTCCATGACACTGGAGATCATGTTAGCCTTTGTGCTGGTTTAATTGGAGCTTTGCAGTCGCCCTTGGTCACTTCTAATTGCCTTAATTGGGATGGCATGAGAGTGTGCAAGCGGGAATATGAGTCCGTGTGGGTTTCAGAGGAAAATCCATCCTCAGCCTTCCCAGCCACTGTCCCATGACTTGGGCTGAATTATGTGATTGCATCAGCTGCCTGCTGTGCTTTAGAAAAAGCTGGGTGGATTTATTGCAAGCTTATAAAGACCCAGCTTTAGGCTGCACTGGTAGCACTCAATTACTTAAGGGAAGGGGAGAATGGAAAGAGAATGGAGCAGTTTCTTGGTTTTGACACATTCACCCTGCTGAGGAGGGATCTCCACCTGCAGCCCCTCTCCCTACACTCAGCCTGCTTTCTCCAGCTGGGAAGGTCTGTGTGTGCACCAAACTGGATTAGACCAGGAGACCCCATTTCACATCTGGATTTTCTCCACGCTGATAAAGATGAAATGGGGTGGAACTGGGAGCCTTCAAAGCATCATGGTATGCTTGAGTGCAGGAGGAGACAGCAACTTATCCTCTCTACCTCGTGTGATCTCATCAAGAGACTGAGCACACATCTCAGTGCACCTCTGTACCCAAACTAAGTGGAAATATGGTAACTGGCCTCAGCACTGTGGCAGGTGCCCTGAAATGTGCCCCTTGCCCCAGCAAGGGCCTTTCCTGTCCACACTGGTGGACTTAGGGCTGGTGCAGCCCTAAGGCTCTGGTCTCTAAGGAATCACATGAGAGCTGTGACCTGAGTCAAAGGAGTTCCGGACTTTGCAGTGAGAAGTCCAGGCCAAGGGCAGGATTTGAGAAACACCCCTGTGCATGGCATTCAGTGGCAGCTGATTGCCTGGGATCATCCAGGGTCTTCTGTTGTTCCTCATTTCCCAGGGAGATGAGGTGCAGAGCTCAGGGCCCTGGTCCCAGCATGTGGCAGTGACTCAGAGCTGGGCTGCTGTGACACCAGGACTGCTTCCTCCTGTGATATCTGTGCCTGAGACTCTCCAGCACTGTGAAGGCCTGGGAGCTTGCACAGATTTTGGCAGAAGGAAGATTTGGCATCCCACAAAGATGCATCACTTTGAGTTAATTTATAAGAACTTGGACAGGGAGAGAGTTCATTTAATTGAAAGATGTAATTATCAGGTGTTGGAGGCAAAGGGCCTCATTAATTTCTGAGACATGCTGTTGACTGAGCTGTCCTCATTTTCATTTTTCACTCCATATCAGGGCTGAGTCTGTGTGTCAGAGAGGCTGGGAAACACCAGATCACTGTTATCTTCCACAGGGCAGAAATTAATTTCTCTTTCTCCCAGCAGGAGCTCAAGGTTTGCAGTCCTGCCCTGCACTGCCTGGCACCAAGGGCTGCCATGGGGATGCTGGCATTATCTCAGCATGGCCTGCGCCTGAAGGACTCACAAACCTCTGGTAACAGCATAGTCTGGGCTCAGCTGGAAGGTGATGGATTACCCAGGCCACTCCAGTGACAGGAAGTAATCAATGATCTCCTTTAACACATCTTCTTCCTCTGGCTTTAAGGATCCAAACCCTGGAAGTGTCCAAGGCCAGGTTGGATGGGGCTTGGAGCAGCCTGGGATAGTGGAAGGAGCAAGACAAGCTTTGAGGTCCCTTCCAACCCAAACCATTCTGGGATTCTGTGGTTCAGCCCTGAAATGAAGAGGTCCATAGTGCTTAGAGGCTCCTGCAGGAGGGAATTCCATTGGGGACCAGTGAGAGGTCGTGGCTTTAGGCTGGCCGTGTCCTTTGGCAAAAAAAATCTCAATCACAAACTTTTCCATCAGGATTTTTACACCCATCCCAATATCCTCACCCCTGCCCCTCAAAGAAACCAAAACTACCCTGCTGCCACCCTCCTCATATTGGTATTCCCTCCAGTTTTCCAGCCTGCTCTTAGATTTATGATTTATTTAGAATTGGATTACACCAAGGCTCAAGGCCAGCACTCCCTAATCCGTCACCGTCCCCTCCACGGTCAAACACAAACATTTGTTTTAGCTGCATCAGCATCCCTGGCTCCTGGAGGACGCATTGTTAATTGCTATAGCAACCACAGCTCAAGGTTTGGGCTCTTTTCCTGGGTTTTTTTCATCCTTTTTCCCCTGCTGAAAAAAACCACTGGCATTGTCAAGTGATAGGTATTTATAACTTCATATAACAGTGGCATGTCTAAGTTGTGCTGTTGAAATGCATCACAGCCAGAGTGGTTCTGTTATTTGTTTTTGTGCTGAGTCGCAGCAAGAGCTTTAAGTTATTGTCCTTGCATATCCTTAAAAAGGGAAAGGAAGGCATGGATAACTGTTGCTCATATTTATAGGGATGGGATGTGGAGTGCTGAGGTGCAGGAAAGGCTGCTCCCAGCAATGTCACCCAAGATGATCCTGAGGGCCACGTTCCCTTCAAATACGCTGATGGTGGATGTCTATTTGAATTGAGAAATGAAGGTTTTGGGCTTGGATGAACAAACCGATTATGCCTGGGATATTTTTGGCCCCAGCTGGCTAAAGTTTGATGAGCTAAGATACGGGCACGCTCCAAAATGTGGAACCAACACAAAAATAATGAGTAAGCCCTTTGAAATTACCGAGCAGAAGCACAAAGCAAGAAACAATCCATCTTTAATGCACCATGAGGCACATGCAAAGAGTTTGCACTCAGCCTTTCCCTACAGTTTTTGAGTCAAGGCCTTGTGGAGATTCATTCTTCACCAGGCTCATCATTCTGACCACACAGCCACAACCTGCTGGGACAACCTGGAGAGCACAGGACAGGGAACCAGCAGGCTGTGGTCTCTCCTCATGGATTCTGCAGCTTCTAGAAGTCCATTAAAAAATGTCCTGTTGCAGGTACCGGAGAAAAGGCAGAAAGCCTTTATGAGAAACAATCTGTGGCAAAACAAAGCTGAAGGCAACAGGTGGCGGGTGGCAGGAGAGGTGGAGGAATTTCTCACAAGAAATGCAACACTCTGTTTCACCCCTCTGTGTCCAGGGTCAGCTGTTCGTGATCCCAAAGGCTGGATCCCATGACAGTGTCAGAGCAGGAGAGTCCTGCCAGACCTTCTGTCTGTAGGGAGACAAGGAGGGTAAGGAGAGCTGGGATGATGGACAGAGGCCATGGTGTGATGGCAGGGGATAACATGAGAACCTGCCTGAAAGAAAAGGAGAAACATTCCTCCCATTTTGGGATGAAACCCATTGGTTCCCCTCAACACTGCACGCTCCTGGAGGAAACCTGAGGTAGACATGTTCATCTCCTCCGGAGTGCATTTGCCCTTATACTCACTGGGTATTTTATTGCTCAGCTTTATCCACTCATTTTCCCTGGTTTGTTGTGGTTTTGGGTAGTTTTGGGCAGACCAGGTCACCATCCTTATGCTGAAGGGGAAAGCTTCCCAGGTCATGTGAGGCACCTGCTGCTCTTTCCCTGTAGCTGCAGGGTGAACTGGGGACTCTGTAAAGAGGGCATATGGATTTGGGATGAAATGAGGTAGGGTATTTTCTTAAACAGCTTTAAAACCCATCAGTGATTTGATTTGATTTGCTTCCTGAGAATGGTTTAGCTCAACAAACAATTGCAAGCTACACAGTGGCAAGGTAAAATGGAAAGCCCATGGGCATTAATTATATATATAGATATTAAAAAAGAAGCTACTGCTTAATTATTGTTTGCAAATCTCGGTATTTAAATTGACTTATTTGCAAATGTCTGTTTAGAAATTGACTTTGTAATTATAAAGTCAGTGCAGGCATATCACAGGCCCTGGAGGGGTCTCTAACGAGGAATGATAATGTACCAGGCAAAGTGAACTATCCTGAGCTGCATTTTAATAACCAAGAGGTGCTAGGAAGGGGGAGCAGAGGGTCTGCAAGAAATCCCAGCACCAACAAAAGAAGAAGCAGAGGCAGAGGGGAGAGAGCTGGCTCCACAGAGCAGAGGGCCAAGGTTTTGAGAAGGGGCTTCAGGGAACCACAGCTCTTCCTGCAGCCCCTGCAAGAGGGGTGAGCTGGCAGCAGGCTCAGTTTCAGCTCTGGAATGTGAATGAGGCTGGCTGCTGGCAGGGACCAGGGGCTGCTGCACAGCCCAGCTCCCTTCCAGAGGAAAAGACTCTGGGTCCAGCACAGACCCAGCCATCCCTTCTCCACCTGCACTCCCTGCAGATGATGGTGTGGACTCAGGGTGAATATCCCTCAGCCCCTTGATGGGCACATTTGCAAGATTCACACTGCCCATGCCCCAAGATATTCGTAATTAAAGTGATTCCCAAAATTTGCACAGCTTTTCTGGCCTTGAAAGGCCACAAAAGGCCTTTTCATGAGGCCACGTTCACCAAACTCCGTGGCTGAGGGCTGTCTACACGAGGGTGTGGAGAGCACGTATGGCTGTGCTCCTGTCACATGAAGCAGGGGATCCCTAGGGACACACAAGGTTTTTTGGGTCAAAAATAGCAATATTTTACCAGACCACAGATCCCCGCCCATGCCAAAACAGTAACTCTTAAGATTTAACTTCAGCACATGCCCAAGAAGTATAGTTACACCAAGGGTGACACAAGACTGTTCTGCCTTCTTCTCTCCTTCATCTTTGACAACAGCACCACTTGGTCTCCAGATCCACTGGTCTGGGGCATTTCTGCTTCGTGGACCATTCACCATGAACTTTAAATCCAGCCACTGGCCAGCGATTTCTTGCCATAGCTCATTAACTAAGAGGGAACAAAACTTGGCTGCTAAGCGGCACATTAGCAAGATCAACAGCTGGCAGGGTGCAAAAATAATAACAAAAAAAAAATTATCATAGGCAAAAGCTCCAGGTTTCTGACTCATCTGCTATGCACAGTCATGTTATCCCTTATTCGTGAGCATTCAGATGGCGCCAGTATATTCATGAAAATGTGGCAGCTTAAGACAAGGTCTGAAAGTTAAATAGGATCCAGCATCCTACTGGAGCAGAATAATATTAGTCTTTTGAGTGAAATTATGAGTGAAAGTGTGGTCCTTGAGAAATCAAAGGCAAACACCCAGACACTTTTTTTTTTTTTTTTAATACCACTGTGAAGGCAAAGGAATTAAAGCTCAGCTGCTTCTCTGGCCAGCAGAGCTGTGGCAGTGTCAAAGCACTGCTCTGATGGACTCAACACCCTCCTGATGAGTCTCTCTAAATGCTGAAGAGCTGCTCAGTGTTTGCTGTCTGTTCCACTGTGCAGCTCATGCCTGTTAAATACAGCATAAATTCTGCTTGGAACAGCAGAATCTGCCTTGTTTGGGAGAGATAAGAAACTCCACCCATTAAAACCAGTGACATGGAAGATCCAAAGTCCTTTATGTCTGCTTGATGTGGCCAGAAAGAAGATATCTCCCATCTGAGAGCCAGGTATTAGGACAGCTGTAAACACAAAATCTTCGTGGAGGGATCTGCTCATGGGCACGAGGCCCTGCACAGTTGGATCAGCCTGTGTGGGGAAAGCAGCCTGGGAAACCACACCGGGATTTCCTGGCTGCTCTGCTCACTACTCCAATGGATTTGTACTTCAGTCAGTGAGGGATGGAAAGAGGAAGAGGGGAAGAGTGAAAGAAAGGGAGAGGGAGAGGGAGAGGGAGAGGAGGAGCAGGAGGGTGT
>VWYI01038255.1:716267-846148 GCA_013399455.1 Anthoscopus minutus | reverse complement strand
AGAGGGAGAGGGAGAGGGAGAGGGAGAGGGAGAGGGAGAGGGAAAGCAGCTTGCTTTGAATCCAAAAGAAAAAAGAACCCCTCCAAGCAGGTTGATTAGATTTGAAATCAAAGCATAAGCTGTTTGTCTCATGAGTTTTTTTAAAAAAGGGAATTGCACCTCAGTATCAGCTTGTCTGCTGTCCTCAGAAGATCTTTGTGGGATGAGGTGTGTGCAGCCACAGCAGCTTTTGCAGGCACGAGATCCAGGCTGTGGGATCAGGGCAGCACCGTGTGACTACACAGACTCACATATTCCTTCTCAGGCGGGTTCTGCTCACAGATCTGTAGCATCTCATTTACTTTTATTTTCCCCATAATCCTTTAATTCAAGGGTTGTGCTAGGACAATAATTGTTCAAACAAGAAGCATATTACATCTCATATTCCTGCATTAATTAAAACCCTCCAAAATCTCACAAAGTTTGTCACTGATTCAGAGCAAATGGGACCTACAGATAATTAATCACTCTCAATAACCGTTCTTAAAAAAAAAAATTGGTTTCTGGCAGCAGTCAGCACATACTGGATAGATTTCTATTTTATAAACTGTTCAGCTCTTAAAGACACAAGAAATAGTGAAAGCATGCTGTTCTTTTCAATATTAATGAGGCCATTATTTATTTGGAAAAGAGGTTTTTTGTGTCAGATATTTTCATGTCAGCTGAGAATTCCACCCTTAAGTCACTTAATAGTTCATTAAGAGACATTTGTGATGGCTAATTATTTATTACCAATTCAGAATCTGTTTACTAGATAGCTTTAGTACTGTTAATTAGTCAGATTACCTTTTAGATCCAAAAATCATGATGCCTGCATTGACCCTGTCATGAAACACAACATTTGTGAGACGTGGTGTGTTGTGCATTCTCCTTTTTGGGTGGTTTAAGTCCTGCCTAAGGAATATGAGCGTTCTGTGCCTCACTGCGGACATATCACTAAGTGATTACAAGTAACAGCTGCTAATAACAACCACTAATGAAGGGCTCGATTTTACCTTGAGGAGCAATGGAGCTGCAGGCTCGCTCTGCCCTGGCACAGATTGGTACAGCCAGCACAAATCAGTGGTGACAAGTTGTGACACAGCGTGGCCATAGCCTGAGTCAGCCAGGGGGTGAGATAAGGCAGCCTAGAGCTAGCTCAGGCATCTCCTGCAGCTCAAGTCCACTTAAAAGAGCTGAATGGAGGCTGAGCCAGGGGCCTGATGGTTCCCTTGGTCCCCTGGTGGAAGGAAGAATATTTTTTCCCCTGAGAATTTATTCACAAGTTCAAATCACAGGGAGCAATGGAGGGGCAGCTCCGGGCTCTGCTCTGGGCCAGGGACAGCAGCCAGGGAACGGCTGGAGCTGGGCCAGGGCAGGCTCAGGCTGCAGAGCAGGGAAAGGTTCTGCCCCCAGAGGTGCTGGCACTGCCCAGGCTCCCCAGGGAATGGGCACGGCCCCGAGGCTGCCAGAGCTCCAGGAGCGTTTGGGCAGCGCTGCCAGGGGTGCCCAGGGTGGGATTTTGGGGGGTCTGGGCAGGGCCAGGGCTGGGCTGGGGGATCCCTGGCCATGCTTTCTGGGATTCCATGAAAGTTCAACCCTTCTGAACCGTGCACAGAGCCATTTCCCACACGCTTAAAGCCTATTTCAAACTTCTCCATCCAGGCTCAGTGCCTTGCCCTGAGGTCCCAGCTCCTCTGGAGCAGCTGCTCCTGCCCAGGAACAGTCACAGCCTGTGCCCCCAGAACCCCCAGCCTCCATCCCCTTCTGTGGCTGACCTTGAGGAGAGCACCTTGGACTCTGTGTGGAGACAGCACCACATCTAATGAAAATCCATACTGAGAGGGTATGCAAAGATCAGACTTGATTAATTCTTTCCAGAGGTACCTTCACAATGTCAACATTGATCTGCTTCCTAGACACACAGTTTTCTCTTGGCTGACAACCATATGCCAGTCAGAGCTCTGCTGTACTGTAAATTTAAACAGATATGGAGATAGGATCATTAAAATACCCTGAGAATACACAGCAAGTCATTGTTTTGCTGCTTGTGCTGAGAAAAATCTTACAGTAGCACTGAAGAAATAAATGCTGTGGGCCACTCTTATGGCAAGGAAGTTAATCTGACACTGAAATTGGATGAAACGCCTGAGGACAGGAACCAGGACGTGGGTGTCTTGTGCTTCTGTGCTAAAAAGTTGCTGCTTTATAAAGGACAGATGCATTTTATTTGCAGCCACAGCCAGTCTGGTCTCTACAAGCAGTCCCTCCCTCCCAGAGTGCCTGCGTTTCAGGCTGCCCTCGGATGTTTTTCCATTAGAGATAGTTTAGGGATAAATCATTTCATCTTGCCAGAAGGCAGCAAGCTCCACCACCATCTGTCTTCCTCCATATGCAACAGGACCTTTCGGATTCACACTGCATTTCCACAAGTCTGGAGTCCTGTAGATACACTGGCTTTTGATTCATGCAACTGAGACATTCAGATTGACTTCTCATAGACTTCACCTGAACCTGGGGATGGGTTTAGCCCCAGATCCCATCAGCTGTTAATTTTCTAATTGAATTCAGGTGCAGCCAATCTTTGCTAATGGGTAGGTTCTATTTCATTATGAATACAAACTGCACTCTGAGGAGATACAGTTGGCACCTCCAAGTAATGAGCTGGTTTTTATCAATTTTATTAATTTATTTTATTAAAAATATGTCTAGTATTATTGTCACTATTATTAATAGTGACTACTGTTATTAATAAAATACACAAGTCAGATCTGTATGATTCTGATGTCCTTTTTAAGGCCAGATTCACCATTAGATGTCTTCCTGTTTCTTTTTGTTCATCTTCTATTTGGTTTATATTTAAGTCAAATTAAACTACAGAATGTAAAAAAAAAAAATAAATAGAGAGTTCCTAATAAAAATTAAAACAAAAAAAAAGGTTTAGAGAAAGAGAACTAGAAAACAAATACATAAAACCTTTTTTCCTGGGGCCTAAACTTCAAAATCAAGGCTTGTAAATAATTCCCACATGACAAGGACAATACATGCACTGAGGATGTATCGATGGCTCTGCTGTCCTAAAGGTCACAAGCACACATGAAAGATCTCCTTGCCAGAGTGAGGTGCCCAAGAAAAATACGCTGAGAATTACTCACCTTTCAAAGAAGTTGCAGACAAATGAGAACGGCCTTTCAAAGGGGCAGCACGATTGGAAGCAGATGCCTTCCCTAAAACGCCTCTAAAAGGCAAATTAAACCAGCAGCTCAGCAGCATCTTTGCCACCCATCATGCTGGCATTTCTAGAGAGAGGGAGGTTGAAAACAATCCATAACGAGCTGTCTGTGCAGAGCTGAGCCCTTCCCATGTGCTAATCTATTCCATCCCCTCCTCGTGCCTCACCTGTGCCTCCTGCATCTCCCAGCCAGGCATTAAACAACACGTGCACGTCTCTGAGCCTTCTGCTCCGGCGTGAAAACTGCTCTGACTCCCACAAACAGCCAGCCAAAAAGACATCACAAAAGTACCTCACCTCATCTTGAGAGCAGGAGAGGAAGAGTTGTGAGAACAAGTTTAAAGGGAGAGAAAGGGAGAGAGAGAAAGGGAGACAGAGAGATTTTATTGCTCAAGGAGAAAAAAAGAGATTATAATTGAACTGCAGAAAATTCTCCACATCACGGGTAATGATGCCTGGGTTACCTCTCTTTATCTGTGCAATAGAGATTAGCAGACGGGGTCATAAAGGGAAATTAAAGTCAAATAAATTCTGGGCCA
This sequence comes from Anthoscopus minutus, assembly GCA_013399455.1. Lineage (NCBI taxonomy): Eukaryota > Metazoa > Chordata > Aves > Passeriformes > Paridae > Anthoscopus > Anthoscopus minutus. The sequence goes on along the minus strand of VWYI01038255.1, from coordinate 842,359 downwards.
GCACTTGGTGAGTACTGATTTCCTACCATTTAGAAAAAGGAACATCAAATGCAGGGGCACAGCATAAGGCAGCAGCCAGTGCAGAGAGCCACGGTGCCATAAACCCCGAGCTGAGCGGGGCCAGCCCCCTCCCCTGCCACAGGCTGCCAGCAGGGATGCTCCAAGGGGATGCTGTCACACTCAAGCCCTGAACCCTTCAGAATCTGGGCTCTCAGGCAAGGCAGACATCAGGAGCAGCTCTGGACATGTGAGATATTACTCCCCACTGGTTTTTATTGCCCCTGCTCTGCTGGTTCCCACTTTTCTCTGAAAGATGGAGGAATGTAAAGCATCCATGTGCTGCCACAACTTCCATGAGGAACTGGAGGCTTCAGCACAGTCCCTCTCCCTGCCCTGACCCCACACACCCACCCTCAGCTTGCACTGAGCCCCCAGACCGGGCACGAAGCCCCTGGCCCCACTCAGCCTCGGCTGCAGCTGCAGCTGCCAAGACAGAGTGAGGGCAGGGGGACCCTGCAGGTCCTGGCAGACACCTCCAGTCTGTGTTTGACAGACCCTTTGGGACCACAAGTTCTGCTCCTGGCTCTGTGCTTCACCTTTGCTGTGGGGTGTGTTGGATGTCTGCAGACAGCACTGGCAGAAAGGACAAGAGGTTTGGAGGACATTATCCTGAGATATCCCAACCCGTGACCCCTTCAAGAGGCTGGTTCTCTAACACTGCTGGAAGAAAAATTCTCTGAGAATTAGGTTTCTGAAGGTATCTCAGAAACAGAGTAAATAAAACTTTTGGGGGAAAAAACAATCAAAGCAGGCATTACTACAAATCATTTTGGATCTGTTGAAAGCTCTTTCCTACTCCTTTTAGGAGTGACTGTTGCTTGTTACAAATATTTTTTCTTTGGCTTTGTTAAGTTAACATTTACTGACCTTCACAAAAATATTGCACCATTGCTGGCCAGTAAAATATTCAGAGAACATTCTGGAGGAAAGGCAATGTCTGTATTGAGGTATCTTTATTCTTTTCTTGAAGTGTCAAATTAAATCAGCGTTCACCTTCCCCTCACCAGGCTGGGCAGTACATGAAGAAGAGGAAGAGGGTTTGGCTGTCAGAAGCCGTCAGCTGGTGAGAGAGCTGGACAGCCCAGCCCAACCTGTCCAGTTACTTTGATGGTGAACTGGACCTTACATCTCCCCAGCAGTGCTCGGGGCACTTGAGCACAAAACTGGCTTGGCAGCCGATAGCAAAGGAAGATTTGCATCCAGCAGCCTCATGCTTATTCCTCAGAGCTGGGGCAGTCGTGTCCCTTGGAGAGCTCAGACTTTCTTTGCAGTGAAAAGAGCCTCGTTAGGTTCAAGTGGGGCAAGGGAATTTGTCTTGCAAGAGAGGACTGGGACAACTGGAGGGAAAAAGCCGGGAGTGTGGGTAGCAAAGATGGACAGAGATCAGAGAGAGAAAGAAGCCCATCTGCACTCATCGCCACTCACCCCTTTCAAAAGGATGTGTTCCCAGCCATTCATCCCTTCACTCCCTCCCTCTCCCCCTCTCCATATTCTCTCTTGCCTTACTTGATGCTGTTTGAAATCAAGCACTTGGTTTACCCTTCTCAAGCGGAGCTGATCTCTCCCAGCATGACTCCGACTGCAGCGGGAGGCACAGCGGGATGCTGGATATGGAAACCTGGCATTAGTATCACTTTCAGATGACAGCAGATCAGAGAGCTGGACCTAGGAGTGAATTAATATAGGGCTAGGATTCACTTGGAGGGTTTGCTGCTGTCATACTCCTCTCAAGATGTGAGAGAGAATTAATGTGAGGGGCTGGGATTCTCTCCATGCGCTGCAGTGGCTGCCTGACATCCTCAGGGAGCTGCGAGCGAGCCCAGGGGGTGGCTTTGCTCCAGAGCCAGCAGAGAGCAGGAGGGAGGGTCACTTAGCAAGGTCACAGGTCACTGATGACCCCTCTGATCCCAAATCCACCAGTGCAGGTGACTGAGGGTTGGTTTAACCTTAAATAAACAAGTAGTGGGCAAGGGTCTTCTTGCTCCAGCATTTTCCTGAGGGGTTCACACTTTTCACTGGGAGCTGATGCAAAAGGAGGTCTTGTGGAAAACCATAGCAATGCCCCAGATGTACAATTCATCAGTCAGCCATGGAACAAGACCCCCTCAGATCCACTGGAACCATCTTTAAATGTCTTTGGATGAAGGTTTTAGCTGAACACTAATCCCTGTCCCTCTGTGCAGGCAGGGACAGAGCAGGTTTCTCCACAGAGGTAGAATTGCAATGAAACTTCCCAGCTCCTGGGTACCAGAAATTGGCCTCACGTGCAGGAGCTGCTGACAATCTAACAGCAGAGCTTTATCCATAGACACTCATCCCTGAAAAAACCCCAGTGTATGGTGCCTTGAACAATTTTTCTCACCTTTGGGATCACAGTGGGACCTCACCTGGAGATTTCCTGGTTTTGTTTCCTGTGGCCCACAGAGCACCTCTTCTCTCTGGGGAACTTTTTGCCCAACAGCAAGTTGGGCACATTCTCAAGGACTCATGCACTGGTGCCTTTGTAGCCAATAGAAAAGGGTGCAGAAAAGATGGAGAGAAAGATCTGTCATTGCAATAGAAAGTGACCCACATTTGGAGGAGGTTAATGGTTATTTTGAACAATACATCCCTGAGCCAGTGGCTCTGCAGGGCAGGAGGCAAAGGGAGGATTTGCTCCCTCTTTTCACTGGGAGAAAGAGGTTTGGAGCCTGGAGCATAAACACAGCTGAGAATTCTGAAAATAGACAATATCCTTCAAATGCAGCCTAGGGATGGGACCAAATCACTGCACACACCAATTTCTCTGGAAGAGAAAACAACCCAGACCAAAAAAGAGAGGAAGTAGGGTCTTGGAAGCCAAATAAAACAGAACAATGGAAAAGCGAGCACTGGAGGAAACAGCTCCAGATAATTACATTGTGCAAGCACCACGCTGGGGAGCAGCATATGCTGGAGGAGCCCTCGCTGGGGACTCAGGATGAGCAGGCAGGAGGGTGGCCAGGCAAAAACCGGCCCCTTCAAAGCAGCACACGCCAGGCCAAGCTCAGAGCAGCTCCAGCTCCGGTGAGCTCAGCACAACCAAGCCAAGGATGAAAATATCCCTGTGCTTGGAACAAAATCCCTTCCTTCCACTCCCAACAGCGCCTGGCAAGAAGCAGCAGGAGCGGGGCTAATATTATAACAGGTATTGGGGTCACCATCACGGCGTGGCAAAGGGGGGTCAGTGTCACTCGGGGCCCTGTGGGGAGCAGGAGGAGCTCAGCTCTGCACAGGCACTGGGGGAGCTGGAGCTGGCACTGAATTGCTGAGCTGGGACCAGAGCTGGCACTGAATTGCTGAGCTGGGACCAGAGCTCTGCGCTGAGCTCAGCCTGCACTGGGCACAGGGGCTCTGCCACTCGGTTTCCAGGTATTTAAGCTGTGACTTCCCAAGGAAACAGGTGGAAATTTAGGAGTCAGTCCTGAGAGGAATGATGGATTTGTCTTTACAAGCAAGCTGTGGGTCTGCTGGTAGGTAAAACCAGCGCTGAGATAGAAGAAACAATGGGAAGGATTCCACTGATTGATGAATGGAAAAAAATATATTTGCCTTTACAAACAAACTGTAGGTTTGCTGATAAATAAAATTGGGTATTGAAAGATGAAAGAAACAATGGGGAAAAAACATAGATTTCATAAGAACTGAAAATTAAAAGGGAGGGTTGAACATTAGAGGGGAATCTGAGGAATCAGCATTCTGGGAAGTCTGCACCTCTCAAGTGCCTCAGCCAGTGGGGAAAGAGAGAGCGAAATGCAGGGGGAAATTGGGATAAAATGGAGGCTGCATCCTCCAAAAACTGGAGAGACCCCAGGGGATGCCCCATGGCCTCTCCCTTTAAATGAATAAAGTAAAAGGACTCCTCTGTCTCCTTTTTGGACATAAACCTCTGATGCTTGTGGATTAATTTTCCTGACAGTCCTTTGTGGGAGAGTTGGAAACAGCTGAGTCACAGTGGGCTCGATTTGGGGAGCAGGGCTGGGTCAGGCCAATGCTTTGGTGGTGGCCAGGTTCATGTTGCTGTCTGGAACAGTCTGACAAATGCTTTTGTGCCTTTTTGTCCAACAGCTCTCTACATTTTATATTTAAGTTTTTTATTTAAACAAGGTTTTCAACTATTTTGGTTTTTTAATGGAAACATCTTGACCTGGTTCTCTAAAAATAACAAAACATGATTTTTAGAGAAAGAGAAATTCCATCTTCTCTCCCAAAACATTCCCCTTACATTTCAGGTTCCTTTGTGGAGGAAGTTATATACAGGCAGCAACTACAGATCTGTAGCTTTAGGGTTTAAATTCTGCTAAGCTGTGGGACCAGCCCTGTAAAGTCACCCTGGACCCATGAGAAGCAGGAGTGAATAGGAGCTGCCCTCATCCCAAGAAATTCCTCCTCTCCCCTCTCTGTGAAGAGACTGGCACAGGAAAGGGATGTGCCCATCAGTCTGGCACCCCATGGGTTTCCACCTGGAGTTTGGGAATCCTGGGAGTCCCTGCATTATTCTGCTGATGGATCCACGAGTGGTAACTACAGAGATCAAGTCTGTTGTGCCAGAGCTCACATCTGCCACTCAGGGTCTATGCCTCCCTTGGGGGAAAAATCAGGGAGCCAACCAACTGCAGGATGTGCAAACCACTGCTGCAGAGGGGCTGGGTGTCCTCACCCTCTGTGTAACGTAAATAAAATGAATTGAACAGGCACAGGTGCACCTTGAATACCCGTGTTTAGTAACTCAGCTCAAAACACCCAACTTCTCTACATAGATCTACCTGCTCTGGCTGCCTGTGACAGCTTTCAAGAAGCACAGAAAGCAGCAAGTCTCACTAGAGTTCTTGAAAAGGGCCCTGAGAAATACTCCATCAGCAGCAAAAGCTGTCCCCAGAAATATGTTAGTGATCCACGGGGCAGAGCATTAAGTTTGGACATTTGGTCAGGTTTTCTGAGAAAGCAAATACCTCACCATGCTTGTCTTCCCAGCCTCCATCCCTCCCAGCCTCCCCCCATCCTGGCTCATCCTCCCTGGCCCCAAAATGAGGAAAGTCATTTGTGCAGGACACTTCAGTGACTCTGCCATCAATCCCTGGCAGTTTCATTTCAATATCGACCAGCTCTGTGATGATAATTGATGAGAGATGCAAGTGATGGAAGAATGAAGAGAGCAGTGCTGAGCAGATCTTCCAGTCCAGATGGCAGGAAGCCCCTTGCTGTGTCTCATCCCCATCCCATTTGCTGCTTCAGAAGTGAAAAAGAGAAAAAAAAAAAAAAAAGAAGGAAAAAACTCTTTTTATTTCCCTTGTTTTGGTTTTTATTCCCCCTAGGAAGAGGCCACTGCAATTTTCCAGATTCTAGTTTGTAATCAGCATATTCTGAGTGTTTGAGTTGAAAAGCCTTTCCCTGAGAGGGAATAAAGCAAAACAAGGAAAGGCAGAGGGAACAAGGTGGGATGAACACACCATTGATGATACAAAACCTGAACAGCTGAGGTTAAAGCTTGGAGGGATTTTATCATTTTCTAAATAGAAATCTCTCCTCCAGACACCCTGCTGGTGAGGGCAATCTGGAAAGCACAAAGAGACAACAGGTCGAGAGTTAAACTCTCCAGCTCGAAAAGCAACAGGGTACACGATCCAAAGGTTGCACTGAGACATCCAGGAGGAATAAACTTCCCTGAAAAGCCACCTTGATTAAGAGAAATAAAACAGAGACTGCAGCAACACAACCCCTGCTTCCAGCACTGACTCTCCTCACTCCATTGGAATGTCCCAGCCAGCAGGGACGTGCTGGTTTGCACTCCCAGCTCCTCTCCAGCTGCCCAGGATGGATTTTTAACACCCCATGCCAACAAACACTGCACCCAACCCCTTTCTCCTGGTGTCATCCACGCTGAGGGAATAACCATGGGAACACTTGGTAGCATTTCCCCCTTGGCAGGGAGGAGCAAGGATGGCATTTGGAGATGACATTTGGAGAGGGGCCCAGGCCCTGGTGTTGCAGGCAGTGTTAGCAGCTCTTCTCCTCGTGCAGGGCTCAGTCCTGGAGGTGCTGCTGGGGCCACTGTGAGGTGAACCTCAGGAATGAGGGGCCTTAGAACCCAAACTCCAACATGAGCTTCCATTGTTGACCTTTTTTGGGGCTACCTAAAAACAGAGCCCTGAGAGAGTCAATAAAAAAAATAAAAAAAATTATATAGAATAAATATATAAGATATATTTATATTATAGAAATATGTTTTATATATTATAAAAAATATATTTATGTAATAAATTCTTATATTTAGCATATGTATCTATATAATAAATATATAAGAATAAAAAGCTGTTCTGTTTATTCAAGGCCCTTCAGGTACATTTGGGGCAGAGGAAGCCCCCAGGGGCTGCACCCAAAATGGACGATGGCTCACGGGTTTCACACTTTTATAAGTTTGGGCCATTGGCACTTTGGGGTTCATCTTCCAATTCCAGCCCCAGGTAATGAAGTCATTGAGCCCAGGTTTGCTGCCCCCAAGTCACTTTTGTTTCCATCTCTGGGGCCTGGGGCAGGGAGGTGCCCTTGGCTGCCAGGCCTGGAGAGGAATTGCTGTGTGTGAGCCCAGTGGGGCAGCAGCAGCTGGCACTGAGTGTGGGGTTTGGAGTTACACACTCAGCAACTGCAGGGCTGCAAACAGAGGGAAAATATGAAAGTTAAATCCTAAGGCAACGCCCTCAGAGTTGAAAGTCACTCCAGGAGTGGGTGAACAAACAAACGGTGAGGTTTTATATAGTTACACACACGTGTACACCTTGAGCTCCTTGAGGCTGCTCTCAGAAATGGCTTTGAAATGTCTCAGAAATAGGAGCAGAGTAATTGCAACGTATATTCTAATAACCACAGCTATAATAACACCCCCTCCTTCCCACTTTCCTCTTTAGGGGTGATCTGCCAAAATGAGAAACAAAATTACTGTGTCTGTTCAGCAAATTCTTACTGACAAAATCTTTAAGAGTTGACAAGAGTAATACACTGAAAATTAGTTTACAAGTGTTTCAAGTTTCAAAAAATCAATCAAAATCAAATTAAGTTCTGAAGACGCTGTCTGTAGAGTTTAAGGAAAATAGAGATCAGCTGCAGCACCGTGAGATGAGGGGCACAACCTCTGAGCAGGAGACTTGGATCTGCTCTGCCCCCTCTTCTGGCTTAGGGTAGAGAGCCACAGCAGTCACGAGGGTTTGCTGATGCTCTGGATAATCTGGTGAGTGTGGGTGCTAACAAGAAGAAACTCAGCCTAAGTAATCCACAACAGAGTCCTCAGTGTGGCACTTCTATCCTAAATCTATGTTTTAACCAGTGAGCCGTAAATTGGGTGTTGCAGGTACAGAGATGGTGTTCTCTCCTGCTTCCTGATCGTTTCTTACATTCTTGCATTTCTTACATGCATTCCCAATGACAGATAGAGAAAAGCAATTAAAGCTCATAAAAATCGTCATCAAGGAGGAAAATCAGTTTATAAAACAGATCTGTTCCAGAAGCTGGCAGAACCAAGCCTGGGCTAACCTAAAGCAGGGGCAAGGGCAGAGTTCAAGTGCATTTAGCATTGAAACCTCTTCATGTTTCCTTCTTGGCAGCATGCTCTCAAATAACTGAAGCCTGTGCTGGCCCTGGTGTCAGTGAAGAAGTCTGGGACTCAATGTCTTCTTGAGAATATGTGAAAAAAAATGGTGTGAGAGTTTGTGGTGTTTCTGAGCGAGCAGAGCCTTTCTGGGGAAGCAGGAGTGGGGCTTGCTCGGATGTGTTGTCTTCTTTGCCCTTCATCCATATGGTACCCTGACCCCAGCCTGGCCCAGCAGATCCAAGAGCTGGTGACCTACAAATCCTCAGCCATCTGCTTTGCAAATTCAGCCTCCACCCAGCTCTCCTGCCTTGCTGTTTCAGCAATCACTCCGAGTGAATGGGCTTGCTTTAGGTTTCCAATTATGTCTTACTTAATTATATTCCTCTATGGGGTCCTAGAGGCCCTGGAAATTTTCCCCCACTCTGTCTTTTCCCATAACTGTGAGTCAACAGTTCAATTATAGTCTCTTTATACAGGCATGAGAATTTGTTTCTTGGGCAAAGTTCCTTGATAAGATGATATGCTACATAAATGTCTCTAGCAAAACACATTTCACAGTGAATTTATCTCTGCACAACTTCCCCGCCTTATAGCACCTTATCATTCCAAGACGTCTCAAGGCACTTTCCAAAAGGTGTGCAATAATAATACTTCACAGTTAGACACAGCCTTTCATGGGAATATCTCAGGGCTGTGTGCAGGGAAGCACTCAGCTCCATCAAACAGCTGGGAGCACCGAGGCCAGGCATGTGGGACAGAACTGCCCAAAGGAATAAAGGACATGTAGGGTTTGTGCTGGAGTCCAGAACACCAGGAAGCCTCTCCTTTGCCCCTAAAGTTCTCACAAGTTCCACCAGTGTTGGGAAGCAGCCATGCTGTGGAGAGGAAATCCATCCTTGTCCTGTGGCCATGGGATGGGGCTGCAGCTCCCTGTCTACCTCATTTACCCTGCACTCAACACCTGTGTGTTACACAAGGAATAAAAACCTCCAAAGCTGCAAGAGGCAGAAGCTTTGTGATGTGCTTTGTGTCTATTCCTGAAGTGAAGCCAGCTGTGCTCTGCCAAGGATCCTGGCCTGGGGCAGAGCTGAGTAAAGGCCCTGTTTTCTCTGGGGCACAGAGCTCAGAACACTGCTGGGACTTCCTGAGAGAGGAGTCCAGATCCAGCCCCTGGCACTGGGCATTCCCTTCCCCACACTTCCCTCACCTTGTGTTGAGCTGTCTGCCATCATCCCAGTGCCCTTGGCTCCAGCCCTGCCTGTCACCTTCCTCCTCATTCCATCATGTTCAGCAACTTCTCCTGTCCCTCCTCCCTCCCAGCCCAGCTTATATCATCAAAAAATCACTTTGGCACCTTCGCTGTCAGCAAGTGGCTGTTTATCTGCTGTATCATTGAAAAGATCTCCAAAGCCAGGCTTGGAAAACAGCCCTTTCTTTATGTGATGCAGGATCATCTGAAAGGAGGACGAGAAGCAGTGAGAGTATGTTTTCCTTGTACAGATCAATATGAGTTTAACTTCCCCCACGGCAGGGCCTGCCTGCCCACCTCCTTAGCTCACGTGTTTCTCCCTCCTTCCCTCTTTGCTCCCCCTGTGTTTCTAGCACTCCTGGCACATGAACCTTTTGGTCCTATGGGCATCAGGGCAGCATTTCTGCCTTGCCAGAGCAGGTCCTTTTGGTCCAGGGAAGGGTTTCCTTGTCAGTCAGCTCAGATTCTCTCACCCCACAGATTTCAGATCCTTTTGGTCTCCTCCTTGCTCCACTTCCTTACAGCCATTCTGTACCTTACACAGAACTCCTCTTCCAGCTGTTGGAAGTCACAAAATTGATTTTCCATCTCTTCCCTTTCTTCTCCCCCTCTGGGGAAGAAACAATCACGTCCTTCTCTCATGCCCCCTTCACCTCTGCCCGTGGCAGATTTCCTCCTGCTTGGCTTCCTGGCAGCTGCTGCAGCTGCAGCCCTGAGCAGGGGATCTGGCACCTGCCTGTCCCATTCCCACTGTGCTGCATGCCCAGGGGCATCAGAAATAGGGAGGGGAGTGCTTTGGGTCCTGTGGTGCAGCTCTGAAAGCCCAGAGGCTGTTTAAGAGCCACCTTGATAACAGATCAATATTGTATTTTATACACAGGGAAACTGGGGAACTTTTTGGTGGGAGGACACCCCCATGGTGGCACCAGCAGGAGGTCACTTCCTCCTGGCTCACACATCACAGAAGTCTTTGCCAACAAGGGAGAAAGTCTGAGACAGGCTGCACACGAGGATGGCCCATGCTGCTCTCACCTGACAGGTACACATCAACCACCACTCACCAGGCTTAGCCAGCCGCAGGAACCGGTGCCAAATTCATTTTTAAAGGAAAAAGGGAAAGCCTGAGTTCTTTCTCAGCTCAAAATCCAGCAGCAAACCCCATCCTGCTATCCATACCCAGAGACACAGATGCACTTCTCTCAGGAGATGGGAGGGGAGCAGACAGGTTGTTAATATAATAGCAGGAAAGACACCCACCACTGTGCTAAATGATATATTTGTATGTACCACGTAATGAGAGGCTGTTCCTGCTCTCAAAGCACTGACAGCCTGAGGGAGAAACACCAGCACCTTCTCCAAGGGCACAGGGATGGCATCCTGGTTTCAGATAGCCCAGGGAAAGATTCACTCCCTGTTCCTCTCCACCTCCTTCTTCAGACAGAATGTGCCTAGCCTGAACCCACTGGTTACCTTGTCCAGACTCAGGGGATGACATTTATTTTGACAGACAGACAGGGAGAGTGACTAATCCATAATCCCCCACCCAGGCCCTCTTCCTGCAAGGAAGGGGCTGAGAACGCATCCCTGCAAAGTTAACAAAGGAGCAAGGGGGATCCCAAGAGCCAAGGGGCAGTTTGAAGTCTCACACACACAAAAAAGAAATTTAAAATACAAAACCCAGAGCTGATGTGTTCTGTCCACATCCAGCCAAACCCAGAGATGAGATGCCTTTGCAGATGAAGGCATGTGATAGGGTGTGACTGGATAAGGACAATAAGAGGAGAATGAAGGGAGTGGGGAAAAGGCAGAGATGAAAGGCCAGAGAGCAGAAGGGACAGCAGTAGATCAGCCTGACAGATCCATGGCTGGGGCTGTGCAGAACCAGGCCTTGGGAGCCAGGAGCTGAGCAGAGGCACCTGGGACACATCCTGGCCCCACAGCCCTCCTGTGCCTCCCAGCTGTGCTGCTGCAGTGTGGGGCACACACGGCGCTCCCAGCAGAGTCAGGATTGCTGCTGCCCTGAGCAGGGAGGGGAGCAAGAATCACTGGTTCTGCTCACCCTTCCCATGTGGCCCAGCATGAGGCCACACTGGAACTGCTGCAACCAAGTGACAAAAACCCCCAGGGAGGCCTGGCCTGGGGGACATTTCTGTCCTGACCACAAAGGAACAGCTAGCACTCAGTGCTCTTGAGCTCTGCCTGCAGCAGCTCCATCGGGGATGGCTCTGGCTTTGGAAGCCAAGCATGCTCTGAGGAATGTCCTGCTCTCCTCCATCCCCTGCCTGCTCTTGCCTTCCTCTTCAGGGCCCCGGCTGGGCTCGCTCTGCAGCTCCTCTGCCCTGTGGAGCAGCCTCAAGGCTCAGCAGCTGTGAGCAGAGCCCAGGGCAGCTGGAATGCCTCGGGGGATTCCCTGCCCAGCAGGATCAGGGGCAGTGGTGAAGCTGCAGGGTCGCTGTCCCTCGCAGGGACCTCATCCCCTCCTCTGGGATTGTCTGTGGGAAGCCATAATGCAATATTTGGTGTATCATCTCCTGTTCCCTGGGCTCTCTGTGGTGTTGTAGCCCCCCTGCATCACATCCTGCACCCAGGGGGGCTCTGCAGGGATGGGCTGAACTTTGCTTTCCTCTGCACAGCACCTTGATGCTCTTACCTGGTTAAAATCCTGTCATTACATCGAGAGGCTTGGCAAAGGCTCAGCCTGTCACTGCTTTGCAAACCCTGCCTCCCCAGGTCAGGAAAGGACAGGGACACTTGGCTGCTCCCGGGGGATTACCTTATTTCACTTTCTTACCACTTCACAGTCTGGGATTTTATGTTCTAAAATCTGCTGCTGCAACTGTGTTTCGTACTGGAGGTTGTGTTTTTCTGCTGTATCTTGGTACCATTTTTTGAGAAGTACTGGTAAAGAGTTTGCTTTCCTGTACATATGTAGATATCAACTACATAGATATAAAAACCAGGATGTTTTCAGCACCCAAGGACACTCATCCCAACCACCCACCTACCCAAGGACAAGGATCCCCATGTGAACTACGAATAAAAATGGGTGAGTGGGAAAGAAAGGAAAAGCAAAGCTGCAGCATCATCCTCCCCTCTCCCTCTCCCTCTCCCTCCCTCCTCCAGAGCTTTGCTGAGCTCCCAGTGCCGTGGGGTAATCCAGGAATTCTGTTCACTCTGCGTGGCAGGTGGCCCAGGTCTGTAAGAAATGGGCTCTCTGAGCCTCACTGAATGTGATGCATCAGCTCTGGCCACTCATTTGCTGCAGTTAACTATTCCTGGGAGGGAAAGGGGCATGTTCAGGTTGTTTTCCTCTCTCTTGCAAATCCCTGCCACCTCGATGGGATGCAGGAGCTCAGCTGCACCCCACAAGCAGGGTAATAAACCCCAGGCCTTCAGCCCAGCAAAGGGATTGGCTCCAAGAGGAGACGACTTAATTCCCCTGACTGCTGGCTCCTCTTCCTTGGCAGCTATCACTTAATTCTCCTCAATTTTTGTTCTACAACAGATTTCCTTTAAATCCCCACTGAAGGATCCAGCAGTGAGCTTAAACTGTCGGTGATGGAATTGAAAAACTTCAGTGAGATGCAGAGACAGCATCCCTGCCTTGGCTTTTGTGGGAGCTGAGGGGGCCCAGCACATTGTTCTGCTTCCCCTGCAGAATGCAGGATCAGGCTGTGAGCCCTGACACTGAATGCAGCATTCCCCCTGCACACAGCCACCGCTGCTGGGGACTGTGGTTTGTCCCTAATAGAGAAACACCCGCCTCCTCCAATGATTTATCTTGTGTTTGAGCAGGCTGATCATTCCCAAATCTACTACTCCTTCTCACAAATGTGGAGTCCTCCTCACTTGCCAGCCTTCTTGTTGACAACTTAATATTAGGGGCTCTGAAGAAGATATTGAAAACCTGGAAAGATCCTGAAAACCTGGATTCTCCCAGCAAGCTGTACACTGTGCTGGCAGCCTCAGTGGAGACTACTGCTTTCAGAGGAGGCTTAAGACACAGTGTGGTCATTCCTGGCAAATAAATCTTCCTTTGTGGTTTTTGAGAAGCTGATTCTGATGTCTGTGCCCTAAAGTTTCTAAGTTTCCTTGCAGCCTATTTGGTGGCAAGGAGAGCCCAGTAATTTGAATTTAAAGGATGCTTTGCACAAATTGTTCTTTGCTTGGTGCCTAGCCCCTACCATGGCCTAGAAGTGATAGCCCTCAGAGGAGCTTGGGTATGATTTAAAATGGAAAATTATCCCTGCAGCTGTCCCAGAGGACTCAGAGATTTCCAGGCAAGGAGAGGGGAGGGTAGTGGCCGCTAGCAGAAGAAATGAGAAATCTGTAGGTCAATGAATTGAGTAGATCTGCAGTAACAAATGTGATGTGTTCATGGGCTCCTGCCACAGCCCCAGCCCTGCAGCAGGAGTGTGAGAGCAGCAGCACTGGTGTGAGTGGGACCCCAAAGCACATCCACAGTGAACCTGCTCTGTCCCTGCTTTCAGCACTCAAACCTCAGGGCTCTGAAGCTGTCTGGGCTCAGATACAGCTTCTCCCCTTTTCTGTGCACCCCTTGGCATGTCCTGGAGAAACCCACAGCTCAGGGCAATCCAGGTCCTTACTCCATAGCTGGAGCTGTGAGAAAAAGGGAGGAGGAGGGAAAGGAGTGCTCAAGGATAGTCATTAACCATCCCAAACCTACCGAGGTGTCAGCAGCATTCCAGCCCACACACAGCTGGAGCCAGGGGCCAATTTTCAAATTCCTTCCCTTTTCCCATGTTCAGACACTTCTCTCTAGCTGGGAAAGACAGACACCATAGGCTCGTGCAGCATTTGACAGGAGACCCAGGTTATTGATTCACAGCTCTACCTCCCTGAACTTTTCTGGAGGAAAACAGGGCTGCTTTGCATAAGGCAGGCATATGCTGCAGCTTTGGCATGAGGAGAGCCGCTTGGCATTTCCTTGCCAGACTTTTCCCACCCTCCTCTGATGCCATCTGCCTCTGTGAAACACTCAAACTCCCATCTGTCAATTTTGCTGTAAACACACAATTATCCGGGCTGCTGGGGGGGAAAAGTGGCACAGCCAAATCTCGGCCACTCACAGAGAAGGACAAGTTGGGAGTGTCCCTCTCACTGTCCCACCAGGCAGTTTGGTGCAGGGAGCCCTGCCTTTCCTTCCTCTCCTTCCTTCTCCCAGTGGCACATGAGCTGTGGGTGCCACCAACCCCTCTGCCCATGCCCTGGGCCTCTCAGAACACAGGGACAAACTCAGAGCTCAGGCAGGGGCTGGTGGAGAACTCCACCTGTTCCAAGTTGTCTCCCCTTGGGGCCATTCCCTTTGCTGGGCTGAAGGCCTGGGGTTTATTACCCTGCTTGTGGGGTGCAGCTGAGCTCCTGCATCCCAGATCATGGTGTTGCCATTTGCTTCCCTTTCTGCCGTGTCATGGCAGCGAGGACGAACCTGCACCCGTGCCCAGATCCCTGCAAACATCCCAGAGCCAGCATCCACCCCAGAGCAAGGTCAGCACCAGGGAACAGCCTTCCCTCGCCAGTTCATGTCAGCAGCATCTCCGAGACCAACTCTGCCTGCCTCCCACCTCTGGGTTTTGTTGCAGCAATGTCCAAATCCAGCAAGTCAGAACTGCAAGGGTTTTTTTTTTTCTGTGTTCTCCCTGGAAATCTCCCTATTCCTGGCTGGGGGCAGCTTTCTGTGACCACAGCAGACAGCAAAGTGCTGACAGCAACCTGTGGTGTGAGCTGAGCCCTGTCAGCCCAGCTATCAGCAGTCAAAAGATCTCCTCATCAGTGCTCTGAGCTGCTCTCAACCCTTACAGGGGCAGCAAAGCCAGAATTTCCCAAGCTGAGTCAATCTGCACGATGAGTGAACGAAGGGTGACAACAGAGGGAACAAGAGGAGGCTGCAGACAGCCATGGGCTGGGGGATGTTTTGGGGGGTGGGAGGTGATTACACTTTGTTTTATGAACTCTTGGCCCCTGTGTGGTGTCTCCAGCCCAGACAGCAGCTCCAGCACCTGTTTGGTTTGGCTGGGCAGAGGGAGGGGGCCGTGGGGCAGCACAGGGGCTGGCAGATGGCAGCGTGTTCCCAGAGATAACAAGCACTAGTTCAGAGGTTACTAATTGGCTTTCTGCCTGCCTTTCATATTCCACGTGGATCCAAATGAGAACATGAGGCTCAACTCACACAGAGCACCCTCCTTCCCCCAGGCCCTCAGCCCATCCCTGCCAGCCCTGGCACGTCCTCACCCTGGATCCCCGAGGTGTTCTCCTTCCATTCACCAGCCAGAGCCAAAGGGAGAGCAGGGAAACAGCAGGGAGGGTAGAGGAGAATCAATTAATGAGCTCCTCATCCAGGGCAGACCCTCAGGGCAGCAACCAGCCTTTCTGTGCATGCCAGGTGCCTGGGAATGCCACAGCACAGGTAAGGCAAGGCCACCTCAAAGATTAAAGTGTGTGCAGGAGTTCCAATTGCTGGGTTCTGGCTTCGGGCACAGCCAGAGGAGCCCCACACAGGGTACCCCACATCTCCCTTTGGTGCCTGCCCCACTGCTCTCATCTTCCTGCTGTGGCTGGAAAAAGCTTCAAAGGGCAGCATTTAGGGGTGATGGCAGAGCTGTGGGATCCAAGCTCGGCACATCTGGGCAAAGCACACAGGCCCACAGAGGGCTACGATGCTTTGGGCTGGAAGTGACCTTCAAGATCATCCAGTCCAACCCAAGGGACAACTTCCACTGTCCCAGGTGGTTTAAATATCACTCAGATGGACCTTGTCCTTTCCAGCATCCATCCCCAGCCTTCACCTCTGGCACAGGGCTATCCTTGAGGAAAACAAACTCAAAATCTTTAAAATGTGCCCCGAGACTTGCTTGATTCTTTGGCAACAGAGAAAGGCTCACACCCAAGGAGGACAGGTGTTACTCCAGCAGAGGTTTGGGGAGCACATCATCTTTGGGGAGTCCTTTGTTAGCAGCCCCTCACTCTGTGGGGTGTCTCAGGCACATTTTGTGCTGTGATGCATCTCCCAGGCAGAGGCAGGGAGAGATATTCAGGAATAGAAATCAGGAAGTGTGCACAAAATCTTGGAAGAGGAAGGAGGATGGAAGTTAACTGAGAAAAACACAACGCTCTTTGAAAAGGAAAAGTAAGGAAAAGAAAAACAAAACCAAAAACCCAACTCTTTTTTCAAAGCATTTTGCAAATATTGCTTTTCCTCCCCTCCCTCATTTTCTGACAAGCTGCAATCAGCATTCAATATTGTCACTCAGTGCCCAATTTCAGAGGGGATAGGTATCCACGGAGCTCTTCAAATGAAATAAATAAATACATCTGGCCACGTATGACAGGGGCTTAGCTGGGAGCTCAGCTCTTCTGAAAATCTGGTCAATCACGGTGACATTGATTCAGGACAATTACTCCTGATTTACACGGGTGTAAATGAATAGAATGGCATTAAACTGCTGACTGGGGAGTCCATACTCAGGCAGAGCTCATCAGAAAGCTGAGTTCCCATTCTGTAAAAGATTGAGATCAGCTTCCCCATCCAAATCAGGACAAAAATGGTCTATTTTTCTTAAAATGGAACAGAAAGAGGGGGGGAAAAACCTCACTTGGGTTCAATAAAAACTTTAGGTTTGACTGCCTGGCATTTGTCATTTTGATTCTTTAAAAAGTTATTAATATCTAACAGAAGTAGGGAAGGCAACTTTTCCTGGTATCATAATACAATACTTGGCTTTCAGTTTTCCTTTTGCCCAGCTGAAAATTAATTGGGACTTGGGAGGACAGAAATCTTGGGGCTTTTACCAAACAATCAAACTTGTCCTCCACCTTTTTTCCCCTCCTGCAATTTCCACACTGTGTCAGTGAAGATTCCAAGCTCATTCCCACACCAGCCAGGTGCAATCCCTGCCCTGCATCACCACCCTGGCATGAGCAGGCAGCTTTGAGAATGCACTCTGGGCAGTGTGAGGAGAAAGAGAAATGTCGGGAACCTTTCAAAGTCAATTTTTCAGGGATAAGGGCTCTTCTCAATGCAGGAGCTGCAGGCAGAGGGACAGGGAAGACAAGCACGGGGAGGAGGGAAGGAACCCTGCCACAGTGGCACACTGGTATATTTTTATTTGTTGTCAGGTTATTCCCAACATGCAGGGTGGCCTAACCTGGCCAACCCCGTGAGTTCTTGTTTTTGCTTTATGAATGAAGCAGAGGAACTTCTTTTCCCTCTTCAGGGATTGTTTGTTGTATCTTATCACAAGTTCTGAGTCATGGATGGTACAGGCTCTGCTCTCTCACAAACACGAGCCCGTTCTGCCCTCAAGGAGACAAAATGTGCCCTTAGATACAAACCAAACAATCCAATTATTGAACTCTACCTATTCCAAATGTGTATTGTTATTGCTGTGCTACCAAGAACTGGTTATCAATCCATTCACTAACGTGGCACTGCACAAACTCTGCCCAATGAGATTGTGCTCTCAGCACTGCAGAAAATGGAGTGAGGGAAGGAGAAGAAGGGAAACTGAGGCAGTGCCCACAATCCTCCATCTTGAACCCTCACTTACACCCACAGTCTATAAAACCTAAAGAATTCATTTTCACTGAGCAATAACCACCAACTCCACTGCTCTCTAATTCACACTGGGGTTGTTTCCAACCCCTCAGAAAGCTCTGGAAGCTTTCTCCATGGACAGAGATTGAAAGGAGCTTTCCTGAGGGTCAGGAATCCTCAGGACAGGCAGAGAAATATTCCCTCCATCCTGGGTTCCCACAGTTTGTAGGGAAGGAGAGGAGGGGAAGAGGCTAAAGCTCTTAGAGAGCCCCCCCTCCCAAGTTCTTAAAGTACTTTGTGCCTGGATATGTGCTCTGGACATAAATCACTGCAGCTCAGGATAAATGGGAGCCCGTGAGTGCCACGAGCACTAATGACAACATTCATCAAACCCTGAGCTGCTCCATATTGCACCAGTCTCCGGGATGCCCACGGACATATGGGCCCAGCTCGCTCCAGCAGCCCTGCTCCCCTCACCCTGCACTGCTGGCAGGCACAGAGCCCCAGCCTCCTGCTGCCAGCTCAGGGCAAAGCAGGACACACAACCACACACTCCTCTGCTGGCTCCTCAAAAATAAAAAATACAAGGATAGCTCCCCTTGGAGCCCCATCTCACAGCACATCGCCATCCCAGAGGTCCTGAGCCAGCAGCACTCCAGATTCCCAAAAACCAGGTGTTGATCATGCACCAAAAAACCCAACCCTCCATCAAAAGCAACACAGGGAATATTCCTGAAGCAATAGGAAAATATTCCTGAAGCAATCAGGTTATGGAGACTGCATGGACAGGCACTCACTGGAAATCCTGCAAAGTGCAGTGCATCAGCTTCATTGACAAGGAAAGCTGGGCAAAGCCCTGAGGAGGGGGTTTGGGCAAACCAGAGCCAGGCTGATTCCAGGATGCCTGATGGGAATTGAATCCCAAATTTATCCTCTCTGTGCTTAAGTGCCTCCCAGGAGACAGGGCAATCCAGCAAATCAGTTTTCATAAGTCTGTAGCAGCACTGGGGACATGGGGAGTCCTGTAGATCCTGTAGGACCACCACAGCTGGGAAAAGGCAAAAAGGGGGTGTCTGCAAAGGCACGGGGAGAGGGAAATTCTTGTGTGGGGAGAGGTCCTTGCATGGGGAGAAGGAGATCCTTGCTTGGGGACAGGGAAATTCTTGCAGGTGAAACCCATTTGATGGTCCTTGTGTAACAAGTCTGAAGAGAAAGAAAAGTGAAGTTCCTGGGCCCGACTTTTCATGGCACAGCCTCAGTCATCAAATAGGTCAGCCTGTAATTAATTCTATTTATTGAGAGATGTATTAAACTGAAATTTCTGTGCAGATGTGTGTCAGGTTCAAGAGTAAATTTTCTCAAAGGGGAATTGCTGCTCAAAACTCAGAAGGACCAGAAACCTTTTAGGATAAGGGAAGCCAGGTGATATCCATTGCATGATTCACAGCAGGAACCTAAACTGAGTTTCTTTCATACCCCCGACTGAGCTGATTTCTAGCTAGACCAAACTCTTTCCCTCTGAAAAATCTGAAGGAATGAGTTCTTATTGCAGCCCTGGATTAAAAAAAAAATTCAAAAAAAAAAAAAAAAAAAAAAAAAAAAAAAAGAGCAGTGTAGCCTTCTCATTTCCTGGCTTTGAGCTTTACGGACAAGGTGAGCAAGTGATTTCCTCCATTTCCCAATTTAGTTAAGTATGTTGCACAAGATGGGTTCAATTTAAACACTGAAGGAAAGGCTCCATCCACAAATGAAATGATTTCCACTAGAAAAGAGGCAGAAAAGTGCAACTCGAGTAGTACCCTAAAGAAAGAGTTTTCCTAAGTCCTAAGTAGCAGCACTGGGGCTCTGAGGGGACATGGGGGAGTCCTGCAGATCCAACCAGGACAACCACAGAAGTAGTGAGATGAGAAAGGGCAAAAAGAGGGTGTCTGCAAAGGCAACAGGGAATTTGTTTGCTTGCTCACTTGTTTTCCTAAAACCTCTCAGAAAGTTGATTTTGTGTCTGAGCTAAAGCAATTCTCTCGAGATGTTTATCATAGTCCTTTGGACACATGGGCATGGAGGGGGAAATACCAGCACAGACTGAGGGAGGTTGTGGCTTTGCCCCAGTGAAAATTTGCTTTAGTTTTGGACAGTGCTCTGAATCCCTCAGAATATCCATGAACAGGAACATTCACTCAAATAGAAATAAAAAATTATTGAAATATGGAACTGCAAATAGAAATGGCTGTTTGGGGCCCTTTGCAGCAATTATGGAGGAGACATTCATTTTCTAGCTTTTATGTGCAACTCAAATGATGCTTTAATGTAATTTTATAATTTATTTACTCAGGGAAATCCCAGCTTAGTTGTAGCATCTGTTTTCCTTTTCCTCCTCCCTCCAAACCCCAGTGCAGACCATTATGATTCCATACCCAATTCCAAGCTGGAAGAAAGGCAGATGATGCTCCTGAGGCCATGGTGGGAGCTAAAATCACCAGTGAACTTGCAAGATCCCCATTGCCAAGGTCATTTGAATGTCATCTCTTCAACTATTTTGTCTTTAGAGTTGTCAGACCTAGGTAGGGATTGGGCAGGGGATGGTGAGGGGGACCAGAGGCACAGGCTGTGTTTAAGGAAGGATGGAGTGGGGCACTCCACTGGGAGCCAGCGGGGTCAGGGTCTTTGGAGATGCAGAAAAGAGGGGGAAAAAAGTGTCCTGGTGGTATAAAATTAGGAATTAAAAGCCACCTTTTTCCAGGTGTTGGGCAGAGATCACATCTGTCCAGGGGGATTGCAGCTCACACAGGCAGGGAGGAGCAGGAGGAAACAAAGGCTCGAGGGCGATCCAAAGGCTGGTCCAGGAGGATGCACATCACTGGCAGACCCTGAAAAATGGCCCAGAAATCCCAGTGCAGCAGCAACTGCAGCTCCCAGTGGGCATTTCATGGACAGGGGCTGTAACTCCCACTGCTGCCCAGGGACCAGACACCAAAACTGAGAGCGTGGTCAGTGGGGAACGCTGGTGGGAGCAGCTTCCTGCTGCTTTTCCAAGCCAGAAGTCTGGGGCTAGGAAAAGGGAGTTTTTGTAATAATTTCCTCTTCCATCAGAACTGCTGTTCAGGGAGGACTTAGAGAAGTCAGAGATGCAGCATAAGGGTTCTCCAAGTTTGAGCCCAGCTGCACCACACAGATAGTTTTAATATATATATATATGTATCTATAGGTGCCTACCATCTTATTAGACTGAGCCAAGTCAAGCTGAGTTCTCAAGACATTTAATTTCCTAATTCCCTCATTTCATGGGTGAATTTCATGCGTAGAAATGCAAAGAATTAGTGGTATGAGTGTGCTTTGCGGGTATAAGACCAAATGAAATCTGGATGGAAGACATTTCCTTCCATGAAAAATGTCAAGTTATTTTTAGAATTCTAGGGAGAAAAGAAACTTCATCTTGGAAGGTCAAAAATTTTATTAAGAAGTCAGGAAAATAAATTCTTAGAGAATGAAAGTTTCTATGTTTCTACTTGACAAGAAGTTTAATAACTTTTTAGCCACTTTCTGCTATTGCCCCTCTGAGTCACCTGTTCAGGGGAGTCTGTGTGTTCCCAGAAGGACAATCCCTCCAAAGGGTCTGGGTTTGCTATTTGCTCAGTGAGTTAGTCCCACAGACATATCCAAGGTGGCTTTGAAGTTTAAGAAAAGCAAACATTGCAAAGATTGAGGTACAGATAGTTGCAAGCTCTTTCCCTCAGTTTAGAAATCCTGCTCCTTGTCTGTGCCCTCCACCTCCAGCCTTTCCAAACTGAGGCAGTTTGAAGTGGCTGCCAAGATGTAAAAAACAAAACAAAACAATCCAGCTACTGACACTCAGTGCAAATCCCAAACAAGCAGCCTTTCAAACCCAGGAACATTTCCGGGGCCATTAATCACACGCAGCTCGCTGCTGCAGCAAGTGACCACAGGTTAATAAAAAGGAGCTGGAAATCAAACCCAAAAGGGAAGTGTGATGGGAAGCAAAACCTCTTCCTCCTCCTTGGATGGCAGGAGCTGAGCAGTTCTGTTGGTTCAGATTTCTGGGGGCAGTACAGGGAGTTCTATTTGCAGCTCAGAAGGAGCTGTGCCATTCTGAGCACCGAAGCATTTCTGTCCCCTGCTGCCAAGATGGACAGGGCTGTCACTGCCCCCTGAGCACCCTGCGCTCCTGGCTCTGATCCCAAACCTCTCTGCATCCAAAGGATGTGTCTGCCCAGCACTGAGCCTTCCTCTTCTGTCTTGCAGGTGTTTCGGTCTGGTTTATGTCCCCCTGCTTCACCATGGTCACACCTCTCCATCCAGAAGTTCTTCCAGTGCTCACAGTCCTCAAGCCCCACAGGTTGCATCCAGCTGGGTAGGATGTCCTCTTCTCTTACATGGGCCTGGGGGGACAGGACACAGGGAATGGCTTCAGAAGGACAGAGGGCAGGGCTGGATGGGATTTTGGGCAGGAATTCTTCCCTGTAAGGGTGGGCAGGCCCTGGCACAGGTGCCCAGAGCAGCTGTGGCTGCCCCTGGATCCCTGGCAGTGCCCAAGGCCAGGCTGGATGGGGCTGGGAGCAGCCTGGGACACTGGGAGGGGTCCCTGCCATGGCAGGGGTGGAACAGAATAATCTTTATGGTCCCTTTTAACCCAAACCGTTCTGTGTGTCTGTGACTCTCCCTGCCTGTGCCCCCAGCCAGAACCTGCCCTCCTCCCAGCTACCACCTTTGCATATTTACTCCATTCCAAGCAGCTCTTCATCTCCTTTCCCATTCCTCCAGAAAGGGTTCATCAGGGGAAGATCAGAGATTTTCCTTGGGGAGCTGAGTGGAGCCATCCCTGTCCCCCACCTGTGCTGGCTGGCTGGGCAGAGTGGGAGATGTGACAAAAAGGGACAGAGGAAGTGACACTCTGTGTGTGTGTGTGTCTCAGATCACATTTGTTTCACTGAGAACTGAGGGGGAGAGCAACTGAGAGGAAGGGGAAAAAAACCATCAGTGGGAAAAAAAACACCCAGATAATAAAAAAAAAAAAATAAGTGCAAGTGACTGAGAGAGCACACGAGGCACTTGTGAGCAGCATGGCCTCTAATCTCGTTACTGCCTTCAGTCAGAGGCTGATGTACCCCTGAGGGCAGGCTGGCATTTTGGTGCTCCTCCTTAGGGAAAACACGAACTGGGAGAAGCTGCATTAACAAGAGAATCAATTGATGGGTGGCTGGCACCAGGGGGACTCCGGCTCTTTGCTTCCCCGTGATGGATGGACGGGGGGAGCTCTGGTAAAAATCCCTCTCCTCTCTCCCCCAGGGCTTGGTGGCAAGGGAGAGGGAGGGTCCTGGGATTTCTGTAGGTATCCCAGAGAA
Organism: Anthoscopus minutus; assembly: GCA_013399455.1. Taxonomy (NCBI): domain Eukaryota; kingdom Metazoa; phylum Chordata; class Aves; order Passeriformes; family Paridae; genus Anthoscopus; species Anthoscopus minutus. Next base: position 819,533 of record VWYI01038255.1, on the reverse strand, counting down.
TGGGGCTGAACAAACCCATCTAAAGGTGAAAATGAGGGTGTTTCTCACAGTGCACCACTGCTGACCCAGCCCCAGCCCAGTGCCACATGCATAGCAGGGAAGTGTCATTGTCACTGGAAGAAGACGTCTCTGATTTACAGCAAAAGTTAGAAAAAAACCCCAAAACCTGAATTCAGCCCAGCGGGGGAATAAAAATAAAAATTTCCCAGTATCTGCACAAGGTTGATGCTTGGAGGAGCATCCCAGGAGGCGAGAGGGATGGATTCCTGGCAGACCTTGGGAGGATCACTTGGACCCTTCTTGCCATCATTTTCCAGGCTCAGAGGGCTGAGAGGTGTTTGGGGACTTGGGACCTCTCAGAGAAGAGGCATCTCTGGGGTAAGAGCATCACTCCAGGGGAATCTCTGGTCAGGAGGGACACCAGCAGTGATTTGTAAAACCTTGGTGTTTTTCTGCTGAGGTGAGCTGCTGTCTCCAGAAAAATAAAATTTCAGAAGGTCTCACATCTTTGCACTGCAAATAGGAAAAGAAAAACCCGAAAGAAAAAAAAACAAAACAACAAAAAGCTGTGAAACTTGGACTTTCTCCACACCCCCTCCAGCAAAGGAAACCTCTGGCTCTGACAGCTTCCTCCAAGGCACCTTTTGCAGAACAAGGATGTCAATCACAGGGTTTTGTCTTGCTCTTTCAGGATCCAGATCAAAACTCACCGAAGACAAAATCCTTTTCACAGACATCCGTAGCGGGTTTTTCATCGCGCTGTTATTTTCCATTTAGGAATCTGATTGAATTAAACCTTCCAACCCCTCCACAAGGGAGAAAGAGAGGAACAGAGAGTACTGAACTGTCTCCTGGAGGCTTCAGGGAGAGACTGGCAGCAATTTAGCACTAACCATTAGTACAGAGGGGACTGGGGGCTCTGATTCTCTCCTCACCTGCACTGATGTTAATCGGGTGTAACTCCACACACTGCAGCCCCATGGGCCAAGGGCACAGTCAGGCCACTCTATCCTTCCTACCTCCTAAGTACCCTGTTTTCCAACCAAGCTGAAGTGGGAATTTATAGGAATAATAATGATGATTAATCATGATTTGCACTTTTCCAGCATTTTTCTTCTTGGGAACTCGAAGCTCTTCTGAAAGTGAAATTAATTATGCTTTATAACCCCTCTCTGGAGTAGGTCAAGGACAGTTAGGGGCCGTTTCCACTTCCCAGGGAAGCAAAGGGAATGTGGGAACAGCTCCAGCACAGGCTGAGACCGAGGACCTGGCACTGAGCAGAGACCACGAGAGGCTCAGGGGAGCAGCAAAGCACCACAGAGCAGAGGCTGGGATGACCCTGAGATTCCCAATTCTCCCTCAGCAAAATGAGCTTTGGCTATAGTTGCAAGTGAATTGTTTCTCTTGTGAGGGATGAATGAAGTAATGATATTAATAATAATGTTATTATTTATTTGCTCCCAGCGTGCAATATAATGAGACCTTTTTAATTTTCACGTAACACTTAAGGGAGAGTTGTCCATGCTACTGATCCATGTGCTGGTGATAAAGAGGGATGACTGAGTTGGGAAAGATTCAGATTCATTTCCCTTCTTCTAATTAAGACCAAGGATTCAAAGCAGGTTCTCTGGTGTGCCAGGTGAACATCTCCCTCCAGAGCTTCTCAGATGTTCTGCTCCCACTCTCTTTCTTCTTTAACAGAAATTTGACTGAAAATATAAGAAACCTTTTCCAATAAAATCAGTGAATCAGGCAGAGTCTCCCTGAGTGCTGGACCCCAGGGCCTGCATTTCACAACAGAAACACTGAGCCTCTCTCAACCATTCCTCCTAATCAGGCCCCACGTTCCTTATCCTGGTGGAGCTGAAAATACACTTACAATCCTGTAGCTTATTTCACAAGTGCTCAATTAATTCACAGGGAGCCTAAAACCAGCAGAAACCTCAAATTTCCCAGGTCCTGTTGGCTGTGAAGGAGTTTAGAAGCACAGCACTATGAAAGCAAGGCACGCAAGCCAAAAAGTTTTCAGCAGGCTGAGTCACTGCAGGAAGGCTGCTCTGTGCCACAGAACAAACCCCAACCTCCCTTCTCAGCCCAGATTTCATCTCCTCCCTCCCATCCTGCCTCCTCATTTCCAGCTCACCACAAAACGAATCCTTGGCAGTTTGAGTCGGTTTGAGTTCAGCTTCCCCCCTCACCGGGAGCTCAGGGAAATGGGTGAGGTGCTGGATTCCAGGTTTCTCAATATCAAAGCCCCAGTGAGTTCAGCTGGGTCACTGTTTCTGAGCAGAAGTGTGGGAGAGAGCAGAGGAATGAGGAGAGTGGAGGGAGTTTCAGTCCCTGGGAAGTCCCTGTGCTGCAGGTGCTGGCTCTGAGGTCCCCAGGGAGCAGCGTCCCCGGGAATCTCTGCAAGGGGGAAAGCGGAGCATTCCTTGAGAGAGGGAGCTGCTCTGCTCACACAGCTTGGGGTGCTTGTGGGGACACCCCCTGGAATCACAAACACAGGCTGGAGCTCCCTCACAGGCAGCCCCACACACCTGCCCAGGGGCTGCTGTTCCAAACAGGTCAATGAGGGAATAAACACAAACCCAGTGTGATTAAACCTGCACCACAGGGAACGGTGTCCTCCCATTCCAGGGGACAGGGACGTGCCCAGCCAAACCCTAAAAGAGCTGCAGCAGCAGCAGCATGGAGATAAATTCTGGTTTCACACAAAGTGCACTCGCAGCCCCATGGATCTCGCTCCACCAGCACAGCCCGAGGTGTGTGTGTCCCTCTCTGGTTTGGGGCAGCCACAGGAAGGATGCAGTGAGACTGGGGACAGAGCTGGGAGCAGGAGAGGAGCAGCCACCTCTCCCTGGGCCTCCCACGCTGCAGGGAATGGGTATTGCTGTGCTCAGGCATGAGGAACTTCCTCAGTGAAATTCAGCTATGAGGGGACAGGCTCTCATCTGCTTGATTTTCGAGGTCCTTCATGTCTCTCACCTGCAGCTTCTGTTCCTCGAAGCTCCTTCAAAGCCTTGCTCCTTGGGAAGGGCTGAAGGCAGTGAACCCATGGAATAACTGCAGGATACCCCACAGACATTACACATGTTACATCATCATTCAGCAGCTGAAAAAAACATTAAAAATTAATCTATAAATACACACATATTCATACACAAATATTTATGTATGAGTATACCCTCGTTTAAAAGCAATATTATAAATTACAATTCACCTGGACCTGAAAATTACATACGCCTACTGCTCTTGCCATGGCAAATGAAAATCTAAACAGAGCTGGGTCAAAAGTTGCTCCACTGAAGGTTTTTTCAGGCAGTGGATGCTGTTCCATGAATGCAAAGTGGCTTGCAGGAACAGGACAATCTCACTTATATTTTATTGTTTTGATACAGTTCTACTTTGCCGATTTATTTTGGCTTGTTTTGGATTCTTGCTACCTTATCACAAGTCAAGATGGAAGTGTCAGAATGAGCTATCGACCACCAAAAGCCCAAACAGTTCAACACTGATGCTAATTGTTCTAAATACAAGTATTTATCTCCTGGTTATTCTGTTCTTACAGAGAGACAGAGAGAAAAAAAAAGTTTTCTCCTTAGAAATTAAATAAACCCTGGGAATTTCACAGGACATAAAATCTGGGTTCAGTTCTATTCTACTTGCTAACTCCTCTCATGCTGATGCAAACTTTCCCTCCACATTTCAAAACACCAGCCCCAAGTGCCATCCACTTCTATTCCTGGGAATATTCTATTCCACACAGAGCCAGCACTGTGAGGAAAACACTGAGACTCCTGCCAAAATGCACCCAAGCCTGTATTTCATCCAAAATTTCATTTCTATATTTAGTTTTAGTGCAATTCCTACTGCAGTGGTTCTGGCAATGTCCCCACAGCTTTTCTGAAGTTGAAAATTGAACAGTGTTTAAAAGCAGCAGAAAAATAAAATAAAAAAGATGAAGGCACAGCACGGTTTGGATGTTCCAGGCCCTCTGCCTGCAAATCCTGCAGAGTCAGGATGGGAACACAGGCAGCTGAAGGGGGGTTGTGTGTCTGTGTGAGATGGGTGGCACTCAGAGAATCCAACATTCCTTTTAGGTTTCCATGTTTTAGAAGTGGGATGCTCGCTCAAGGCAGGAGTGACGATTTCCCTGAGTACAGAGAGATTTCTGAGGGCACGTAGGGATAGGACAAGGGGAAATGGATTTCAGTTGACAGGTCAGGGTTAGGTTGGCTCTTAGGGAGCAGTTCTTAATGATGAGGGTGGTGAGGTCCTGGCACAGAGTGCCCAGAGAAGCTCCAGCTGCCCCTGGATCCCTGGAAGTGCTTGGAACCAGGAGCAACCTGGTCTAGTGAAAGGTGACATGACAAGGGCTGGGTTTAGGTCATCTTCAATGTCCCTTCCCACCCAAACTGTCCTGTGATTCCACAATTTGGCTGAAATACCCCAAACAGCTTTGTCTGGGATCCCCAACCCACACACACAAACAACTACAGGGAAGAGGCCAACAAACCCCAGCGCTGCCGCGGGGGGAACTCAGAGAAGCACAAGAAACTCCTGGTGCAGGCAGAGACCGAGCCCGTCCCCTGTCCCTGCCCCTGCCCCACGAGCACCTCTGCACATTCCCAAGCCCCATCCCTGCATCCCTGATCCCCATCCCTGCATCCCTGAGCCCCATCCCTGCATCCCTGAGCCCCATCCCTGCATCTCTGCATCCCTGAGCTGCATCCCCGCATCCCCGAGCCGCATCCCCGCATCCCCGCATCCCCACATTCGCGAGCCGCATCCCCGCATCCCTNCCCTGCATCCCTGAGCCCCATCCCTGCATCTCTGCATCCCTGAGCTGCATCCCCGCATCCCCGAGCCGCATCTCCGCGCTGCCCGGCTCCCGTGGAGCTGCGACGCCACCTGCCGCGCACGGGGCTCGCCGGAACACTGCTCCCAAGGCCACCAAAGTCCGGCCAGGAAACGCCCAAGCCCCTCCTCGAGCCCGATTTCAGGCAGTGCCGAGAGGGGATTGTGAAGTTGTAGGGGTGGGATGCAGCCAGCCTGCTCCTGGGACAGGCAGAAGGCAGGATTTTATAGGCATGATTTTTTATATCTATGTATATATATGTACATGGTATGCACATATTTATACATATATATGTATAAACACGTATATCTGTGTGTGTGTGTGTACATATATATGTAATTTTTTAAATGGATCTAAAGGATTTCCTTTGAATCCTCAAGGAAATCCACTGCAGGAAGAGCAGATGGAGATAGGAGGGAGGGCTGATCCCAAGTCAATGTGTCCCAAAAGGCAACAGTGTTGAGCCTTCAGTGAGCTGTGGAAGGTCCCTTTGTGCAGTGCTCTGTCCCTCTCTCTCTGCCAGCCCGGGGTCCCCACACTGGGACAGAGCCCACTGCTCTTTGAGGGGTTGTCCCAGCACTGTCTGTGGAGCTGGGCAGCTCTGCAAGGAGAGCCAGAGGGATGGTGTCCATGCAGATGTTTTACTTCACATGGAAAAGCAATTATTTTTTCATGGAGGTGTCTTGTGATTTCTGTGTGTTTTCTTGGCCAGTGTGACTTGCACACTTCTCTAAACTTTACTGCCTGGCCCAGCCCACAGCTTCCCAGCACTGTCCTCTGCTTGTGCCCACACTGAAAATGAGACACTTAAAACCAGGGAAGCAGGATGTGTGTCTTGCCCACTTTATCCATTTTATTGTTCTATAGGATACCACAGGCTCCCACCTGAGAAATGCCAGGCAGCCTCAGTCCCCTTTGGCCCATGCACAGCAGATGTGGGCAGCAGGGTGTCAAAAGGAAAGTGGTTTTTAAGCAAAATCCCAGAGATAGCCAGGCTGGAGCAGGAGCCAGGCAGGGCACAGGGAGTGTGCAGAGTCACAGCTGCAGTGGCCACAGTAAAACATCCAGAGAGGGCAGGTTTGGAACAAGCTCCCTGAGCTTTCACACCACAGACAAGGAGCCCTCTGAAAGGCACTGACTGAAGTGGTTTGAGGTCAGCATGTCAGAGGAGTGCTGCTGTTCAGGGAGGATTCACTCTCCAGGACAGGCAGAGAGCAGCAAAACAGAGAATTTGCATCAGGCCAGGGCTTGTGCTGGGCAGCCACAGCAGAGTCCTGATCACAGGTACCAAGGAATTACATGGGGATGGTCAGGGAATGAGAGGTTTTCACCACCATCAGTGGGAGACACTTTACAGGGTCAGGTCTTCAGGCCCACACAGAAATCCTGAGCATCCTGGCAATGCTGGAGAAGGAAAAGCCTGGAATGCGTGGACTGTTTCACTTCATGGTGTCTGGAATTTACTCAGTTCTCCTGTTTGACGCAGCATTGACAGCTCTGAGAGCCTGAGACCTCTGAACACAGAAGGCCTCTGCTCTTGGGGTGCTGCTGCTGTCCAGGGAGTTAGAAAAGTCAACTTAGTTTGCATGAAAAAAAGTGATTTCAATCCAAAGTTTGCTGGCAATTTCCTCAGGGAACAAGGAGGGAAAAAAAAAAATCCCACTGTCTCCAGAACAAAGTGCTGGAGGTATTTCTTTTGATACATCAAGCCATTCTATGCTTCATGATTAGTTTTGAAGGGGAAAACAACCTTAACCCAACCCACACAGCAACCTGCCCAGCTTCCTTCACAACCTCTGCAAAACAGGATCATAAACACTTCTTTATCCAATAGGCACGTTAGTGAGGCTTCATTAACTCCAAAGCTCAATTAAAGTCTCTAAAAGGCTTTGAGCTGCTTGACCGAAAGGCTCTATGAAAATTAATTTAGTGCTTTTGTATCTGCTCAGCGCTGGGACCGTAACAAAATGCTCTGCTCCCCCCAAAATGGGTACAGAGAGGTGATGGCCAGGGAAGGGATGCAGCAGGTGGCTTTTCTGAGGGCACACGGTGGCCAGAGAGCACGGGCTGGGTGCAGGGAGGAGGGAAGAGCTCTGAGTGTTAAACACTGGGCAGCTGCTGGCAGCTGGAGGCTGAACACAGCATGCTCATCTCTTCCCAGCTGCAGCCTTCGCCCGGCCTGGGAGCCTGATGAGACAGTTTGGAGTAGGAAGGGGGGGGTTAATTGCACATTTTATGGCTGCTAAGAGTCCCCTTGAGCCCCAGAGCTGCCTGCTGCACAGGCAGAGAGTCATGGCCAGGCTGAGCAGTGCCCAGAGGATCCCCAGGCACGCACGGGGACACTCAGACAAATGCCACCCCCGCGCCTCGGTGGCAGATTTACCAGGCTCTTTGCATCTCCGGTGTAAATCCAGGCACTTAGAGATAAACCCAGTCCATCTCAGGGAATTGTTTCAACAAAGCAGGGCCTGTCAGGAGCAGGGTTATGTTGACAGAGTGGCAGTCCCTGCCGTGGCAGCTCTTGGCATCCCCCAGCTGGAGCCTTTATTTACAGAGCCCTCTGCGAGAGGAGCACAGCTCGCCCGAGCATGCATTGCTCCCTCCCGGGGGCACGGAATTAGAAGGAGATGTGGGAGAGCAGCAGCATCCTCTTGGACTTTTCCAGATAGCCAGGAGGGCCAAAGAGTGCCTGGAAATGCTCAGAGTGTGGTCATTTCCTCAGTTTCCCCATCCACAGCACAGCCTCAGAGGCCATGCAGAAGTGGAGGGCCTGGTACCTTCGTGTGCAAGCAGAGTTTATCAGAGAAGAGGAAAAGTGGAGGGGAATGAGGGAAAGCACTGAGAAAAGCAAAAAGGGAAAAGATGGGCCCTGGTGAGATGCTCTACATGCACGTAAAGCCCCATCTCTCCTGCTCCCTGACAGCTCTGTCTGGAGGTTTGCATTCAGCACAGGCTCCTCAGCAACAAATACCAAGAGTTTTATGCAATGGAATAATTGTTTAGTGTTGAATAATTCTCTCCATTTGTACCCTTCAAGCCTCAGACACCGAGCAGAGCTGACACTCGGCTCAGTCAGGAAAGAAAAGCTTTCAGGTATGGGGAGAGCTGGGGGAAGCAGCAGAACCTCTCCCTCTGCCCACTTTGCCCCAGGTCCCCAGGTTGTCTGGCTTTGCCACAGGGGCACACGGGCTGCTCGTGGTCAGCCTGGTGCCCAGCAGGACCCTCGTGTCCTTCTCTGCGTGTGCCTGGGGTGATTCCTCCCCAGGGGAAGCTTTATTCCTCTCCTATTCACTTTCTGGGATTCCTGCTGGCCCCTTCCTCCATTCCCTCAGAATGGTGCCACAACCATCCAGTCCATGAAAGACTCCTCACATTTTCACATCTCCTGCACCCCCAGAGGTGCTCTCTGTGCCACCCTCCTGCTCTGTGAGACATCGAGCCCAGGACTGACCTCTGTGCTCCCCACCAGCCCCTGGTGTTCTCTCCATCACCTGTGTGAGCTCACAGGTCCATCCCTACCCCCTCACAGCCCCTGGTGTTCTCTCCATCACCTGTGTGAGCTCACAGGTCCATCCCTACCCCCTCACAGCCCCTGGTGTTCTCTCCATCACCTGTGTGAGCTCACAGGTCCATCCCTAACCCCTCACAGCTGCTGGTGTTCTCTCCATCACCTGTGTGAGCTCACAGGTCCATCCCTAACCCCTCACATCCATCCCCATGGCCTCACTTGGCCAGTTTGCCAGAGGCAGATTTTGATTCTCCCCATTACAGAGACAGGGAGGACTGGGACTAAAACTTCCCAAAAGAAGTCCCTCAATAACAAATAAGCAGGGGAGTTCCCACTGGCATTGGAGTGGCTGCCTCAGAGAAGCAGGAGTGGACAAAGCTTGACACTAAATATCCCTCCTGGCAGAAATTTCTGTGCTTTCCCAGAGGCCAGCAGCATATTAGTTTCACAGGCAAGAAGTTTCTGCTGTAGCTCACAGCTTAAAAGAGCAGGCAGAGACAGCAGCTCTGGAGACTTCAGCACTGTCTTAATAGAAGGCACCGCAGTAAGGGAAATGTTATATTAAATCTCTATACTTATACTTGTAACAAAAGTGGTATCAGCAAAATCCTCCAGCATCAAAGCAAATCACTTACCTATTTTTAGCTGTGTGATTTAGTCACACACTCCGAGGAAATAAGGTCAGGTTCTTTGCTATGTCTCCCTTTCTCCTGCTATTTTTATTTTTTTTTTCCTGTCCTTATTAAAATTCTCCAGCCTGCAGCAGAGCAGAGGTTTGTGAGACGGAGCCTCGGTGGGGCTGTGGCCATCTGTGGGGTCAGGCTGTGCCCTGTCCCTGCAGGAGCCTGGGATCTGCATCTCCAGCGCTGCCAGGGGCTCTCCTCGCAGCCCCAGCACTGAGAGGGTGTCACTGGGAAATGTCACCTCTGATGCCACCAGGGAGCTGGCCTGGGATTGTGCAGCTGTGACACTGCTGCCTCTCCCTGCAGCTCTCAATCCCAAATGCTCAGTGCCTCAGTTTCCCCAGTCCCGGTGACTTGCTTTGGTCTCTCCTTCAAAAATGGGCAGTTCCCAGCTGAAAGGAGAGGAAATGCAATTTGGGCTCCTTTTAAATGTCATTAGAAGAGCAATCCCAGCAAATCAAATAATTGGGAAACAATTCTATTTCTTTGAATATTTTGTTCTGTGAGATCTTTTTTCTAGAAATTCTCCTGGCAGATTTTTTTTTTTTTTAAATTACAAAAATAAGTTATAATTTTTGTATTTAAAAAAGTATTGGCAAAACTCCCATAAAGGAAACACTATTTTCTACCCATCTGTACAGCAGCTCAACATTATTAGGAGTAACAAACAAGTAATGGAAGTTAATTTAAGAAATTAATATTTATCTATCTATTTATTTATTTATTTTCAATGAAATTTTATTAATTCTGCTTTGATTTCCACTGCTACTAATAGGTCTTGTCAGGGAAGCAGTAATTCATTCATCTCCATTCATCTCATGATGCAGCTGAACTTTGAACTACTTGGTCCAGCACATAAAAACCTCCGTTTTTTTCAGTTTGATAATTCATTATTATTTCTAAGTGCTGCACTAACTGCTGTCTAACACACTGTGATATTTTGCCTGTTGAGCACTGACCATGATTTATGGCATTACTGTCCTGTGAGAACAGCTCCTGACCCCCAAAAATTCCATTCTGCTTTGTAAGTAATACGCATGAAACATTAACATTGGCTCAGACTTGATTTCTGGATCATGTCAAATCAAGTTTGTTAATAAGAAAATATAAAAATCTTCATAAAATCAGTTTTTCTGTCAGTCTGAAGTCAACTGAAAATTTCTACATTTTAATAATCTACAATTAAGAACAATTTTAGAAAAAAAAATCTATTTGCTTTTAATTCTGAGACTGTAAAATAGAGGATCCTACAAAAGAAATTATTTCAGTTTCTCTAATCAAAATGATGCCACAGTTGCAAAGATAATAGAGCCAATTAAATAAACAACAAAAAAAAAATATTTTCACTGGACATACTACTATTACCAACAATCTCTTAGGAAAAGAAGAGCCTCAATATTGTTTCCAATTTTAGATGTGGGCTACAGTTCCTAGCCCTAAAAATGAGTTATTTTACAGCTCTGCATTGATATTTGCTCAAAACTTGCTGCTCTTTTCTGTGTTCATTATTTACCACTGGGAGAATGTATTTGGGTGGTGTAAATGATGTTGTTTTGGGTACTGCTGCAGAGTTAAGGTTATTGTTGAAACTTTAATCAATACCTTTGATGCTTTTTGCTTCTGTGTTTTTTGACCTGCTGCTGCAATATTTGTTTTAAATCTTGCCATTGAATAACAAGAAAAGAAATCCAACTATTTCCATGAATAACTGCAAGGTACTAATTATGTTCTGTAAATTAATGGTCTATTTACTGCCTTAACCTATCTTAACAAAGATTTTGTTTGGGGATATATTACTAATGAAAAAGCTTTGACATCTTAATACTCTCCTGGGCAAATCGTTAGAATAGATCCCAAATGCAATTAAAGAAGGACTTTTTTTAAACCACTGTATTAGGAGATAAATAGGCACAGTCTCCTCTCTGAGTGCTTGTTTGTAAATCTACAGAATTCTCATTAATTCTGTGCTTCTTGCCTCAAAACTGGGCTGCTGCAGGTGGAGCAGGAGAAATGGCTGGGACAGGAGAAGGGGTTTGGTTTTTTTTTATTTGTTGTATATGTAGTGAAAAATTGAAATGAGGGAAATCCCCAGAGGTGGCAGCAGAGCAGGAAAAACTGGAAGTAGAAATCATGACCTGGGGTGGGAATCTTCTCTGTTTGAGGATTCTTCTCTTCAACCATCAACAAGGCTTTCTCCAAGCATCCAGAGGTGTGGAATAGCCTCCCACTCAAATTTCCAAAACATCTTCTCCAAGATCGTTGCCAGCTCTGAAGATCTTTTGACAGTCATGTCATGAGGGGAAAAAGGGGGGGGTTTTCCTGCAGTTTCTGACCACTCACACCCAGCCATTTCTCCGTGGTTCTTGTGAAGCAGGAACTTTATAACCTTTGAAGTCTCCAAGAGGAGTTTTAGAAAGCCAACCCTGGAACTACAACAGTTTGAGAGAAACCATGGGTTATGATTTAATCGATCTTAAATATTTTCCAGTGGAGACACAGCTTGGGGAACACATGACCCTTGCATCTGAAATGAAGGGAAATTGTTTTTTCCTTTCCAGGAGTGTCCAAATCCTTTCCTGACAGTTTTCAAACCTGCAGCCCCCAAAAATATAGCTTTTCTTTTTCTTTTTTTCACTGTGCTTATGAAGACAGGAACTATTTAAAAGGCAGAAGGGGTGGGAAGGGAGGGGAATGGATAAGCACAGTCCATGACCCTGCTGAGATGAACAGACATAGGAGAAACCAGAGGACAGACAAGCTCCTGCACATCCCCACAGTCTCAAACACCAGCAAGAGGTTCCTGAGCACATGGGGGAAAGCCTTGGGACCAAAGCCATTTCTCCTCTTGCTTTTTGTGCCGTTTTCCCCTTNGAGGAGGTTGTTGCTGCCTCTCTGCCACACACTGGCATTCAAGCAGCTGAATTAATCCATAGTTTCATGCCTGCTGGTCCCCCTGATTGGGCTTTTATAATTAGAACAATCTTGTTCCCCAGCATTTATGAAAGGACTCCAGTGCTGGCTCCCAGGTTTTCATTACAGCTGAATTTAAGGGCATTTATTTGGCTTATTGCTACCACTCCCCCATCCTTATTTGCTAACAAGGGTTTTGTTCCATGCTGGCGATTTCAGGGGGGCAGAGGATTAGGGCAGCCCCTCCTCTCACCGTCCCAGATCTGTCTCCCCAGCAGTCCCCGGCTCCGCTGGATTCCGGCACGGTGCCATTCTGCATCCCTCCTTGCAGAAAGTGCATCCATGTGCCCCTCTCAGCCTTACCCCACCTTCCTCCCGAAGAGCAAACAGCATCAGATATGCCAGAGCTGCTCATGTCAGCGCTCAGGGACTGTGCTCTGCGAAATAAAAACCGGGGACTCCCGGCCGGAAAGCCGGAGTGACAAGCAGGAGGGAAAATCTGAGGAGGAAAGAGGGAAAAGCGATTTACAAGGGAAGGCTTTGTGGCAGGGCTTGGAAAGCAGCACACCAACACCCAGCACAGCCCACTCTCACACCCAGGGTTGGGAAATGTGGAACCACTTTTTCCTGCAAGTGTGTTTTGAAGGTAAATGTCCAGTCCCCGTCCCGTTTTCCAGCGTTTTGTCTGCTCAGACTTGCGGAGCTGTAGTTGTGCTGTGTCCATGGTCCTTAAACCACAGACCCAGATCCTGCCTGCACACGCTGCCTCGCCACAGATTTGTGCAAATGTCTGCGCTTTCAGCCCTCTGTGGGTTGGGGCGGGAGTGAAAGTTGTATTTTCTTTAAAAGGACAGTTTCAGCTTTGAAGAAAGCATCAGAAATCTCCATGTTTAGTCGCTCACTTTCTTCTCACTTACGTTTTGTTTTTTGTAGATTTATTCCCCCCCTGGTGATTTTCCTAGAATTTAAATACGTGCCAGCAGTTTACAAGCCTTTCCCGACGCTGCCCTAGGCTGTAACTGTGTGTTCTCACCTTCCCTGCCTTCAAGATTTAGCTCGAGGGTCCAGCCCCCGTGGTAAAATACCTGGCCCTTAAAATTCCACCCTGCTGCCATCGATCGCAACAAATCGTCTTGGGTTTACTGCTCAAACTGAACAAAACCGAGTCTTTAACACACCAAATGCCAAAGCCATAAATAGGAGGGCTCAGAGGGACAGGGGATGGAGAGGGAGAGGGAAATGGAGGGAAGAGCTGTGGCCACCCCAAATTAGGGGCACTTGCACTCTGCAGGCACCGACTCCCCCAGCCTGGCCCGCTGTGCTCACCCCACACCGGAGCTGCAGAGAGCTATTTCTAGCAGGTAGGCCATAAATCTCGTGTTTATTGCCTTTTATTATGTTGTTTCAACAGCTCTTAAAGCTGGAACAGCGACCGATTGATAGCTGCTTTAAATCTCTTTCATTTTCTGCACATATTTCTTTATATTTCGGGGAGGGGGGCATCCATCTTTTTCGCACCTCTCCAGCATCTCTTTCCCTTCAGGAGTCAAATGCCAGCTCCTTCTCTTTACAAGACATGTTTTATAGATCACCCTCCACGCTGGAAACGCTGCTGGTGGCTGGGAAAGGGCAGCCAGGGAGCGGCCCTGGAAGGGAACACAGCGTTCGTGTTTTGCTAGGAAATGCATCGAGTTTGGATTCAGACCAAGAGGGACAAAGTGGAGACAGAAAAGGAGAAGAGACGGCCTCGATGAAGAAGAATTGATTGCCATGGAATGAGGAGGAGAGAGCCACAATTAAAATACTGTATTTTATAGTAGACTGTTATAGCCTGGATCAATTTTCAGGTGTGTGTTTGCAATTGCATTCCCTCCTCTCCAATGACTGTCCTAGAGGGTACAGAGCAGCACATGCAACCTCAGAGGCAGTGTCTGATGAGGCCACAAGATGCCAGAGGAGAATTATGGATTAAATCCCATTATCTCTATGGTGCTTTGAGGACATCCCACCTGGAGCATCGCTGGGGTCCTCAGCACAGGACCAGCCTGTTGGAGCGAGGCCAAAGGGGACCACAAAAATGATCAGAGGCATGGAGCAGCTCTGCTGTGAGGAAAGGTTGAGAGAACTGGGGTTGTTCAGCCTGGAGAAGGCTCCAGGGAGACTTTCTTGCACCTTCCAGTATCTAAATGGGGCTTATAAGAAAGTTGGGGACAAAATTTTTAGCAGAGCCTGTTGTGCTATGACATGGGGGGATGGTTTGAACTGAAAGAGGGTCCATTGGGATTAGATAGAAGGAATTATTTTACAGTGAGGGTGGGCAGGCCCTGGCACAGGTGCCCAGAGCAGCTGTGGCTGCCCCTGGATCCCTGGCAGTGCCCAAGGCCAGGCTGGATGGGGCTGGGAGCAGCCTGGGACACTGGGAGGGGGCCCTGCCATGGCAGGGGTGGAACAGGATGATTTTTAAGATCCCTTCCAACCCAAACCATTCTGGGATTTGCTGATTTCAAGCTTCCTCTGTGCAGCCCTTCTCACAAACCCCAAGCTCCAGGGTCAGCAGGAGCTGTGAGTGACAGAGGTCACCCCAGCAGCACCAGCAGTGGCAGCGAGCCTGGAGGCAGGGATGTGATTGATGGCAGCACTGAGGAATCTCAGGCATCACTCTCCCAAAGCCCGTATTTTTCCAAGAGCTGATCAAAATCTTATTACGTTGGTCAGGGTAGCTATCTGCTGGAAAAATAGAGTTTTCCCATGAAAACATTTCATAAGGATATGTCCACAGCACTGAAATTTATAGTGGGGGGAAAAAAAACCCGAGTGAATTATTTCAACAGTGTTTGCTCCAGTTCTCATTTTGATTACCTTCATTTTGACAGGTATTTTAATATATTCATATTTTCATGCTTTGACCTTATCAGGACGAAACGTTTCGTTCCATCTAAATGAAGGGATTACAAATGGGCTGGATGAAACTCTTGGCTGTTCTGAATCTGAAAAATGTGACAACTTCTGTTCCACACAAAAGTTCTAAATTTCCACATCTCATCTGCATTCAAAGCAAATTCCCAAAGAGTGAAAAGGTCTTGCATGAACACCAATTAAAAGCCCGTGACCACTCACCACACAGTAGCCCTTTTAGGCAAGTTCCTAGCTTTCATTAGGACTTCTAAATTCAGAACTAATTTTCATGCTGGATTCACACCGGTCACATGTGAGAACTGGCTGTAATGGTGGTTTTTTTTAAGCACCTGAAAATCCAGTTCCAGGTTCTCTGGGCTGATTCCACAGCCCCCGGCAAATCTTTCTAACCCATTTTGCTGGCTGTGGTGAGGTCTTTTAGCAGCCCATCAGCTGAAAGCAGGGACTTGAGAAAAACATTGAATACCAAAAGGACCCTGCGCTTCAGAACAACAGAAAAACAAATCAAAACAACAACAAAGCACCAAAAAACCCGAGACCAAACGAGTCACAGCAAAGAGCATCCTTCACAGTCAGCGTCCCAGGGCTGTGGCTTGTGCTGCGCAAGAAGCCAGCCCAGCCAGCGGGGCTCCTCCCGCACCGTCTGGGAGGGCAGAAAAACGCATCTTCAGCCACCAATGATTGTGCATTTCCACCCAGTGCAAAGGGATTTGTAGCAATAATTCCCAGAGGCCAAGTGTGAAATAACCAAATCATGTGCCATGAGGAGGGGTGGGGGAGCAGGGTCTCCAGCCACTCCTTCCCATCCAAAGTGGGAATTAACTGCTTTATTTTCTCTTTAAATTAACACGAGGGCGCAAACTCCAGCATCTCCCAGTGTGCAGCTCCTCATTTTACAAGAAATACCGACAGGTCCCACATCCTGCCTGGCCCCACCTTTTCTGATTGATGTGACAATTTTCTCCCGGGAACTGTGACAAAACCGCGGCATCGCTGATGGATGGGATGTCACCCGTGAGCACAATCTCACCTGGGAGCTCTTGAAGCCAGGGGCACACCTATGGTCCCACATCTTCATTTCAAAGCTCCATCATTGCAGTTTTAAAGCATTCTCGTGTAAAGGCCAAGTGGACACGTAAATGTTTGGCCGGAGTGAGCTGTATTGGTTAAAAGGGTGAATAGGTTTTTTAATTATTTCATTTTTTTATGACTCAGATGTGCCAATAAAACTCTTGGCCAGTTTTCCATGGCTTTGCTGAACTGAGAGCAAATTAAACTGACAAAGCAATTTTTTCCCAGTGGTACAAGAGCTGCTTTTGAGGATGGCAATCCAGGCAAACTCTTGCCCATAACCCAAGTGGGATTGGGATTTGTAAAACTGCTTTTCTTGCTTTCAGAGACACCAGCTAAGTCTCTCTCTTTCACTCAGTTTGAAAGACAAGACATTCCTTCCTGAAAAGCCACATGCCAAGGAATTTACCAGAGGATGCAAACAAGTAAGCACAGAGATATAGTCAAGAAAAGATGGGATCTAATCTAAGATAAATCTGCATCCAAACAGGAATAAAAGTGGCACAGAACAACCAGAAGGTTCAGGGCTGAAACCATCCAGCTGTGTCTTAAGTGAACATGGGTGAAAATTCAGAATAAAAGGCAGATTCCACCCTGCCTTCCCATCAGAACCCATAACTATCAAATGATTGCCCTCAGCCTGGGAAATCCGGCTGGAATCTGCTTGTGCTGAGCTGAACAAGGATGTTTCTACTCATGGCTGGCTCAGCAGGGCTTTTTTAAGGCAGAGTGTCCTCACCCCTGCCTGCAGCCTCATTTACACTTGACAAGAGCTATGCTGATGGGGCAGTGTAGGACAGCTCCAGGGCCAGCCAGCACCTGGCTGTGGGCACCTGCATCCCAAACCAACCCCAAAACACAGCAACACACCCCAGCCAGAGCTCTAACAAACACGTGGTTCAAAAGTTTTGGGACTCTAGGAGTTTGGGGTTTTTTTTTCAGTACCATCAGCAGCAGAAAAAACACTCTGGAAATCTTTGTATAAGGAAAAAAAAACACACAAGGCAGGTTCAAAGTGTCTCAGTCGGGGATGAGCCTCCGGGCACATTTGCAGATTTACTGTCCTAGGCACTGCCTGAACAGCCTGGCATCACAGTTTGAACCCCTGTGCCTCAGTTCCATCCCCTGGGGGTGTGAGGCAGCAATATTCCCCCCACAGATTTTTAAGATCCCTTGGGAGGTGGCACAGAGGCCACTGGTACAGGAAACCTTGCAAAACTCAGACTTTTGGATCTGCTTTGGAACAGGGCACTGCTGTTCTGCATTTGCCAACTGTTTATCAATCACCACTGCCACAGCAATCAGATATTGTCCACAGCAGCTTCTGTGGTTCTCCACAAACAAGAACAAGCCCTGACAAAACTTTTGTCTAAATCCAAGTGCCAGACTGCCTGCACTGGTGACTCAGTTTCTTACTATTTCTGCCTTTAATAGCAGCAGCTCTGATAAGATTGCTCGGAGTAGCCCATGCTCAGCAGTTTAATGGGTACCAGCCCAGACAGACTAATGGATCTGGAGACCAGGAAAGAGCAGGAAGGTGAGCTGAGTGGAGAATATTGAGGCTTTTAAGGCAGAATAGTAGCAGCTAGACATGGGGTAGCTGACTCACAGAGCCTCGGTGGAGACAGATATCCTGGCTGGGCGTCCCCAGCCATCCATCAGCCCAGACAGGCCCATGAAACCCGGGCATTTCTTGAAACAATTTGCAAAATGCAAAGCAGAGCTGGGAAGGGATCCTGGGGCGCAGGGTCAGACACAGGCAGGTGAATTATTGTCAAGTCTGAGCTGCCAGGCTTTTCCCTCTCCTGGAGAAGTGCATTTCCATTCCTGTTGCCTCCTGTCACCACCGAGGCAATGTCAGTGCCTCAGAGGAACCAAATGTTCCATCCAGCACCATCCATTTCTCTAGCTCTGAGAGGTCCAGACAGGAAAATTCTGCTCCTCCTCCTAAGTCTCAGACCCTAATAAACAAGTTCTGCCAGGGAGTGGGAGGTGTTGAGTTCACCTCTGTGCAGGGACTTGCCCAAAAGGTTTTGATTACCTTCACATTGTTTTTACCTTTTACCTGCATGTTGTCACTGGTGGATGACTTTTCAGAGTCTGAGCCACAAAGGATGAACTTCAGTCTTCTTCAAGGCATTTCCAGACAGTGGGATCTGTGGACAAAAAAGCAAAACAACAAAACAAACCCAAAACATTTAAGGCATCTGCCATTTCAGAATCTGAGTAAATAGGGAAGGATTGGATGAAAATTGCTTTCATGCTCCTTCAGTGAAACTTTTAGGATTTTTGTTTTCCTCTTTATCAAAAGAAAACCCTGACTACATACAAGGGGAAGCAGACAAAAATCAGGGCCACTACATGTCCTGCAAAAATATTTGTAGGATATTTATTGTTCCCAAACTGCCAGTGCAGAGAAGGACCCTTTACCCTCTCCTCACAGGTGTTAAGTGCTCTGAGCAATGAAGAAGGGTCAGCACCAGCAGGAAGGTGAACTCAGAACATCCAGAAATCATTTGAGTTGCCAGCAGAGAATGAAACACCTGCTGTCCTCATCACTGGAGTGATGCAAGGGGAGGCCGGGAGGGGCAGGGGATGGAGAGGGACAGGGAGTGATCCCATAATTAAACAAAAGGGTTTCTCTAAAGCCCCCGTGATGGATGTGCTCCTGCAGGCTGGGAAACAGCTGGTGTCGCTCACTTTTGTTGCACTGGCCATAAATAAGAGCTCTCTGGGGACGTGTGGCGAGGGTAAAAATGGCATTTGGCAGAAAAACTGCGACAGGGACAAGGAAGCAATGGAGACCTCGAGTAAGGGATGCAGAAGCCAAGGAAGGCGCAGACAAAGTGCTGATTTATCCTGACATGCCCTGGAGGCCTCCCTCCCCAAATCCCCAGAGTGAGCAGGAATCAACAGCTGAGCACAGGCAGGGAGAGGAGAGGAAAGTAGCACATGCACAGGGGGGTAGGAAACAAAACCTTGTGGGTAAAGCAGCTTTGTCTTCCCTGGGAGGGAAGAGAGTGGCATCCAATGCCTTATCGAGCTACCTAAAAACAGCAGCCAGAGGGAGCAAACTTGGGGTAAATGACTTCATTAGCTGCAGCTGGAATTGGAAGATGAACCCCCAGAGTGCAAATGGACCAAACTTATAAAGGTGTGAACCCGTGTGTCACGAGAGGACACAAAAAAACCACGGCACCTCTCCAGCTCAGAGCACAAAAGAAAGAACATCTTTATTTTGACCTCATCTACATCTATAGATTCTGAGCCATGACCAGGGGTTGGAGAATAAGGTGAGCTCCTCTCCAATTCCACTGGTCAATTGAAAAGTCCATCAAAATGACCTCCTCACAGAGGTGTGCAGAAAACCCACATTGTTTAAGTTACAATTCATGGCAACGTTCTCTACAAGAATGAAAACATCAGGAAACTTCAGCAAACATCAGAAAGCTTGCCGTTTTCATGGTGACACCTGTGCATGACCCATTTTGGGTGCAGCCCCTGGGGGCTTCATCTGCCCCAAATGTACCTGAAGGGCCTTCAATAAACAGAACAGCTTTTTATTGCCCTAATTTTGTCTGCCCTCTGGTTTTAGGTAGCCCCAAAAGGCATCACAGTCAAGAGATCTCTCAGCCAGCAGCTCCAAAGTGTCCTGGTCACACCATGAGTACCAGAGACCCTCAGCCATTCCTGACCCCTGATTCAGCACCAGTGAGGCAAACCTGGGGCTATGCAATAAAGCAGAAATTGGTTTAGATCATGAGCTAGGCTTGAAATCTTTATCTCAAGCAAGATGGAAAACCTCCATGGACACACACACACACACACACCCAAGAGCAGATTGCAGGTGCTGGGGCTTCTATGAGACTTGGTTGCCACTCTGCTGTGTGAGGAGGTGGCTTCCCAGGAAACCTGTGTTTTGGGGTTTGAAATCCTTGGATCATACCTGCAGACCTGCACTCAGGCTTGCTAATTGCATTCATCTGCATTTCCGAGCAATGGTTCTTTGGACAGAGAAGTGCTCCTTCTCCTGCAGACCCGAACCTCTCAGCTAAGGCCCTATATCCACGCTGTGCACCTTTCCACTTTACTTTTTTTTAGTTACTTAAACTAAATTGCATCTCATCCCTGGCAAATTTAAAAGGCAGCAAGCAAACCCTCTGAAGAAGAGCCATGATGGAATTCAATTTGTGTCAAGTCTGGGCTGGCAGGGATTTACAGCCCAGCTCGATCCAGCACAATGCACTTTATTCTTTTTATAGAGCAGCCTGAATGCAATGGTGGAGCAGGCACGGTGAGGGGAGCTGAGCAGAAGCTAAAGAACAGGAAGGCATTTTATAAGTTCAATAAGATTTATGAAGAAAGATGTTTCTCTGCAGCGGGAAGCACGGGATTTCCAAAAGCAGCAGAATTCCTCTGCTCCTCCCCAGATGCCTTTAATGGTGAGAGGATTCGATCGTGTCCTTGAGGGTTTTTATCATCCAACAGAAAAGAACACAAAGTAGACACTCCAGTGACTCAATGGCACAGGGGTCCAGGCAGCTCCAGTGTCCCAGTTCTCCACACCACACACTGTCTGCTTCTGTGGGACAGGGACATGGTTTTCTGAACCTGAGAGAGTTTTCAGCCTGGCAGGGGCTGATCTATTTCCAAGGGAAAGTCTTGTGGAAAATTTTCTTTCAAGGAGTGTTTATGTAAATAGGTTTTGGTTCTCAAAACAATGTCACACACATGTTCTGAATGTGGTTTTCTCTTGTTCCACCCATGGCACCAGAGAGGTTCCTTTGGCCAGTCATGTTGAACACTTGATAAAAAGGGTTGCAAACCCCAAATAAAGACTTCTGCCTCATTGGGATCAAACCTCACTGCTGTGATTTGAATCCACTCTGCTATTTGTGTCTACTAGCGACAGTGGGGCACAATTGTTTGCTGACTTCAGGGATGGTGAAGGGAAAGACTTTAGGTCTAGAAGGATATGGTGGGAAAGCAGGACCCTGGCTGAACTGAGAACATTCCAATGCTGCTCCCATCAATGGTCACATCAGAACAGCAGAGCCTTGGGGCTGTGGGGAGTTATTAACTCTCAGGGGCCCACCAGAGAGCTTCTGGAGGTGGGAGCCTGCTTCTCATCTCAGCTGTGAACATGACTTGGCAGAAGAGGAAAAGGTCAGTTGAGAGTGTCCTCCCTTGCAGGGCAGCCTGACACAGCTGAGGCTGCTTTGCATCCAGCTCCTAAACCTCTGTTTTAACTGTAGTGAAATCTTCACTGGGCTGCAGACAAAGCCTGAGCAAAGTCTGGGATGTCAGAGCACTTCTTGCACGTCACTCAGTTTCCTGTAAAGTCGAGATGCTGATATTTACCTATGAAATCCATAAAGCACTTGGGGAATGGATCTCTGCTAAGAGCTCTGAGTGAGGGCTCTCCCCCTCCTACAGGCAGAGGAGCCTTGTAAGATCCCCCCATCACCATGGGATACAAGCAGAATGAATATCCACACCACCACAGCTGTTTTAAAGAGCAACTTGGAAATCATGGGGAACCCCCAACAGCAAAGTGTCTTCTGAGATCTCCTAAATACTTTGAGACCCTGAGACCCAGCATGTGAGCTGGCACAGCCCCCCTTGGGGTGGCTCAGTGGCAGAAGACAGGACCCTGATGTCCCTTCCTCACAGCCACCCCCCTTCCCAGCTCCAGCTCCACTGCTCCAGCTGCAATTAATTGGAACATCTCCCACTGATTCCTGATTAGCTGCTTTTGATTAGAGTTTAATGACTTCACTCTGCCCCTAATTCACAGGGATGAGCTTGGAAATGCCTGAGAACAGCTCAAACACAATCACATTTTCTCCCACCTTGGAGCCACCACTTAAGCTCTGTACACACGAGCCCTGCTCCTCTGACCCTGCAGGACCTGCCATCCCCAGCCCTGCTCCTCCTCCCTGTGCTGCCAGGCAAACCAGGGATGCCAAACTGCCTCCTGATGGTGGAGGATAGAGCTGGAGTGAAAAATGGATATTCCAAAGCCACCTTGGCACTCAGATCATCTGTAAAATTCAGAGCTTTGTGTGTGGCTTAGCCACAGAGTTAAAGCACACCTGGAGCAGCCAGGCTGGAGTCAGGACCATGGGCCCGTGGGTGAGCATCCTGCAGACCTGTGCTGGGCTTTGGACCTTCAAGGAGGGCAAGCACTGGTGTGATCTGGTGGAGAGCAGCCGTGTGCTGCCCTTTGCAGCTGCACATCTCCAGCTGCTGCGTCCTGGCCCAGGATTTAGGGCCAATAAAAGTCTCAATATCTGCACAGTGCTGAATCCTGGGGAGGATTGCCTTGCTCCCTCTCCCTGACTCCGTCTTCCCTCTCTCTTTCCTCCTCCACCCCCAAACTCTCATTCAATGCCTGGGGACAGAGAGCAGGCAGAGAGAGGGAGGGAGCAGAGGTAACCCTGAATTCTGCTGGCTACAGGGACACTGGTACCCCCTGTGCTCCCAGGGACCAGGATCTGCATTTCAGCTCGACCTTGGAACTGAACTGAAGGTCATGCCATGCTGCCTGCCTTGTCACCAGCCAAGGAGCTTGTAAACACTGGTTTCAGAGGCTGCCATGCCTTTTGAAGATCTGAAAGTGCATTTATCTTCCTGAGACATGCATTAATCTACTAACTACCGGTGAAGATAAGGGGATGAAAAGAGGCTTGGTGGGGAGGAAAAAATAATAAAATAAACCAAAATAAAGTAATCAAATAAAATAAATAAAATGGAAGAAAGTGAAAGACTCATTTTCATCAGTACAAAGAGGTCCATGGACTCTTTCACAGTGCCTTAGGCACTGATGTCCCATCACACAGCTGCCTTATCACAGCTCTCCTCTGCACCAGACTCACCCTGGCACTGTGAGGTGACACAAAGTGTCTGAGTCCCCTCACTGTGCCCCAAGCTCCACAGCTGATCTCTTTAATCACCACATCTCAGTGACAGGCAGCGAAGCAACTCAACTCCCAGCAAGACAAATCCAGAGCAGGTTGTTTGTTTTCTCTACAGGCAGCTCTGACTGTGCCTGGGCAGAGCCAAGCAGAGCCTGGAACCCTGGGGGAATCAGGAACAAGCCCCTGGTTCTCTGTTTCCTCAGTTTCAAGCCTCAGTTTCCTCAGCTGGAGGAGAAAAATCAACACTGGACTTCCATATGAAGGAAGTTGGAGATCAAGGACTTCTTGGGAGTTGTTTTGAATCATTCTCTGTGTTTGGCTCCTCTGCTGAACCTCCCCTGAACCCCCTGCTCTTCGTGGCAGAAGCCTCGTGGGTTCAGGCACTGGGGCTGCTGGCAGAGAGGGAGAAAAGGCCATGAGAGGAGTGATGGAATTGTCTACAAGCAAGCTGTGGGTCTGCTGGTAGATAAAACCAGCACTGAGGGGTAAAAGAAACAATGGGAAGGATTCCACTGATTGATGAATGGAAAAAAAGATATCTGCCTTTACNACAATGGGAAGGATTCCATTGATTGATGAATGGAAAAAAAGATATCTGCCTTTACAAACAAACTGTAGGTTTGCTGATAAATTAAATTGAGTATTGAAAGATTAAAGAAACAATGGGGAAAAAACATAGATTCCAAAGGAATAAAAATTAAAAGGGAGGGTTGTACATTGAGGGGAATCTGAGGTATCAGCGTTCTGGGAAGTCTGCACCTCTCAGGTGCCTCAGCCAAAGGGAAAACAGAGAGGGAAATGCAGGGGGAAATGGGGATAGAAAGGAGGCTGTGTCCTCCAAAAACTGGAGAGACCCCAGGGGATGCCCCATGGCCTCTCCCTTTATTCCAATAAAGTAAAAGGACTCCTCTGGCTCCTTTTTGGACATAAACCTCTGGTGTTGGTGGATTAATTTCCCTGACAGCCAAAACCCAAACTCATTTTGGAGTCAGGCCCTACAGCTGACAGGAGGGGAAGAGGGAAAGCTGAGCTCCTCCACCATGAAGCGCAGGGGTGAATTCATCAGCAACAGGACCTGGGCAGAGAGGTTTCAGGGCTGCCTTTCCCCACCCTGCATCCTGAGGGACTCTGGGGGATGTCAGCACCCTCACAGCCCAGGTCAGTCTCCAGCCAAGCCCGTCCCCGAGCCCTGGGCTGTTTGTCTGCAGGGCAGATGAAGAGGAAGGTGGAATTAGAGAAGGAGCTGGGGGCAGGGGAAGTTCTGCAGAACTAATAAAGAGCTTTGAAGGGGATGGGGAATTGAGTCAGGTTCACATTAAAGGGCGAGGAAATGAATGCTGAGATGAAGGTGCCTGCAAGTTCAAATGTAGCAAGCTGATAAATAAATAAAGTTAAAAGAATGACTTTTAATTACATATGAAAGAGAAAAGTAGGGAGAGCTGGGGGAAATGACAGGAAAAATTCCTCCAAACCCAGACACTGGAGCTCTGGCGTTGTTTTGGGGACACTTCTCTTGCCTGCCTGATAGGCCCAGGGCAGCCACCAGCAGTGGCAGGGCTGGGGGGACAGCAAGATCAACTGAACCTGGGTTTAATGCCTCAATTAAGGTTCATTCTGATCAGCTTTCAAAAGCAATTTAGCCCCACTAAGCTGCAGCAGGTCAGGAGCAGGGATAGATGGCAAATCTCATTTGAAAGCCAGACTCACATTCCCATCATTAATGGTCCCATCCCATTAACAACCATAATATTGTTGGCTTAAAATGTTGCTTTCATTGAACAACTGGAGAAGAATGAAATGCTTTCCTCCAGTTTTTGGTCTGGTGCCAGGAGCTGCCTGTAAAATCCAGATAAGAGTTCTCAGCACAAACTTCTGATAAGGGAATTAGCAGGTAAACTTTAAACTTTGGTGAAGGCGAAGGCGAGGAGGGGAGGGAAAGCATTTGTGATCTCTTCAGTGGTGTCAGCTTGCCAGGCTGAATCTCACCAGACCCCAATGCCACGTTCCCTGAATCCTCATCCCTATTATCTGTCTGTACTGGGAAATTACCTGTTTCCATAGCTGAGGCCAAGGCTTCATCCCCTGAAGAATCTGCCTTTTTCCTCTCTTTTCTGTTTTCTCACGCCTCCCAGAGACCATCCTCCATCCTATTCCTAGCACTGCCCTGCTCTTAAAAGCTGAAGCTGATTCCCTGTCAAACCTTTTGGTGTTCTTCCATCCCATCTTTAAAAAAAAAAAACCAACAAAAATCACTTCATCTAGATTATCCACAAACTCAACCAGAAGTACAAATCTGAGGTATCAGCATTCCAGGAAGTCTGCACCTCTCAAGTGCCTCAGCCAGTGGGGAAAGAGAGAGGGAAATGAGCGGGGAAATTGGGATAAAAAGGAGGCTGAGTCTTCCAAAAATTGGAGAGACCCCAGGGGATGCCCCATGGCCTCTCCCTTTATTCCAATAAAGTAAAAGGACTCCTCTGGCTTCTTTTTGGACATAAACCTCTGGTGTTTGTGGATTAATTTTCCTGACACTTCCATTCTACACTTTGAACCCTACTTGCTCCAAAACTTCTGCACTGCCATCGTCACACACCAGGATCCCAAGAACCTCACTGCTTCTGGAACAGCAAGAGCCAGGCAGGAATATCTTGTTAAGATATCTCTTAGAGTTTGGAAAAGCCAGATTCATCTCAGTTGAAATGCTTGGAAGAAAGAGACCCAGTTTGATTAATTTCTGCTGCTGGGAAAAAAAAAAGAAAAAAAAAAAGATTAAGAGAACTTGTTTTAACTTTTTGTTCAAAGTAATTTTGTTTTGAAACTTAAGCTGATTACAATAAAAATATATTTTTAAAATGAAAAACAGGTCATGCATGAAACACTTTGATATCATCAAAATGAAATATTGCAGACTATTTTTTTTTTGGTTTTTGTCACAGCTCACAAAAGTCTCAGTGATTTTGACTTTTTTAATGCCAGGACAAGGAATTTTAAGCCTCTGTTTCTTTCTGGGATAAGCAATCATTTATAGTAATGTAGTTTTTCTCATAGAAAAACAGAACCAGCCTTTCAGTTTCTAGCTCCGCTTTGAACTGAGACTGAGAGTTAACTAGAGTGATCCAAAGTTGTTAAAAACCAAGAGAAAAGCTTTCATATTTCAGACTTCTATCTTCCTCTGCTCCCAGCGGCCAAAGAAAATGCCATTAGCCCTGGAGATACTTTTGGTAAATAAAGAAAAGGAGAAAAGAAAAAAGGAGAAGGCAAAAAAGATAGACAAGAGAATAGTCTTTATCTTTTATTTTTCTGTCATAAAAATATTACAAACCATTTTCTCCAAGGCGTGAAATTGTCTCGCTCCAGCCCTACAGAGCCGAGGGAGTCTGAGCTTTCAAAGTGGCCTTTGGAAGGGGCCGGGGGTGTTGTAAAACCCGTCTGGAATGCAGCTCATGAAGAGGGGGCAGCTCGCCGGGGTGGGGGAAATGCGCCCGCAGAGAGCCCGGGATGCTGTGAGAGGCTGGGGGGAAGAGCTCAGCTCTGCTGCGAGCCTCTCTTGTACATCAGTCCCCAGGAGGAGGGGACAAAGCCTCGCTTATCGCATCTCCCAGCCTTTAGTCCTTGCTGCTCAGCCTTGATCTGATTCCTTTCCCGGGAGGGGAGCAGACCCCAGGGCCATCTCTGCTGCCCCTCGCTGAAGGGAGCAGGGATTTGAGGGGCTCTGGGTGACTTCTGCTTCTCTAAAGCCAGAGCTGCTGCTGCTGCTGCTGGCAGCTGTGCTGCCCAAGCACGGTGGCAGGACTGGAGCTCTGTGCTGCTGCACGGAGGCTGATTTAGGACAAGGCTGTTTCCAGAAGTTTGGCTTGTGAGGAGGCCCCATTTGGGTCTCAGTTTGCTGTGGGTCGGTGAATCAGCTCACCTAGAAAAAGCTGCCAGTCAAGCTTTTCCAGAGATTTTAACCTTTTACACTTTTTAAATTAATTTTTTGTCAATTGTGTTACTCATCTGTTTGATGTGTAGTGAAATGCAACTCCAGGAGGGGTGGGGATGTGTTTGGGACCTGGGTGGAGGAAGCAGCACAACTAGGCCTCTCCTCTGAGGGGAAATACACAGATAAAGATTCTTGTGGAGGGCATGATGATGCTACTTTTATTGGCTTAAAAAAAAAGACACTGATAAGCTCATTGTTCCCATTATGGTAAAGGTTCCACTAAAAACTAGGAGTGGGGGCTGTTCACATTACAGGAGACATTCCCACATTGCAAGGACTCGTGGAATGTAACTCCCAACCAATGCAGTAAGGTGGCCATGGACACTTGAGAGAGCACTGGCAGACACAGGGAGGCTCCATCCCACTCCAGGCATGTCCTGATTGCTTTGGCTTTATTAGTTTGCTCAGCTTAAAGGGGGAATGGCTTCAGACTGACACAGGAGGTTTTGATTCAACATTAGGAGGAAATTCTTCCCTGTGAGGGTGGGCAGGCCCTGGCACAGGTGCCCAGAGCAGCTGTGGCTGCCCCTGGATCCCTGGCAGTGCCCAAGGCCAGGCTGGATGGGGCTGGGAGCAGCCTGGTACAGAGGGATGTGTCCCTAAACATGGCAGGGGGTGGGATGGGATGAGCTTTAAGGTTCCTTCCAGCCAAAACCATTCTGATTCTATGGAGTGCAGCCTTTGCTAATGGAGCTGCTGCAAAGCTCTGCTGATCCTGGAGCCCTCAGGGAGCCCCAGCCCCTCCTGTGACTGCAGAGCAGGAGCCAGGCAGAGCTGGTGGCAGCGCTGCTCCTGCAGTGCCCGGGTGGCATTTCTGCACTTATTTACAGCTGCACTCCCAGGGAGCCTAACAGTCCCATCTGGAAACATCAGAGCTCAGAAGGGGCTGGAAAGGGCTGTGGCAATTCCAAGCAGCAGGAGGTGGATGGATGAGGCTCCATAAAAGTCACTGCAAGGATGTGACACAGGCAGTCCTCACCTGCCCTTGCTCCAGGAACCTGGAGAGGAACAGCATGGCTCCTAGACTGGAAATGGCCTGGAGGTCTTCTTTTCACCAGCTTTATTCAGCTTTAGGAATTCCCAGGGATGCAGGGCACTAGGAGCACCCCTGGGCTGTGTGCCTGCTGCTGGTGCCAGGGAGCAGGGAGGAGTGAGCTCCCTCAGGGCTCTGGACTGTCCTGTTGGGCTTTGGGACTGGCACAAGAAGGGGATGGCAACGCCACAACTACTTCTCATCTCCTCTCTAGGGTCACATTGCCCCCAGCCGGAGCTCCTCGGGCTCAGGGTGACTCTTGCTGCATTGATTGAGTTTTTCACATCCCTGACAAGCAGAAAGTTCCCTGTCAGCAGCTCCCCCGTGATCTCCTGGAGCACTTGCATAAACATGCAGCTTTCCATCCTCGTTCTGCACTAGTGGGCACCTCTCAGCACACTGAAGGGAGTCTCAGGTGAACCCCACCTGCCCACTTCCACAGCCTGACCCTCCCCACCACACCTGGAGCACATCTGGAAGCTGCTTGTGCAGAGCACAGCACAAGCCCAGCTTTTTTCCATCAATCTCACCTTGCTTGTGATGTGCCAGCCCAGCTCGGAGGGGTCAGGACGGGTACCACACCCCATCTGCAAGGTCTTGCTGGGTGGGAAAAGGGAAAGCAAAGTCATTGGAGAGAGAGATCCCTCCAAGTGCAGGTTTTATCATCACAGTTGTGACTGTGGTGGCTCTGTCAGTGCTTCCTGGCACCAAGGGACACAGAAATTTTGGGACTGTCCCCCAGGGCTGGTCATGGTCACTCGCAGCTCCCAGTTCAGTGGAGCAGGCTTAGGGTTCCCATGTTTTAGGAGTGCCACAAAACAGGTTTGAGCTGAAAATTTCTACCACCCTCTCATGCTTTGGTTGGTTTTGCAATCAGCACAACCTGGAATTCACTTCTGATTAATAAAAGGAAAGGAGATGAAGGAGGCCTTTGCTTTTCAGCCAAGTGTGTGCCAGGAGCACCCCGGCGTGCCTGCTTGGGAGGAAGGAGCTGTGCTTCCCACTGAGGAATGGCAAGTGGTCGTTTGGACAAGACAACCAAGAAAAACACTGCCTGAGTAGATTCCAAGTGGTCACAGATCCCTTCTGCTTCCCCAGGAATTCTGCTCTTTTTGGGGTCGTTGTCCTGTGCTTGCAGACAGAGCAGGGCTACAGCTGCTGCCAGGCTGGGGATGAGGGCTCTGCCTTCCATCCCTTCCATGGTGCTTCACTTTCCTCCCCCAGCTGGTGCCAGCCAAGGAATTTGTGAAGTTGAGCGTGGTATCAGCCAAGAAGGGTTCACAGACACTTGTAGTGAGGAATTGAGGACTGATATAATCTAAATAAAGGACTTTTAAAACATGTGAAACACAGAAAGAGGATTTTTGTAAGCCAAGCAAAACAGGCTGTGCTGTTCTCATCCCACACCTTCCACAATCCCAGGTTGCCCCAAGCCCCATCCATCCTGGCCTTGGACATTTCCTGGGATGGGACAGGGATGGTTTTCTCCCTCTCAACACCAGTTTTGTTTCCCAGGTTGGGCCAGAAGCAAAAAAGGGCAATCCCACAGCAAAAGCCACAGCCCCACACTGCCATCAGTGAGCCTGGAGAGCCCTTGGAACTTGGAGGTTTTGTTGTTTCTTGATGCAAAATAAAATGAAGAAGAAAAAAAAGAAGTCAGCAAATTGGAGGGGCTCCAGCAAAAGGAGATAAAGATGATTAAGGGTTTAGAAGGATTGACCTATGAAGAAAGATTAAAGGAACTAATTATGTACAGCTCAGATAAAGGATGAGTAAAGAGGTGATTTAAAAATGCCCTGCAAATACTCAGGAAGGTGTCAACAGTAAGGCAGGGGGAGGAATTATTTAGAGTCCTTCACCAAGGAACAACACAAGTGATGCAATCAAAGGGGAAGGTGACATGGGCCATCAGCACAGCACACACAAAACCAGAGATCTCCTCCGGGAGCAGCAAGTGAGTTAGGAGCACAAATCCTCTGGAAACACTCTGCCATTCAATCCCTAAATGATCAGAGAAAGCATTTTCAAAGGTGTTTAGGTGCCTAAAGGTGCAGGCAAGTGCTCTAATAGGATTTTCAAGTGCATCTAAGCAGGTTTCAACGGGAATTAGGCACTTAAATAGCTTCAACAGTTCCACCAGTTGCTTACTCATATCCTTGCACAAAACAACTGGAAGGTCTGGCTGCAGGACTCAGCAGAAATGCCCCAGCAGGAGAAGATCAGACCTGAATCCCAAGCTGCTGGAGCAGAATGAGGGTGCAGGAGGACGTTCTGTAGGAAAGCATCCTGCCTTGTCAGGGCACTGTGCATTGATCTGCACAGTCAATTTGAAAGTCAATGAGATTTAGACTCTCAGGCCCATTAAAATAAAAATTTTAAAATGCCTTGGGCACTTCAGCACCTTGGTCAGTTGGGCAGGTCCTTGTGCAGGTTATCAGTGAGCAGAGCCAGGGTGACAGAGCTGTCCCAAAACAGCCTGGTCACCTTGTGCTCCCCTGGAATGTGTCCCCAGCACCCCAGGGAAACATGTCCCATTTCTTCCGTGCTGCAATTAAGCCATCCATGTTTTCTTGGGGACAGGGGGACATTTATATCCTGTAAAAATAATCACCTGGATGGAGAAGGGCTGGAGGAGGCACTAAAGGAGAGGCAGGATGACGATGGAAATTGAGTCAAGAGAGTCCCAGGATGAAAAATCCCACAGGAGATTGCAGCTGAAAACACAGTGAAAACAAAGGAATGGAATTTCAGGTGTGGACTTAGACGAGAATTATTGACCTCAAAGCTTTCTTCCCAGTGCCTTGTGCAGACAGTAGCAAGACTTCAAGACCAATGTGCTCTCCAAGGAGCTCAGCCAGCAATTCCTGCTTGGAGGGGCTCTCTGGTGTCGTGCATGGAGATTCCCCAAGGCTGCCACTTGCCTGGCTGCTCTCCTGGACAGCAAAGTCCCAGAGGAGGTCACTGCATTCCACCAAAACCCCTCCAGATCCTTGGGACAATTCTATCAGAGCACTGTAAGTGGTCACAGTGAACTCACATCTGTGCCCCAAGCCCAGAAACAAAAAATAAAAAGTAAAAAAAAAAGGAAAGTAAAAAGTATGCTTACAGATGCTTCAAAAAAGGAAACAAAAAAACCAAAAAAAGCACACAAAAACCAACAAAACCCCACCAAAACCAACAAACAAATATAACAGAAACAAAACCAAAAACACACAAAAAGGTTAAAACCAGTCCAAATTGCCAAATCCTGAGCTCAGCCAAACTCAGCCTGTGACTGCATCTCACAGCTGCAAGTTTAGATTCCAGAGGAGAATTTTGAACACAGTCATAACACAAGGAAAGGTGAGAGGAGAGAGGCTGTGACTCGTTCTTGTTATTGCCCTGAAGGGTTTTTCAGGGCAAATATTCCAGCGAGACTTTTCATTAAACCACAAACTTGTCAGTTCAGCCCAGTGTATATATAAATATAATACAGGTATTTTCAAGTAATTGCTTAAAAACAGGGAAGTATTTGAAAGACCGGTTTAACCCTTTTGCAGCACTTGAGTCCACTTGAAATTATATGAGAGAGGAGAGATAAATATGAAGATAAACACATAAATGGCCAGAGTTGCTATGGAAATGGGAGAGGATGGATATTGGAAGTCAATAGAGGACTAACTTACTGTTCAATTTTAAAAATATTCTTTCTATACAGAAAAGGAACATTTTTCGAATCTCTGCTGGCCTGTATTATACAAAATGGGAAGTGGTTTTGTGGCTGGGTGCATCAATTTAATGCTGCCTGCTCCACCTCCAGCCTGGATGGTCCATGGTACATCCTAAGTGAGACTTTTCCTCGGGTTTCTGCCAGGTCCATTCCAGCTCCAGAGCCCTGGTGCTAAATGCCAACATGAAAAGCACAGATATGTAGGCCACACTCCATGGGGTGTAATGACAAATAATTTGTAGGGATTTCAGGCCAGTTCTGTTTATTTTTAAACATAATTCCCCATGGGGAGAAGGTTTACCAGATTGGGCTTGTTGCCCCATGGGCACTGCACAGTAGCTTTCCAAACCTGCTGGCCTGCTCTCAGATTTGATGGAAGAAGAGGCATCTCTGAGGAACTAAGTCCTAAAAAGCTTTATAAAGGAGGATATTCTCAAATGAGCCCTCTCTGCCATTGCCCTTCCATTTTCCATCCCGCTCCCAGGGTGAGATATGAGCTCAGCCAGAGAATCCACACGGGAGACAACTGTGGAAAACCAGGCTTCCTCTGTTCCAGTGCTTCCAAAGCCCCCTGTTTTATTAAGATAAATGTAATACACTTCCCTGGTTCCATTCAGACAGGGAGAGCAAATTATGTTTGAACAGCGTCAAACCCCATCCATGAGCAGCATATCAAGAGGAAAGTGGGGCTTTGCTTCCACCAGCCCACACTTCACTCTCCCTCTCCATCCCCAGACACTTCCAAGGCTTCTTGGTACATTTACTCACTTCTAAAATGGAGGTGAATAAACCCTTTTGGCACTGACAGCCCAGAATTCACAGCACATCATATCCCACACCCCAAGGACTTGACTTTTTCAGCCTCTTGGTCTTCTCTGCCTGTTTGCTTCCCCCACCTCTTTCTCTGTGGTGCCCAGAAGTTGCAGGCAAGCCCTTCCCACAGTCCTGGGTGAGGGCACAGCAGCCTGGCACAGGTTCCTGCCCAAAATTCCCATGCCATGGACCCCTGTGCCCCTCTGTGCAAAGCACACGAGTCTCTCTCAGCAAATTTCTGACAGCTGGAGGTGTCTCGCTGACTCAGGTACAGCAAACCTGAAAAAAGGAAAAGCCCAGCAGACCCAGAAGATGCTGAAATTCAGCTTCCCGAGGCAAAGAGCTGGCACAAACTTCAGACTTGGCAAAAAGCTTCTGTCTCTTCCTTTCTCTGAGTCACGTTCCCCAAGTCTAGCTCCATGCCCTTCTGCAAGGGGGTTTGAAAGAATTCCACAGTACCAGCAGGACTCTCACCATCCCCATTTCCCAGCCTGTCAGAAAAAGGCCTTTAAAAATAGTTCCGTGCTGCTGGGTGGGATTTTCTGCTGCAGGTGCTGTGCAGCACAGAGCGAGATGAGATTCTAATCATAGCTCCTTGGCACAGGGAAGGTTCAGAGTTGAGCTGTGCAGCAGCAGCCTCATTTTCACAGCAATATCACTTTATTCCCTGGGTGCCAGGGGACACTTGCTATCATTTCCCTGCGCCATGTTTGTGTAAAGGATGCAAGGAGCAGCCACAAAACACAGAGCTATCGCTGCTCCATCACACCCAGGCAGGGAGAGCAGCCCCTTGGTGCCTGGTGCCTCTGCTCTGAGCCCCCAGAGGGTTCATCCCACAGGGAAGAGCCTCCCTAAGCTGGTGGGTGCTGTCCCCTCCAGCTGCAGGGGTGAGGGGAGAGGACTTCCTACCCAAGCAGAGGAATTGGAGCTCAAGGCTGCATTTCCCCACTGCACTCACCACTGAGGACTGGCTCTTCCCCACCACAGCCCCAGCCTGCGCCATTAAAAATTCCCCAAGCCATAAAACAAGCGGTTTTCCCAAAAATGAGTCAAGCCTGCCATGTTTCTCTCACAGCAAGTTGTCACCACCCTGCTTAAGGTGTCGCACCTGCCTGGCTCCTTTTCTCTCGCACCAGAGCCTCCTGCTGAAGCTCAGCACTTTCTGGCAGGTCCCTTCAGTCTGAGCTGTCAGTGCCCAGGAGCAGGAGTCCCTGCCAGAGCACCTGGATCTCTGCAGAGGAGCAGGCTGGAGGCCTCTGCACACCAGGGCATTTCTGACAAGGTCTCCCAGCACAGTCCAGCAAGCACAAACCTCACCTGCTGAAGTTCAGGTGACTGCAGTGCACGTGGGGAATTGCAGCACCACCACAGACAGCACAGACAGATTTTCCTCTTTGTCAGGCACCATCTCCACTGAGCTATGCCCAGTGGCCTCTGCCAGCTCTCACCACTTTTTGTGGTAGCTCTGCCTCACCCATTGATCCTTTGCTGTTTGAATCCAGGCACTTACAACTTCCTGGAGGCATCAAAAGCTTATTTGTAGCTGAAGAGTGTTTTCTAAACGGAGGCCCAAGCCAAAACAACACTCCAAGGACCCTCCCTGACATGAACAAATCCTGGGACAGCTTGAGAAGGGATTCCCTGTGGCCCAGCATTTATCTTCTCTGGATGTTTTGCCTGTGGTTCCTTCCTCTCCAAGCAGAGAGCTCCTTGCTAAGCCCCAGGTTTTATAAGGCCATTTGCTGCAATAATAATAAAATCCGTGTTGCTTTGAGGGCATGGAATCCGCCTGGGCGCACTCAAGCCAACAATTTGCATGATTTAGGAGCTTTTGGGGATGCCTGGACCCGTGCCAGCTGGATAGGTGGGTGCCCAGCCTGGAGCATCAACCCAGCCTGCAGCTGCCTTGGCGTCCTGTGAAGCCCAGCCTGGCTCGTGGCTGCTCCCTGCAGGATCTGCACAAGAGTCTGATGGAGCCACGGTGAGAAGTGACACCCATCAGCTGGGCTGGAGCAGCCACCTCAGCCTCAGGGGGATGTTTTCAGAGATTATTGCTACATAAGGACACCTTCATGTCACCACAGCCAGGAAACCACGGGTGACAATCACCCCAGCGTGACCACGCTACCATGACATCTCTCCACTGCACCCTTCCATGTCCACAGATATTTTATCAGCTGCCTGACAGGCCTGGCACACCCTGTCTCAGAGCTGTGCTGTCCTTACCAGCAGCAAAGCCATTAAGCCCCCTTTGCAGCCCCATATGCATTCGCTTCATGCCTTTAATCCTGACAGCACAAATAAATTCCTCCTGAAAAGAAAACCCTTGTTCCCCCTCCCCGAGCTGCTGCTTCTTGCTAAATGTCATTAAAAGCAGAACCCACGGTAACATCAGTCCTTGCTGAAGGTTGAAACCACCTTGACTGTAATCTTGGTTTGGCACTGGATGGAAAAAAAAAAACCAACAAAAAAACGAAGATACTTCTTCCACTTGTCTGTCAGCTCCACTTTGCATCAAAATCTCCTTTGTATGTCACACAGCTATTAAAGTTGTGGATTGTGACTGGGCTCTGTGTGTGTGGACGTGTGTGTGTCTGTGCCTGTGTCTCAGAAACTGGGTCACCCCGAGAGCGCTCCATGAAAACGCTGCCCTGACAAATCCAGGCTGGCAAGACTCAAAGATACCCCTCATAATGTTTTGCTGCCTCCCATCATGCTTTGAAATGAGCAAATAATACTACTTTCTGCTGTATTTTTGTATCTTTTATTCAGAAGCTTCCTGAGGTAAATAACCTCAGGCAGGCAAATCCAAGGGGATGCTCCTATCTCTCTTGCTGTCTGCTCACACTGAAATCATGATATACTTTGCTTTCATGATGCTCTTTGTAAAACATTCTTTTTTATTTTTTTTTTCCTGGAGAAATGGCTATCAAGGAGGGCAACAAACTTCAAACATTTGGCTCAGGCTTCACTCCCAACATGTTGTCACTCTTCTCTCCCTGTCACTGCCCCACAGGTGACAGGAGGGCACCTCCAGAGCCCACAGCACCTCCCCATCACACAGGGGATCCCTGTGGCCATCACCTGGCCAGAGCAGAGGGTGGCTTCTCAGCCAGGGCCCTTCCAGCAGGCAGACACCCTGTGATTCCCCTCAGGGCTCTGAATCACACAGCTCAGGCACTTTCTGGCTGGGGCTGAGGGGTGAAGCCTGTCACCCACCTGTCCCCACTGGGACACTGAGGGGTGGGGGACCAGCAGAGCAGAGAGTGGGGCTGGCCCAGCTCAGCAAAATCCAGGCTGCTGGAAGGGGCAAGAGGTGGGGAACTGAAAGTTGCTGACTCCATGCAGAAAAAGATGTGTGGCTCAATCTCAGGAGGAGCTGAGAGAGGGAAGCCTGTGGGTTTTCTTATGGCCAGCTTCTTTTAATACTTGCAGCGTGAGAGACGGCAGGAAGAAATACGTGGGCAGGGAAAGCTTTTTCTGCTAAGCAGAGTTGCAGAGAGGGTTTTGGAGGCCTAACACTGCTCCTTTTTTTTGTGTGCTACTCTCAGTGCGCTTATTTGCCTTAAAGAATGCAAAACTTAAGTGACCACAAATAGAACCAGTGGCAGGAAAGGGAATGGAAGGAACTGGCTTCACGCAGATGTCTGCTGGCCCGGGAGAGAGCTGTAGAGGAAGATTTCAAAATGCCAGGATGAGGGAAATGGAGGTGAGGAACAGCAAATGCATTTTGGCGGGCTCTGATCTAGACTCTGTCTGTCCCTTAGCGCTCCACTCCGGTAAATCACAGTGTGCAGGTTGTGAACCCCATTTTACCAACGGGGAAAGCAGAGCAGGGCAGAGATAACAGGCAGCATTCATCATCTAAGGGGGCTGGGCAGCATCCAGAGCCAGGCAGAGGTGGCACAGAGCCCTTCCCAGCAGACTGCGCAGCTTGGAAAAGGAAACAGAGGGATTGCAGCGTGGGAGCAGGGGAGGGGGCACAGGCTCCCACCAGATCCATCCTGAGACACGGAAAGGAGAGCGAGTTCCAGGCGTTGCCTTGTGGATCTCGCAGGGGGGAGCTGAACCACGCAGAGCATCCCACATCGGGCAGGTCTGGGGCTGGTTTGGGTCGCTAAGGAGCAGAGGAGCCCGCAGGGGATGGGTGGGTGTGTCCGGCTGGACCAGCAGGCTGTAGGGACACAGGAATACGGGACATCCCTCCCTCCCCCAAAGCCCGCTCCGTGTCCTCTGGTTAATGTATTCAGCGGCGAGTTTGGGGGATCTCGGGAGAATGAATTGTCAGAGCGTCGGAAGCCAGAGATGGCAGGGGAATTACTGCTAATCCTTTCTTGTGGGACACAACACTCCAAAGGATTTAAAGGCTATTCAAAAATGTAGAAAAAGCAGAAGTGACAAGGACACCCCTCCCTCTTTCTTCCGTTTTAGGTTGGTCACTTGCTGCTGGCTGGGAAAGGCAGGAAAGAGAAACTTCCAGGAGAAGGAAGGGATGAGAGGGAGAGAAGAAAAGATGAAGAACGATGATTAGATCTGGAGAAAAGCCGATCTTACCCTCCAAGGGAGTGTAGGCTGCAATTAAATCTCTTTTGCCTAACAATACCTTATTGTGATTTGTGTAGTAGTACTCAAGATGTGGCGATAAGGGAGGAAGGAGCCGCAGGCAGGGGAGGCTGCAGTTGATATCCTTGGAAATCCTTTGGCTGGAGGGCCCTGGGCCGAAGTCCTGCGGGGTGATCCTTTACCTCCGCTGAGGATTTCCCCATCGCCAATAATAAAAGCATTTTGGACAGCTCTGGTGGAAGGATTTTGGAAGGGTGGGGTTTGAATATCCTCTCCCTGCTGTTTGATTTGTAGAGATGGTCAGGGGTTGGGTCACACGAAGGGTGTGTGACCAAAGGGCACTCCCTCTATTTTTGGGTAGGCTGGCAGGCACAGGCAGGTCTGGGCTGGGCTTCTTTTGCCCTCCAGAGATGCTGAAGTTCTTTCATCCCTGTCACCTGTCCTTGCTGGACCCAAAGGGCCGCCAGCCTCCATCCTGGCCCTTCCAAAACATGCCTGGTACCCATGCAGTGCTCATTTCCCTCCCTCTGATTATCATGATGCAAAAAAGCAGCACTTACAGACTCCCCAGGATCCTTCTGCCGTGTAGGTGCTTGGGTTAGTGCTGGAATCCCTGGGACCAAGCCACCTCCAGCATCTGGGATCCTCTCAGCTAAACTGTGGCCTCTTTCCCACCCTGAGATCCTGCACTAATGCCTTCCTTACTCATTTTCTTCCTTTTTCTTGCTGTTCAGGTGTTTTAACAGAGCTGTCCTCAATTATGCAACGTTTCTCCGTGTGTTCAGAGCAGCACAGCGAGGTCCAGGCTGGTGCATTATTGACTGTGCCCTCTGGGTGACCTTGAGGCTGGGGAAGGTGAGAGCTCCTGGCAGATGGGCTCCTCTCTGCAAATCGTGCTTTGCTGTCATTTGTCCCAATTCCCAGCCTGAGATGATGATGGCAAAGAACAGCTTATTAAGGAATTGCTTCTTTCCTCCCCTGTTCAGCTGCTCTCAGGCAGTTCCTATCGATCCACTGCACCTACTCAAGATGTTTTGCAAAAGGCACTTAGTGAAATTCATTCCAGGGGTTCATCAGTGGTTTTTTGCTGCCTGAACTGCACATGTGGCACAGGTTTGACTCTGAGAGGGTCACGGTAAGAGCTGTCATAGAAAAGAAATTTCCATTTTGCCAAATATAATTTTCAGCATGCTACCAAAAAAAAATAAATCCCAAAAACAAAATCCAGGGGTTTTGTTTTGGGTGTATGGGAAGCACTTTTATATTTTATTGTTGTTTTGGGAGTCTAGTCAGATTGTGTAAATAGAAACAGATTTCAGAATGAAAATATATTCTGAAAAACAACAGCATAAGCCTAAGCAGACTTTTTTTTAAATGACATTGTGGAGCAATTTAACTTTTATTAGAAATCCCTTTTTCAACCCCTCCAAAGCATTTTTTAAAATCACTGTTTCCATGAAAAAATATCTATTCCAAAATTACATGCAACAGTAAACCAGAAACTCTGCTGTGACAATTCCCATTCCATAGATTCACCACGCTACCTCATTAAATTGCATAAACCACGTACAAAACAACATTTCCCAAGGGACAAACGCTCTCCCTGAGAAGTTTCAACCTGTTCCTGTCAAGTACCAGTCGGTCCAGGGAAACCAGCTGCTTTTCCTCCTTCTGCTGGGTTTTTAAGTGACACTGGAAATTTGTGCTGCTGCTCAGGGGGGCCAGGGGAGCATTCCTTGCTCCTGCAGCCAGCCAGATCCAGGTGGGAAGGGCTGCACGTGGCTCTGGTTTCCAGCTTTTCCAGCTGCTGCAGTGTGGGGAGCACCAAGGCAATCACAGATGAGGGCACGCCCTGCCCAGAGCCCTCCTGGTGTCCTGCCCCGGGGACAGCACCCTCCACAAGGCAAGGAAGCCCAGAGCTGCTTCTGTCCTGGCATTTTGCACGGGTCAAATGAAGCTCAGAGTGAAATCAGGGCATGTCCTCATTGCAATGGAATAGCTTGGATGCAACAGCCCTTTGGAGCTTTGTCTCCATCTGTTTTTGTGACCTGGGCAAAAGAGATGCTTTAATAACTGGAATATTTTCAGATATTTACATGAGAGATGAATGCAGACCTGCAGGGGTGTTTGCTTGGCTGCTCATTTTTTCTCCCACTGAGTAAATCCTATCAAAGCCACTTGCTGCAGAGTGGGCAGTTTCAAACAGCGTGTGCCAGCAGCTTTGGAAACGTGAGAACATTGAGTTTTCCTTTGGACATTTGCTTCCTACAATGAAGGCAAATGGGTCCGTGTGTTTCTGTGGGAGCCACAATATTCCCCCATGCACAGGTTTGGGGAAAGCTGTTTTGAGTCTTCCAAAAAAAAAGATCTGCTGTTTCTCTGCTGGGTAAACGGTGAAAATTTCACACAGTCTTGTCCATCTTGGAGTCCTAAACCTCAGCACTGCCTGGGCAGGTCATAGAATTACAGAGTAGGTCAGGCTGGAAGGGACCTGAGAGGGTCAGCTGAAGTTATGATGGTTTTTGTGCCTTTTTCTTGGACAATAAGGAAGCCAGGGGCAACTCATGTATTCATGTCTGCTGTGGAGCCTCTGAATAGGAAGAGAAAAACAAGTGACCAGGTTCTTTTAAAACTGTACTGGTGGGAGCCTCGTCTCAGCATCACTCCAGCTCTCCTAAAATTGCTTTGATATTCAAAAAACCGCTGACTTTTTAAACAATACCATCCTAAATCCCTTTTATAAATGCCCAGAACCACTCGCAGGCTTTCTGAAACTCATTGTTATAATTACAATCAAGAATCATAGGACTCTGCTTTGTGCCAGAAATACACATCCACTGAATTGTTTGCAGAGGAGCCACAGAGAGAAAGAGTGAAGGACAAATGCAGCTTCAGTGCTCCTCAGTTCAGGAGCAGGAACTCCCTCTCTGTTTAATTTTTCCTCTTTTGTTTCCCAATTTAACTTGGAGCTGCTGAAATTCAAGCTAATGTTTGCTCTGTCTTCTGTGCTCTGCTTTGGGCTCAGTCCAGGGGACCTCGAGCTGTGCCCTGGTTCACCGTGCCCCCATCTCCAGCAGCCTCTGTCCCTGGAGGAGGAGGAAGGTGGGGGTGGAAGGGTGAGGAGGAAGATCTGCAGGACCCATCAATCCCAGCAGAGGTGAGGAGAGCTTCATTCTGGGAATTGCTGGAATAGTATTTAGCAGATGCAGAACAAACTGTCTGGGCAAAGGAACGCAGCATGCATCTTAGTTCTTTAAATCTTCATCTCCTGGGTCACACAAAAAGCTCAGGGAGGGCTCTGGGGGTGGGGTTTGGTCGTGTTGTCTGACACAGCACACAGGGAGGAAGCTGTGATTCAACTTTTGCCAGCACAAGGCCTGGAACTGGCTCTCCCTCTCCACCCAGAAATGTCTGATGTTGATCCCTGATCCTGCTTCCATGGAAATGTCCCTGTCTGGTGCTTAGAAAAGTGAGCAGATAAATATATGATTCACCACTCAGTTTCTTCTGTTTTACCTCTGCAGAACACAGAAGGATTTGCAAGATTAAAACCAGAGTAATTCAGTGATGAATCCCAGCCAAAGCCTTTGGTAAAAAGAGAGCAAAACTCCTGCCCCATCCAGTATCCCACACGTTGCCAGAGTGCTCTGATTCCATGGCATTTAAACTTTCCTTCCCTTGATTCAGGACAGTGCTGGGCTACACTTGGTTCAGCTAAGCCAGACTTATCCCCTCTATCTCCTCTCCCTGCAAAATGTCAGGCACGTTCTCAGTGGAACAAAAGCAGAGCTGCCCCACCCAGTCCTGTGCCAGGTGGCAGCTCACCCCTGGGGAGGGCTGAGCACACAGGCAGATCTGAACCCCATTTCAAACCCTGGAGGCTCTTGCAGCACCTTCCAAAAGTGAATTAAGGCCGGCCTAGAGAGTGAGAAAGCTTAATCTAGAACTGGCTAGCTGTAAACATCAAAACATTTTGTTCAAGCTCAATTTTGCTGGCTTAGGGCAGTCCCAGAGCATATCCACAAACACTGGATGAGAAGCAGTGGGACCAAAGAAATATTTCAGTTTAAAGGTGCTGCACATTTTTTGTCCCTCCAAGGAAGCTCAAAAATGCCCTCTCGAATGCTACATAGCCTGGATATAAGTAAGATTTTCAGGTGATGGTTTCAATATTTGGTCTAAAGAAAACTGAAAGAAACACGTTGGGCAAATTTTTCAACCCCAGAAACCTCCCTCCCTGATGACAAAACCACTCAGGCTCCCTGAGCAGTTTGGGCTGTAGGATGCCCCATTGCTCCTTGGAGGGTTTGTCCCCTGAGTCATGGTGCCCACAGAGGCAGGCACAAGACTTCTGAAATCCAAACCTTGTTTCTGTTTCACAAAGTTTTTAGAGCTGAAAATCCCATGTCTTTACTCTGCCTTTGAGATTCTGGGCTCCACTCAAAGCAACAGACCATGAAGTTCCTCTGGGGAAGTGGTCTCAGGACCCAAATCCAGTTTCAGAAGCAGCCAGGTGAGAGTAAGAGCACTGGTCTGTTCCTACACTCACCAAACCTGAGGTACTGCTGGGCCACCTGTGGGTGACAGCCATGGCAAACACGGAGCCCAGGCAGCTCTTCTGGCCCTTGCCACTCCTTAAATTGCAAGTTTGCTTGAGGAAAGGTGACCAGCGAGGCAGGAATTCCTGTGGTGCTTCGGCAGTGCCTCCATCCGCTCCCTAAGGGTGAAGGGCAACAGAAAAACTTCTGAGCATCATCCAGCAGCCCAGGCCAGGACAGCAGACAGGGAAGGAGGAACCCTTCTTTCTCTTCACATGAGTTTCACCTCCTCATGATTCCACTTTTTGCTTTCCAGCAGCACCCCTGTCAGCTGCCTCCAGAAGATGTGCTTGCTTATTTCCTTGTCTTTCCACTCCAGGTAGGTGTTCCTCCTCAGGTACCGGGACAGCCCCAGCCTCTGCCTCAGCAGGGCCTTATTCACATCTTCCAGCACGATCATGATGATCCCAGCCTTCCCCTCCACCAGCTGCCAGGATTGGGCGATGTCAAACTCAAAGCTGCACCACTTGCTCTCCAGGAAGTCAGTGGAGATGACTGCAATGACATTCCTGCTGCTGAGAAAACCCTCCTGGATGATATTGGTGACAACAGGTATCCCTGGCAGGAAGTCCCTGTAGTACAGACACAGGTGGAAGGGAGGTGTTCCTCCTTCCAAGGGTTCCACCAGCTCCTTTGCCACCCATTCCTGGTCCTTGCTGGAGTGGATGACAAAGGCATCGTAGGTGTCACCTCTTTCTGCAGAGTGCTTGCACCCACTGAGCAGCACCACGAAGTAGTAGAGCTGGAAGTAGTACTTGTAAATCAGGAGGAGGAGCACCACTATGCAGAGCAACACAACCACTGAGGAGGCAACTTTGCCTGCGCTGACGTGGCAGGAGGTCAGATCAAAGCTCGG
The DNA here is from genome assembly GCA_013399455.1 of Anthoscopus minutus. Taxonomy (NCBI): domain Eukaryota; kingdom Metazoa; phylum Chordata; class Aves; order Passeriformes; family Paridae; genus Anthoscopus; species Anthoscopus minutus. The sequence continues at coordinate 777,116 of VWYI01038255.1, read as the reverse complement.
CAGGCTCACGTTGGCTGCGTGCGAGGGAGTGTGGCACAGCATCAGCTCCTTGTTGTGCAGCAGCTCCTGCTTCTCCTTGATCCATCCCAGGAAGTCCAGGTGCACACAGGAGCAGTCAAACAGGTTTTGAGAGATATCCAACAGCAGCAGGCTGTCAGGCAGGATTTCCCAGGCTGAGTCCAACAGAACAGTCAGCTGGTTTCTGCTGAAATCCAGGACTCTGAGGGCTTGGAGAGGCTGGTAGACTCCAGGATCAAAGGTCAGGAGCTTGTTGTTGCTGATGTTTAGCTCTTCTAGCTCAGAGAGGGCATCAAAAGTACTTTGAGCCACGTGTTCTAATTTGCAGCTTGAAATATCCAAGGTGTGGAGGTGGCTTAGGTTTTTGAAATTGTTTGTCAGCTTATTGTCCTCAAAGGAGTTTCCTGCCATCTTGAGCACTTGCAAAGAGTTCAAGCCACAAAACGTACACTGGGATTTAACTTCGGTTTTAGTATGGGAGATATCAAGGTAAATCAGTTTCTGAAGGGACAGAAAGACAGGGTAGGAGCCAGGACCAAACAAAGTTGTGTGCTGAAGGTCCAAATATAACAAATTCTTCACATTACTGAAATCTCCAGTCAATCTGATATTAGAATTAAAGCTTAAGTTCAAGTGTTTCAAATTTGGACAATTTTGAAACTTAGGGGAACAGCATCTGCTGAAGGTGAGGCTATTCTCACTCAAATCTATAAACTCCAGGTTAGTGAGACCCTCAAAATTCTGGTTGAAGTTTTTGAGCATTTTGTTCTTGGTAATACGAAGCACTCTCAGCTCCTTGAAAAGAGACAGCTTCACAGCAGGCACACTCTCAAAACTGCATTTCTTGCATTCCAGCTGTTTCACTTTGGCCCTCACAGGAACCTGTGACATCTCCTCAAGTCCCAGGGCCACCAAGCGAACAGTGGAGACGTTGCCTACGCAGTTGAAGAGAGTGTCTGTGACATCCTCAACCCCCCCGAAGCCGATTAAGACAAACTCGTCCATCTGCACCTGGCACAGTCCATCCAAGAGCCCCGCCTCAAAGTCCTGCAGTCTCTCGCTGTCTCTGAACTCCCCAACTATGAGTCTGCTGACCTGCAAACCAGCCAGGCCGTGCAGAGCAGTTTGCATCAGGAGGTTCTCAAAGGCAGACCTGAGAGCCAGCTCTGCCAGGTGAATCCCCACGAAGGCCCCCACCTCGATGGATTTTATGTTGTTCAAGGAGAGCACCAGAGTGAGGTTGAGCCTGTTCCCTTCCCTCAGGGCATCCAGGTCTCCTCTGGAGATGGAAGTGATCTTGTTAGAGAAGAAGCTCAGGTGCCTGAGGGAGGTCATGTTGGCGAAATAGTCGGGAAGCTTCAATGAAGAAATGCTGTTGTGGCCTAAATTCAGCTCCTGTAGAGTGTGCAAGTGGCCAATGGGCAGCTCAGACAGAGAGGTTCTGTTGGTTTCCACCAGAACCAGCTTTTTCAGAGACATTAGGCCATGGAAAGCTGCTTTCCCCAGGAACTGGAGGGAATTGGCAGTTAAGATCAAGGTGGAAAGTCTATGGAGATCCATAAAGGAGTTATCCTCTATCGTATGGAGATGGCACCTGGTGGGCAGGAAAAGAAAATGTAAGTGCATGAAACACTGTCCCTTCCTTGTTCACTGAGTGCTGCTCTGACATCCTCAGGCTCAGCCTCCCACTGGGGCTGGTTTGGCTTTGCTGGGCAGAGCCAGCATCCCTGGATGTGCAAAGGGAACCCTCCTCCAGCAGGAGACCTGCTCTCACCTCCTCCTCTCCTCCCTCTCCACTCTTAAATTCAAAGCAAATGACCTGGAGACCTGGTGAAGACCAAAAGTTCGTGCAGGCAGAAGGAAAGATAAATCCAGGCTTTCAGTTGAGGCCAGAGTGACATTGTGATGAGCACCACTGATGGAAGCAGCAGCCAGAGCCAGCACTCCCTCACAGCTGGCACCCCCAGCCCTCAGGCTGCCACCTCAGCCACATCTGGGCAGCCCCACTGGCACCAGAGCAGTGCAGCTGTGGCAGAGCTCACAGCTCTCACAGCTGATACCTGGTGGTGGCTCACAGGGAGCAGACCCCAGGCTGTGCTGGCTCTGAAGGGGAAAAGGAAGAGGGGAAAACAAGTTTGGCCCCCTAAGGTTTGTGTGATGTGGAAAGGTCCAGAATTTGAGACCAAATCCATTCTGCAGTGAATCCCAGGAGAATTAGTTTAATAATCCAGCCAGTGCCTCACGGCAAATGTGCTCTGCCACTCAGCCACTTTGGAGCTAGAGCTGTGATGGGACTGAGTGACATTTCTCAGTGAAACAATTTACCCAGAGAAACTGTTGTCTGAAGTTAATGGAAATTATACATCAATTCAAATTTGCTAATAGGCCTCCCCCATCTCCTCCCCCAGATATGTGAGGAGAAAGGAAAAGAGAATATGTTGATATTTTAAAACAGCCTTTTAGAAAATGAATGTACCTTCATGTTATTTTTTTTTAACTGTGATTAGAAAAACAGCTCATCCAAGATGTTCCACTTCAGAGTTTTTGTAACAGTGAAAGGTCTGACATTTTCCTTGTTCATAGACAAGTGAAACACCTTCCTCCTCCTTCTCACATCCCAGCCTACAAGATCAGACTGACAGACCCAGCTCTGAGTGGAGGGTGTGCACTCAGTGGCTGGACTAAAAGCTGCACGTCACTTCACCACAGGGATGTGTAAAATGACAGTCACAGTGACAAAGTCACCAGACAAAAAAAAAAAAACAACAAAAAAACCAGCCAAAACCAATAGACCCCAAAATAAGCCACCATTTTAACCCAGCTGGTGAAGAAAAAATAACCAGTATCCACATGATAGATCCCATTACCTTGAAAGATCCAGAAGCTGCAGCTCAGGGACTGACCCAAAATAATTTGACCCCAGTGATCTCAGATTGCTGAAACTGAGGTCCAGGTTCTGGGTGGTGTTTGGGACTCCATCAGGAACTCCAGAGATGTTGAGTCCTGTGCATCTGAAGGTTGTGTTAGGGGCGACCTGTAACAAAGGCAGATCCCATCATGGTCATCATCTGCTCTTCATGAAGTGCCAGAAAATGTCACTGCCAGGAAAGCAGGGGCAGAATGAGCCCCCCTTTGCAGTGCATTTCTAAAGGAGCTGCCCTGAGTTTCAGGAACACATCTTACACACCCTAAGCATTTTTGTCACTTCTAACAGTCCTGCACTCCCCAGCAGGAGCTGTATGTCCTGCTGACTGTATGTCCTGCTGACAAAACTCCAGGACAGCATTCCTTGAGGCTACAGATGAACCAGCAGCAGCCTTTGAGAGTGCCCACAGGACAAACACTCCTGGATGCACTGCAGGATGTCCAGGAACAGCTCTCAGCTCTCTTCCCCTGCACATAACCAGGCAGCTTGAACCAACGTTATTCTGCAAGCAAATAATTGTCAGCAAAACGTTGCTAAAGTTTTGGCCAGTGTCAGGTACTTGGTGAAATTATTTTTGCCTGCACAAACCAGGCAAAAATCTGTGTTTTGTAGAAATTAGACAAAGTTTGGATCCCTTCCAAGGGAAATATAATCTATTACAATAACTGCACTGCAGCACCCTCAGAGGCACAGAAAGCCAACGAGAAGGAGAAAAAGTTCTTTCTGCTGGTTCTGCTTCTCAGATGTTTTTGAGACCAGCATTTACTTCAAATACTTCAGTCACCTTGATAACAACCTCGGGAAAAAAAAAAAAATCTGAGCTTTCCTGAGACAACTACGAGGCTTGAAGCACAAATCTCCCAAGAAGAGGAAAAAGTTGCACCAGAGAAACACCAGAAGGATTTTGTGCTCACTTGGAGCTGACATACCTCCAAGCAGGGATTGAGGAGGCAGCCTGCCAGTGGGGACGGGACAAATGCCAGCTGCAGCAGCACCAGGAGGGTCCCCACAGGAAGGGCTCCTCTCCTGGGCATCTTCAGGAGGCCAGGAGTGCAGGAGAAAGGAGCATGGAGAGAGAAGCCCGGAGACAGAAAGCTTCTGCCGTGCCAGTTGTGTTTCAGCACTCCTGCTTCTCACTGCTCACCTCTGAGTTGCGGAAAATGAGAAGGGAAGTGAAACTTGGTCACTGCCTTGTTTCTTCACACGTGCTGGGTGAACTGCTCTTCTTGAAATGGTTTTTTAAAAATGTTTAGAAAAAGAAAAATCCAACAAGAAAAAAAAAAAGAAGTAATGGCAGATATAGTTTGGGCTAGAAATTAAAGAGGAATATGAATTTCATCTGTGTCACTTGACTTGATTGCCTCTGATTAAGTCTGATCAAATTGGCAAAAAAAACCCCAAAACAACAGGATATTCTGAGCAATTCTGAGCCCAGTTTCATGCTCCACATCCCATAATTCAAATGCACTGGTTAGAGAGAGTGACTCTGCCTTTGCACTCCTGCCATGCTCCCAGCTTCACCCTGGCAAGTACTGGAGAAGAGCTCAGCTGTGGCAGAGATTTTCTTAAGCCAGGTAAGCACAGGATTATCTCTGGTCAAGCTCTTGTGAACAAACATCCAGGTTTTATCCATCTGGCCGGATCTTTATTGCAATTATTGAAGGAATATGGCCGGGCACAAGGAGATTCACAGAGTGATCAGCGTTGTGGTCACAGAAATTCTCCCCCTCCCCACCCTTCTCGTGGGAGAAGTTGCTGGGGGCAGCAAAAAGGAGAGGCACAAACACCCTGAGCTGGGTTGGAGCTGCTCCCTGCCCTGGTCATTCCTTAATCTCTGTTTGATGCCTGGCTACAGAGCATCTCAGTGCTGAATTCCCAGTGCAGACTCTTGTTTCAGGAAAAAAAAGTTCTGTAAAACCTCACAGTGGGCAATAATAATTTAAGTGAGCTATGAACTTTCTAATAAAGCTCCCTGCCTTCATGGTCGTGCATTCATGTATCTCCTCCTGTCTCCCTGGAGATAACTAAATGTTACTGGGGGTCCAGCCACAGGGTTGCTGGGTATTATCAACACCACATAGACAGAGAAGTGGCAAAAATATGAGACAAGTGTGGAATCTTGGTCTAGAAGAAGATGGAATAAAGTGTGACGACTCATGAAAGTCTGTGAAAATTGATATTAAATATAAGATGCGATATCAGCCCCGTGAACAAACCACTTATTAAGAAAAGTTTAAAATATTTCAGAGGTGGGGGTTAGACTTTTTTGACAGGTTAGTGGAGAGCCTAGGAGAGATGGGGAAATCCTAAAATAACTGATGATCTCTGCAATAAAAAACACATGGCAGCACAATGGGAGCTAAAACTGACACCCTGATGTGCAGCCAGATAGTGCCCATTAAGCCAGCAGACAAAAAGTTTGTTGAAATTGGGCAAGTTCTACAAAATCCCTGCTCTGAAAAGCCTCTGGTGATTGCAGGTATTTCCTTTTATAGATGGAATCAAAAGTGAATGGAAACAATTGCTGACTGCTTCTGTGCCTGGATTAAGGAAATTGGCAGAGCATCGTGTGTCTGCAGAGAGAACAAACGAGCGCATCCCTTAGTATTCAATATGCGGAATGAGGCAATCCACATTTAATTTTTATCTAAAGCTGAGATGAGCCTGAAGTATGCTCTAGAAATTACCATTTCAATGGAGACTTACTGAAGATGCTGAAGAGTTTGGGAGCATCACAAAACCCCTCCCACAGCCACGCTCAGAGGTCAAGTGAGAAGCGCAGCTTGAAGGGCACTCACAGAAGGCGCTGCTGCTGTCGCAAGGGACAACTTCACGGCACACACACGTCGGAATTTGTTCAAGGACAAATCCTACAGACACTGCAAGGGACAGGGAACTAGCAGAAAACATGCAAGTTAGCAGGTCAAACCCAGCCATCAGTTCAGAAAGTCAGTGCTGGTTAACTTCATACTGCTTGGCTGGCACACAGCAATGTGGATAAAGCCATAATGGCTATGTGATTGTTCACAGAAACAAAAAGAATCATTTGGAATCCCTTAAAGTGACGTGAATAACATCTAAAATCAAACATGATTCACTACTCTGGCAATTTACTGGTGGGACCATTAAAGATCTCTTAGCAAGGTGTTACAGAGAATCTGTGTTTCCTAAAACACATGCCTGAGTCATCATTGTGCTCCTGAACTTTATTATAATATAAGTAACACAATGCAGACAGTGCATATGCAGCCTCTGTGATCTCAAGAGCATAAGACAGCCACAATGTAGCTGGACTGGCAAAACATCTTCTATTTGCTTATTTTGAAAGAAAATGATTTGTGTACTCCAGCCAAGAAACAAAGTTAGCCAAACGTTGGACAAGACAAGTGGTGAGAGCCATAAAAACAGGATTGTCTGGGCCTAGGTGGTTTCAAGGTCACAGTTAACCCAGGAGCACAGGTAGATGAACAGCTCTTGCCCTGGAGAGGGGCTCTGTTTGCCTCAGGAGTCATCTCAAGCAGTTCCCCAAGTCTGTCTGCAGAGGCTGAGGAACATGACACAACCTATGTCAAGATTAAACAAAACCAGGGCTTATTTTATTTGCAAGAACCATCTCTAACAACTGTTTGGTTATGAGCTATGGATCAGAGAGAGACATTGATGGATCAGAGGGGGGAGCATTCCTGAGGTGCTGGCACTTCCACAGCACAGCATTAGTGGAGCTGAAGATGGGGAGCAGCACAAGAGGTTCCAGAAGTCCTTGAGAAGCTCAGGATATTCCAGGTGAGCCAGCATTGCTCTCAGATGGGCTGGCCACATGTCCCTTCCTAAGTGTCACAGTGTCAGCCCTGCAGTCACCTGAATTAGGCTGAAATCAGCCACTTTGCAGGTGGGATCCAGGCTCAGGGGGTGCAGGCAGCTGCCAGCCCTTGGGGTTCACCTGACTGTCCTTAGCAAGTCAGTCACCTGTCCAGGTCTGAAAGGCTGTCTGAGTGGAAAGGAAGAGCGACAGGAAATGTGGCACAAATTTAACAGCAAATTGAATTCTCCCAGCCATTCTGCTGGGAAAAACAATTTCTATAAATTACAAGGGAAAATGGTGGCAAGAATAATCAGAAAACATCTTTAAGATCTTTTTGCTGCACATTCCACAAATGCTGGAATGGAACTGGTGAGTCACTGCCTTGCACAGTAACCCCTGCCTGCCCTGGCAGCTGCAGGATAGAGGCAGTGCTGGGGCACACAGAGGGGAGGGAGCTGAGTTCTGATTTCATCAGAACAGGTCCTAGAGAGCCTGAATGCCTGGGACTCTCACTTGTGGGGCTTCCCCATGTGAAGTGGGTCTAGTAATGGCATCACAGACTGGTTTGGACTGGAAGGGACCTTGAAGCTCATCTTGTTCCAGCCCCTGCCTTGCTCAGAGCTTCATCCAACCCAGCATTGGATACTTCCAGGGATGGGGACACCACAACATGCACTTGATGGAAGATCAGCCTGGAATCACTCCTGCCTCTGCTTCTGGATCTCCTAGCTTTGAAAAAGAGAACACTCAGACTGAGAAACTCCTCATTTGGACAACCCACAGTTTGGGGTGTCAGAACCAAAGAAGACCCAGCATCATTTTTCTCTGCCCGAGCAGTGATTGACTGCAGCTGCAGCTCCAGAGCAAGGAGCACCTGTAATGCAGGGTGCTTGTGGTGCCCCTGAGTGCCCAGTGGTGGCACCTAACAGAGCTCAGCATGGTGAAATGTTTCCCATTCCAGAGAAGGACTGAGATTGGTGCACACAGGGGACAAAGAAAACAACCCAAAAGTCAGAGTGTAAGTTGGTTTGATGAAAATCAGCCAAGCCTACATTGGAGTAGATAATGTGTGCCATCAGATGGGTTATTCCCCAAAGCCAAGATCATACAAACACCCCAGAACTACTCCAAAGCTATTAGAGAAGAACTATGTCAAGTAACCAGGGACAAATACGCTACCAGAAGAAGTGATTAATCAGTGTCAAGATAGTCACTATCTGTGGCAGCTACTCCATATGGATTATGTCAGGTCATTAGGAGCCCTACATTTTGCTGAAGTCAATGTTTAATCTAAATGGCTGGAAGGATTTCACACAGATGGTGGAGGCATCCAGCCTCGCCTGCCAAACATTCATGGGCAGGCAGTGAGTGGCAGTGGAGCTCCCTGGACCCTGCAGAGAGGCAGGCTGGCACCAAACAGCCCAGCAGCACCTTGTCCTTCTGCCTGGGATGAACCATGCTCAGCCCTGGGCTGGCCAGAGCCAGGGATTCATTGTCACCATGGAGGTGAGGGTGTCAGCAGTGCCTTGGCATGGACCACCCTGTGCTTACAGGGTTACAAATTCCTCCCACAGCCCTGAGGAAGGTGGATTGGTCACCTCAGAGTGATGCTGGCTTTGCTACTGAAGCAACAATAGGACTTACTTTCTTTTTTTTTTCCACCTCCATTACATGGTGTCTCATAGCCTGATTTACATGTTTTTGTATTAGTGTGGCTTTGACTTATCCTGCTTATTCTACCTCCTCTCCCCCACTACTCTTAATAATGAGCCTGCTGCAGGGCAAGGATTTATTCAGACTATCAAACATGAAAGGTGTGTAGGGCACGGAGCACTGCAGAGCTCAGACTTTTTAAACTGGGCACAAGAAAGGTTGATCTGGGGACTCGGTGCCACAACTGAAGCATGGTTAAATACGGAGCTCCCACAGCACTGCTGTGACACTCTGGGAAAGCTTGAAACAAGGGCCAGCTCTAATGATGATCTGGAGAGATTACAGATCCCTGTTCTGAGGGAAAACCAGCAGATAAGAGCAAAAAAGCCGTGTAGCAGCCCTGCTTTCTGTGAACACAGAGAGCACTGCCACAGGCACTGAGCAGTGCCAAGACTCCTGAGCCTCATGTTTGTGGTTTCACTGCCATTACCCAAGACTTTACAACAGGAAAATGTTGCAATGGCTGCAGCAGGAAGTGCAGACCCAGGTCCTGCAAGCTGTGGCAAAGTTCTTGTGTACACATTAAACCCTCCCTGGGGTTAGTTCATGGCACGCTTTAGACATCAGCTCTCAGACATGAACACTTTTGTGGCATTTCTAGGAGAAGAACACAGAATATTAATTGCACACACTGCTGAGAGTCCACTTCCATTACTTGCAAAGCAGTAAATTCCAAAAGAGTGGCTGAGCCAGATCCAGATGCAGGTTTGCCTGCCCTTGGAGTCCTGTGTATTGGAATCTACAAAACCTGGGCGGCCATTCTGTGCTTTTGGAGAGCAAAGACTTATTTGTGCACAGAGTAAAACCTGAAGCAGTGTTCCTGATAAAGAGGAATTTATTCAAACACTCCTTTTCTCTCAGTTCTGTTCAGTTTGCATGTTTTGGGAGTTTTTTTAAGCATTTCTTTGGCCTTGAGCTGCCTACACCAACAAGGACAAAACCACTTGTGCTCCAACAGAGGAGGGACCAAGCAGCCCCAGGCAGGGGGAGCATAGGAAGGGCATTAACCCTTTGCAGGTCACAAAACAGAGTGCTAAGGCTGAGACAGCAGAAGGGAAGTTACCAAGGAGAAGGAGTGACACAAAGGGCACAGAAAGTGCCCTGACAGCCTGACCACAGTGAAGGGGAGGGAAGGAAATGTGAGGAAAAGCAGAAGTTTCACCTCCCACGGGCACAGCAGCTGTATGGGTGCTGTGCTGATTTTCCCACACCACAAAGGAAGCTGCTGGCAGAGGCACAGCCTGATCTAAACCAAACCAACCCCACTTTTAGGCTTTGCTGTGCAGGAGGAGTTTTCTTCCCAAGGAGCACCCAGCTAAGAGGCTGCAGCAAGGTGGCTGCACATCAGCTTGCAAATCCATCCATCACTGTAGGTGCTTCCTGCTGGTAGAGGCAGCATTTTGGGGAAGTAGGAACTGAGGTAAAGCCACAAAGGTGACAGGCCAGGAATAAAGCAGCAACAGGGCAAGTAAAGAAGGGGAAACATAACATAAATATAACATAGCTGCATCCTGGAAGGAAGCAGAAGAGGGTGAGATGATGTGGCTCCAGAGGTGGAATGTGGACAAGAGCCAGCACATATAAGGGGTGGTTTAAGGTGGCTCCTTAAATGTGGAAGATCTTCCACACAAAGGCTTGGCAGGGTGGCTCCATACTTAAAACAAGCTGGAAGAGATGTGGAATGCTCTGATAGCATGCCAAGGAAAACAATAATAATAATAAATAAGAGTCATGAAGCTATGGGAAGACCTCAGAGGAGATATGGAGGTAATTTTCTCCTGTCCTCACCCAAAATCCCTCTCCCACAAGACTGTGTCAACTCCTTGAAACCAGAAGTGCATTTGCTCTCAAATGGAACAACTAAAAAAAAGCCTTCTTGCCTCCTGCAGACAGTCATGTTTCCCAACAATTAGCAAATCACTGAAATCTCGGAGTGTTCAACCTGGCCCTTTTCCAAAGGGATGAGTATGACTTTACCTCACTGCACTTTGTTTAGGAAACAATCTGAAATCTCCTGGCAGGTGTAACACCCACGCCCCCTCCCTTTCTCAGGCACTAAGGATGGGCTTAGCATCTCATTTTGGTGCTTTTCCCAAAGAACCGACGAGCACAGGCTGGCTGCTTACAAAACAGGACATCCCACCCTCCAGCTCTGCAGGCAGCAGTGGAAACCAGGAGCCAGCAAAGTGCTCTGAATCTCAGGGCTTCCTCTGCCACCCCACACGAGACAGGACAAACCTTGACCTGCTCAAACCTGTAGGTTCCCCCATGGAAAACAGCTTCGTTGGAATGGGAGGCATTTTCCAGCTCTTTTTTTTTTTACCATGAGTGACCCATATTGCAATAATGGCTTGGAGCAGTTTTGTCCTGGTTTCCAGGGTAACCAAAGCTTCAGCACTGACCTCTGGGCACATGTGGAGGGTTTAAGTCCAAAGCAATGATTCCCGTGGTGGCAGATCTCTGGGAAGGGGAAAGAGCAAGCATCTGCTCAGGATTTCAAACTCATGCTTTTACAATGCTGACACCAGCAACACCCTTGCAGCTGGGACCAGCAGCTCCTTCCACACTCAATACATTAAAAAAAAAATGCAAATAAAATAGGGCAGGTGCATGGACAGCAGCTCCAAAACTCAAACAAGGAGTATCTTATGGAAAGGTGGTCAGAAGATGGAGGCTCATGAACACAGAGCCTCTGGGCTGGTAAAACACAGAGCTCCACAGGAATCAAAACACTTGGAATAGAAGAAATCAGCACAGTTTTTAACAAATCCTGTAAGAAATCAGCACAGTTTTTAACAGATCCACATCTGTGACAAGGCCTAGACAAGGTCTCTGCATCTCCCTCTTTCCTGTGTGTGTATTCCCTGCTGGCTGCCCTCGTGTGACACCTCACTTTTAATCCACACATTAAATGCCCGTCCCAGCCCCATGTGCTGCGTTCCTGGCTCCTGCTCACGCAAAGCCAACACAGCCAAATGCAAACCAAACACTGCCCTGACAGCCCTGGGACTGAGCAGTGCAGGCACCACGCTCCTGAACACGCTCCCTGCTCCCCCAAGCACTTCACATTCCCAGCCTGGATTACCCCACTTTGCACTTTTTAGCAGGGAAATGTACTTTTTTTTACAGCCTTGCTTCACTAGGAGACTCGGCATCAAAGCTCAGCCCAGCCAACAGTCACGGTGTGACCTTGCATAAGGTTATTTTTCCACACCAGGTCTTCAAGCTTCTGCTGTATTTGTTGCAGGTTATCAACATCCTCGGAGTGCCTGGCAGGCTCAAAGTTAATTAAAGATTGCACAGCACTGCCACAAAGATCGTCAGCACCAAAGACAAAGTATCATTAGATGCATTAATGAAATAATCCTCCATCATGCAGTGCTGGGGAAAGCTGTGCTCCAGAAGCAGTGGGTGTAACAGCCAGCCCCAGGCCAGAGAGCTGGGAGAAGAGAGTGTTTTGAGGAATGCCAAACAAAATTCCTCTCATTTTACACTAACTAATTATCAATAATGGCCTTCAGACAGGGAAAGCGCAGGAACACGTGTGAGAGGGCTCATACAGCACAGCTGCTCATCAGCAGAGAACCAGGTTATCTGAGGTCTGGAACCATGGACAGAAATACAACTCTGAAAAGGGATTTGATTGCAGAATGGAGGTGGGGCAGTCTGGAATGAGAATTACACTGCAGCGCTGTGATGGGGGGGAAGAGCTTTTCTTTCCTGGTCTCCAAACGTGAAGCAGTGTTTTATATCTGATTATTCCTCTGTCTGTGCACATTTGGGGAGCTCTCATTCATCCTCCCATTGTTTGTCCACAAGAGGAGAGAGAGGCTGGATTCCAGCCCCGTTTCTAATTTCATTTATTCATTCATTTCATGACAGAGCTCATGACAGCCATGACAAAGCTTCAATGTGCACTGATCAGTTGGACAGTTCATCTGATTGCCCTTCAGGGGATGTTTTCCTCACTGTCTGCATCCCACATTCTGCTGGCCTGTTGGCTCACTTGGAACCAGATGCCAATGGCCAACACTTAACTGAATTTAACCTTATTTCCTTCCCTGCTTATCTGCACACAGACCCCAGGCTGCTGCCACCCATCAGCAACCACTGAGACATGGATTCATTCAACAAAATTCCCCAGACACAAAAGGAGTGGCTAACAAACCTTCCAAGAAAGGCCTTTCTCCACACAAAGAATGCTTCCTGTGAAAGAAACCGAGTTCATTTCATACTAGCCCTTCCTAAGGGCTTTCAGAGTGAGGCCTGAGAATCAGGGACAGTTCAGGAGAATCAGTGACAATTCAGGAGAATCAGGGACAATTCAGGAGAATCAGGGACAGTTCAGGACACCCCTTAAAGAGGTCTAGAAGTGCAGAGTTTTGAGCTCATGACCCCTTTGTCCTGTCTCCCAGCTCCTGGGCACTTCTGTTCCATGAACAGCCAGCCTCTTCCCAAGCAAATAAAGGGCTCCTTTAAAGGGCTCCTTCACAGAGGAATTTAGGAGGAAGCAGATGGAAAGCTACTGCCAAAGTTATGTCAAGCTGTTCAGGACTTTGAACAGCTTGAGTTTTAGAAAATCCTTGGCCTCAGGTAAGCCTCATTTGTTGCTCCAGATGAAGCCAGGCAGGGAACAGGCTGTGGGATGGCCACCAGGCACTCTGGAAGTGACCATCAGCACCAGGGAAGCTGCTGCTGTCCAGCTGAGGCATCTCTGAGCAGGCTCTGCTGCTGCTCTGGCTGTCCTCCAGCCACATAAAACATGTGAGGGGTAGAGGAGCTGGGTGGCTCGAGCCTTTCTCTCCCTGCTTTTCTTTGTGTTGTAGCCCACAGAGACATCAAAGAAGCTCCCAAACTCCCTGCCAGGCAGGCCCCACCACCTGAGCCCCAGCTCTGGAGCACAAAAGATGCTCAGGATCAGAGCAGCTCCCACCACCTGCACTGGGCTGGTGGTCCTGGCCATCCGGGGAGCCCCGGAGGCACAGAACTGCTTCCCAGGGATCTTTTCCCCTCACAGCCCCACAGTTTGTCCCACCAACATGGGAAAGGGGTCTGCACTTGCTGCTTTGACTGCCAAGCACTAAAGTCCTGTGACTTTAGCCCTGCTAAGCCATGGAGTGAATTTGAATTTTGTGATATGTCATTTCATGTCAGTTCAGCGTTGGTAAGATTCAGCAAAGTTAGGTTTCACTGTGTTTAGGTCTGAGTGCTTTTAAGTTAGGTTTTATCACTTTGGTACTCTTTTGAGGATTTTCTGTGCTTGGAATTCCCACAATGGAGTTTATAGTGTTTAGGTATGTGAGTTTGACTGACAGCCTTAATTATACAGGGGCAGCTCAAAGAGACGATTGCTGGTTCAGGCTGGTGAAAAGCAGCAACAACATTCTGCTCTCTTAGAGAGAGGGTGCAGAAAGTGAGAGCTCAGCTTCCCCATCTGATGGTGATCATCTCATTATCCTCAAGGAGCTGGATACAAATCCCAGCTTGGCAGGGAGAAGCACACTATGATGCTCTCAATCCACCTCTACCCTGACCTGGAAAAAGATCTTCGGAAGTCGGATTAATTCATCCAAGCAAATCCTACTGCTCACTACGACCCTCTGGAAGCCCGGGCTGGCAACTGCTGCTCCCCCTGGCCATGCTGCAGTGATTCCCCAGTGGTTGGCTTTCAACGGGAACCACTGAGAGCCTGGTGTGCTCTGGAAGGCAGGGTGAGTGTGGGAACCCAGGATGGAGGGAATATTTCTCTGCCTGTCCTGAGCACTCCTGACCCTCAAGAAAGCTCCTTTCAACCTCCATCCATGGAGAAAGCTTCCAGAGCTTTCTGAGGGGCTGGAAACAACCCCAGTGTGAATTAGAGAGCAGTGGAGTTGGTGGTTATTGCTCAGTGAAAATGAATTCTTTAGGTTTTATAGACTGTGGGTGTAAGTGAGGGTTCAAGATGGAGGATTGTGGGCATTGCCTCAGTTTCCCTTCTTCTCCTTCCCTCACTCCATTTTCTGCAGTGCTGAGAGCACAATCTCATTGGGCAGAGTTTGTGCAGTGCCACGTTAGTGAATGAATTGATAACCAGTTATTGGTAGCCCAGCAATAACAATACACATTTGGAATAGGTAGAGTTCAATAATTGGATTGTTTTGTATCTAAGGGCACATTTTGTCTCCTTGAGGGCAGAACGGCCTCGTGTTTGTGAGAGAGCAGAGCCTGCACCATCCATGGCTCAGAACTTGTGATAAGATACAACAAACAATCCCTGAAGAGGGAAAAGAAGTTCCTGTGCTTCATTCATAAAACAAAAACAAGAACTGAGGGGGTTGGCCTGGTTAGGCCACCCTGCATGTTGGGAATAACCTGACAGGTGCTTTCCAGCATGGATGGATGCACTTTAGGGGAAAGAAATTGGGAGTGCAGAGAGAACAAGCTGATCTCTGCTGGCTGTAGACCTACTGGAGGCATGGGAGTGGAGGGAGGGGTGCCCTTCACAGGCTGCTCCTTTTGCTTAAAAATGCAAGAAAATTGTTCTCTTGGCAATTCTCCTCCAGACAAGGCTTGCAGACTCACATTGCACTCTCCCTTATAAACAGGGCTTCCCCTTTTTCCTGCACTGCCAAAACCTGCAGTAAAAGACCAGATGTGAATCTTTCAGCCTGTAACTCCACATTGGGAGAACTTCAGATCTGAGCAGTAATTTTGTACTTGCACCTTCCCATCCCTCTGACCTGTCCCTGGAGCGAGGGCCAGGCTGGCCCCTGAGGAGTTTCTGGCTGTTTGCTGCTGCTGGGCTTTCCCTCAGGACAAGCTGAAGCCCAGGGAGGGAGAACAGGTACAAGGAGTCCCACAATCAAATACAGCAACCACAAGGAATTAATTTAATGCATTGCACTTAAGCGGAGGAAAGTGCAAAGGCCAAAGCTTTAAGAAAATTCTTTTTATTCTCAAGACATGATCATCTACAACTATTCCATCTGTCCTGCACCAGGGCTGGAACAAGGGCTGAGGAGCTGGAGGTCAAGCAGTTTGAGATCTTTAATCAAAAACGTTTTTCTCAAAGCCTGGCTTTCACCACCACCTCTTTGCCTTGAGCAAAATAGTCCCAAATATTTATATTTACATATATGTAAATGCAGCCTGGCTGCCAAAGGGCTTCATTTGCCCATTTCAAGCCTCTTACAATTCTTTTCACAGAGACTTTCTCTTTTTCTGCATGGGTTTTTTTTCTCCCATTTTAATTAAAGTATTTGTCTCCACAGCAGGAAATGTAAACTCTGCAGCAGGCAATCTTGATATATATTTTAAAAGAGAGAAAAAATGTTTAGCTAAGTTATTATCTTCAGCTATGCACAGAGGCACTCTATCCCTTTTTCTCGAAGCCAGAAAAATTAAAGACAAAAGGAAAAAGAGGGAGGCTGATCTTTCAAAAAGTAGGAAAAAAGTGATAGACAAGTTTTTATTCTGTATCTTGAAGGGTCAGATTTTTTTCTCCGCCAAAAAGAATTTCTCTTAGCAAAACACAGGATCCTTTCTATAAGAAACACCAAGAGCTGGGGAGTAGCTGCAATATTTGGAAAATTTTGTCTGAGTTTAATTGCGAGATGGCAGGGCTGAAGTGAGTGGTTTGTGTGTGTTGATAATATCCTGGATTTGGAAATCAGTCCTGTTCCTGATACTGTTCTTGGTGACAGGTGATCTGAAAGAAAATGACTGATTTACTACAGATTTACTACAGATTTACTCATCTGGGCCTCAGTTTTCCCTCTTGCAAAATGGAAATTATCATAGCTCAAGCTACAAACCTGGAATCATTGGCAAAGAGCAGCTACAAGTCCCTGCAATAGACCAAGAATAACACAGAAACGCCCCAAAAGTTGCATCACTCCTCATTCTTTAGAGAGCAGTGGATGAGGTTGAGCTAACCTGCCCCTTTTGTCCATCAGAGACTGCAAACTTGGAAATAAAATGCCTAGAAAATGTGAGTGCATTCTTGCTGATTCTTTTTCCCTCTTCTCATACCCCTCCCAGCCTCTGTCTCTCTTACTCCAGGAAAAAAAAAATAAATAAAAATCAGCTTCTCTAAATATTGTTTCTCTCACATCAGCCCAGCAGGAGAGGCAGAAATCAAATTATAACCACTGAAATAACCATCAGTGCTTAGTGCCAGAAGGGTGGGTGGAGACACGGGAACATTTTGCTTCGGGCTTCCAAATAAAATAAATCTATCTTTATTAAAATAAACAAGTGCAAAAGAAGAAACAGAAAGGAAATCAATCAGCTGCATTTACAACAGGGAGATACCGAGTGCTCCATCCAGCGAGAGGGACGAGAGCTGCAGGAATCAAACCCTCTGTCCTTCTCTCTTGGAACAGATTTTTTTCCCCCTCCTCTCTTGATTCTGAGTGTATTTTCTCCTGGATATATTTCTTCTTGCTTATGGAAAAGTCCTAGTGAGAACTTTTTTTTTTCCTGTGGGGACAAGAAGGAATAAAAACAGAGCCATTCCACCTTGTGCCCACCAGATAATTCCAGACAATCTCCATGAAGAGGATCACACTGTTTTCCATCTGACAATAATTTGGGCAGAACTTGCTGCGTTTATACATCTCAAAATCTTTGTAGATAAGAACAGATAAATACCAGGATTGTCATTTCCAGATATTTTAACTGAGTTTCTCTCCTGCAGGGATTATTTCAGGAAAAAGCCTGTTCTGTATGGGAATGCTGTTACAGCTTTTCTCTCCATCCCTACGGCGCTCCCTGGTTTTTGGCTGGAGGATCAGCACCTTCAGGAACAAACAAAGTAACGAATTCCTTTCTTTTTCCCAAAACCCAGCTGGCACCCGAGCACTTTATTATCATGCACGACCTTCCCCGGGGCTCCATTCCGCCCATCTCTGTGCCTGGGGGAGCTCAGCAGGTGAAAGCGGAGATTTGGCAGCCACGGCGGCTGAGCCAGCCCGGGGCAGCTTTCCCCAGCGCTGGAGGAATTTGGGACACGCCGCCCTGCCGGGGCTGCCCCGCAGCTGAGCCCGGGGCTGACCTGTGCCGGTCCCGTGGGAAACCAGGGGAAGGTTTCAGGTGTGGGGAAGCAGCCGCTGTGCACGGGGCAAATGCCAGCCCCACATCCCCCTCGGGCCACGCCGCAGCTCCGGCCCCTCTGCTGGAGGAGATGGGGGATCCCAGCTCCAGGGGGCTTTGCCCCACTCGGGAACAGCAGAACTTTGGGCGCGGCCCCCTCAGCCTCCCTGCGCCCGTTCTCCCCGGCGAGCTGCACCTGCACTGCCCGGGCTTGCAGGGAGCGTTGTGCGCTCCTGCAGTGCCATCATGTGCTGTAGGTGCACATTGCACAGCCTGCACACTGCACAGCCTGCACTGCTGCCACAGCCTGCATTGCTATCACAGCCTGCATTGCTGCCACAGCCTGCACTGCTGCCACAGCCTGCATTGCTATCACAGCCTGCATTGCTGCCACAGCCTGCACATTGCACAGCCTGCACATTGCACAGCCTGCATTGCTGCCACAGCCTGCATTGCTGCCACAGCCTGCACACTGCACAGCCTGCACATTACACAGCCGGCATTGCTATCACAGCCTGCATTGCTGCTACAGCCTGCACATTGCACAGCCTGCACATTGCACAGCCTGCACGCTGCACAGCCTGCATTGCTGCCACAGCCTGCAGGACAGCCAGTGATAGCAAAACTTCCCTGTCACCACTCGTGGCACTGAGCCCCTTGCACTGGGCACCCTGCACTGAGCCCCCTGCAGCCAGCAATGCAAGGGTGTGGGTGGCAGAGTTCTGGTAACCACATGTTCCCGCAGTCGATTCCTTCAGCACAGGGCTGGATCAGCCCCTACCACCAAGGCTGGTGAAGGCTGTGGAGATCTCAGCGAGGAATCAATAAGGATCCCTCAGCAAAAGAGCCATGGAGTGGGAAATGGGAATTTTTGCCCTTTATTTCAGCTGGAATATTCCTTATCCTGGGGATTTCTTAGCAGGCCCTTCTTGCTGCTAAATAAAAGCTCCTGCAACCATGGCAGGTCCCCACTGCTGTCAGAATCACAGAATCATGGAATCATAGGATCATAGAAACACAGACTCATAGAATACCCTGAGCTGTAGGGACCCCCAGGATCCCCCAGCCCAGCCCTGGCCCTGCCCAGACCCCCCAAAATCCCACCCTGGGCACCCCTGGCAGCGCTGCCCAAACGCTCCTGGAGCTCTGGCAGCCTCGGGGCCGTGCCCATTCCCTGGGGAGCCTGGGCAGTGCCAGCACCTCTGGGGGAAGAACCTTTCCCTGCTCTGCAGCCTGAGCCTGCCCTGGCCCAGCTCCAGCCCTTCCTTGGGTGCTGTCACTGATTGCAAGAGGGAAGAGATCAGTGCCTGCCAAGCTGCTGCCCCTCCTGAGGATGTTGAAGACCACAAGGCGTTCTCCCCTCAGTTTCCACTTCTCCAGGCTGAACAAACCAAGTCAAATCAGTCATTCCTCACATGCCTTCCCCTTCAGACCCCTCCCCATCTTTGTGCCCCTCTTCTGGATGCAATCCAATGGCTTAATGTCTTTTTTATATTGCGGTGCCATGGCTTGGCCTGTTGCCTCTTCCCATTCCCCAAGTCTCCTCCAAGGCACAATTCCAAGTGAAAGCCTCCTTCCATCCTCCTGTTTTCTCCAACTGCTCTGATGCCAGCTTTCCAGCACAGAGCTTTGTCAATCCTTCCTGCCCTCCTGCAGCTCCAGCCTGCCTTCCCTCTGAACCTCAGGCAGGCAGCAAGCATGCAAGCAAGCCCTGGAGCCAAGCCCTAGAAAATTCTGCAAGGAAAAAAAGAATGAGCCATTGCAGGGGAAAAATGAGCTCATGCAAGAAAATCCCAACCACACTGCCTGGGCTGGGGGATGAAATCCCAGGAGCTGATAACACTGTCCCACCAAAGCAGGGGGCTGAGGGGGTTGTTTTAATGAGAAGCTGCTTTTCCAGGCTCTGCTGCTTCATTCCCAGCCAGGTTTTGTGGGAAGGAGCAGACAGAGGGGCAAAAGCACACCACACACCCAGGGCTGGCAGGGACAATGTTCCCCTGAAGAAACTCAGTTAAAACCCTTCCTCTGTCAAAGTCTTTCTCAGAAATTCTGACTTTTTTAGTACAACTAAAAAGGAGCCAAACTAGGCTGAAAGTGTTATAATTAGTTTTGGTGATGCCCCCACCTCAGCACCCAAAATGTTCCCGTTTCCCTCTTACACCACAGCTCTGCCTTCACTGCAGCACAAGGCTATGGCTCACCATCTTGTGTTATCACTTTTTAATGAAAAAAAGATATTTGGGAGAAAGTTGGCTCTTTGCCATCAAATAATGAACTAAAAGATCTGCCCCAATCACATTCTGACAAGAATTTTGACTCAGGGTAAATGTATTCCAACATAAGTGGATGAAAAAAGTTATTAGAGAGGAATCACAATATTGTACTCTTTTTTTACTCAATATATTATTCATTTTATAGAAATCTAAATGACAGCAAAGCCATACAATTAGGGGTGCTCATACATTCACATTTCCTACCTCTTTGCATTTCCACACCTTTCCTAGCCTGCACCATCTGGAAGAAGGTTTCCAGCCAGGCATGGCTGGCAAGGAATCAAGTGCAGAGGATGCCCTCGGAGCAGTGTCCAGGGCTGATTTGGGGTAGCAAGAGAGAATCTCTTTAAGCTCTTGCTCTTTGGTAAAGCTTTCTGGGAAGGGCGTGTGGTGCCCATCCCACAGACACCCCCTCTGTGCCTTCACTGTGAGCCAAAAACTTCCCACAGGCAGTTCTTCCCTCAGTCCCCTCTCTGCTCCAGCACGTGTTCAGCCATGCTGACAACAGTGGGATGAAACTGGTTCTGCTGAGATGCTGTCCTGATGTGGGTGTCTAGCTGCTGATCAGCCCTATCCCTTCTCCTTCCCCCACTTTGAGTCACATTTCCCAGGTTTTTTGCTGTTTTAATGGAGAGGAAAGTGATGTCTCTCCAGAATCCCTGTGCTTCAGCTTAGACCTGCTGGATTGCTGCAATCGAATCTCGCCTTCCACACCCCAGAAACCTGCAGCTGGTGTCACAGGTGGGTTCTTCCCATGCCTGGAAAGGCAGCAGGTAGCTCTTCTGCTCAGCATCCACTACTCCCACTAGGGCCAAGCCTGTTGCATTGTTTTGGGCCAGAGGCAGAGAAAACTCAGTTTTGATTAGAGATAAGCAGGGTGTTTTCCATTCAGAACTTAAAGAGACTTTAGGCAGGATCAGTGGAGCAAACTTCTCTTTAAACACCAGCTGCAGAAGACAGAGACTCAGAGTGAACAGGGGTAAGAGCCACCTGACACCAAAGTGCTGTCCTTTGATTTCATCTTATCCCTGCGCCAAAGCACAATGGAAACATCCTTCTGTGCCTGAGAATTTGCACAGGGGCCGGGGGAAACCAGCTCTGTCCTGGTGCAGACCCACACCAGCAGGGAGGGCTCACTTTACCACCACATCCCAGCTCCTGTGATGGGGAGTGCTCCAGAATTCCATTAACCCCTCTGGAAAGCAGGCCAGGCCCTTCCTGTACAAGCAGCAGCTTTTGGTTTGCATGTTTACACAACAGGGCTAAACCAAATCACCAGAGCAGACAGAGCTTGAGGGCTGTGCCAGCTATTCTGGCAGATTGATCTGAGGTGCTGATGAACCTGGTATCCCCTGCACACTGCCATCTCTGTGTGCTGCAATCCCTGCGTGCTGCAATCCCTGCACGCTGCAATCCCCGCACGCTGCAATCCCTGCACGGTGCAATCCCTGTGTGCTGCAATCCCTGCACACTGCAATCCCTGCGTGCTGCAATCCCTGCACGCTGCCATCTCTGTGTGCTGCAATCCCTGCACACTGCAATCCCTGCACACTGCCATCTCTGTGTGCTGCAATCCCTGCGTGCTGCAGTCCCTGCACGCTGCAATCCCGGCACACTCCAATCCCTGCACGCTGCAATCCCTGCACGCTGCCATCTCTGTGTGCTGCAATCCCTGCACACTGCAATCCCTGCACGCTGCCATCTCTGCGTGCTGCAATCCCTGCACACTGCAATCCCTGCACGCTGCAATCCCTGCACGCTGCAATCCCGGCACGCTCCACTCCCTGCACGCTGCAATCCCTGCACGCTGGCAGCTCTGCTGCAGCCCTGTTCCCCCCGGGCTGCCGGGAGAGGCAGAGGAGGGAGCAGGGAGCTGTGCCTGGGAGCCCCGGCCGCCCACGCCCGCCACATCCCCCGCGCAGAGCAGCAGCGTAGGTTTGGGCACGGCAGCGAGGAGCGTCAGTGCTCCCCGTCATGAGACCGGCTTAGGAATAATAAATGGTCCTAAGTGACAAATGTTCCCTTCCTCTTCATTTCCCCCGGGGTTCAGGAGGCTTTCACAAGCCATTAGAGGTGGTTTCCTGGTTTTTTCCTCTGATGGATGAAAGTTTGTGTTTGCTTTAGTGAGAACTTATGGCTCTGTTGTAATTGAAAGGTCCCAATAACAGGACTTAAAAGTTAATAAAACGAAATAAACCCCACAGAATATCACAATATTTTCAATGCAGGATTCAGTTTGGTCAGGCAGTTTTCTTGCTTGTATTTACAGGATTCCTTGAGGTGACTCTCACCAGAATTACCTTATGCACTTCTAAAAAATCCATGATCCAGGTGAGGACTCTGGCTCCCCTCCAAGCTCACAGCTGTAGGAACTGGAGGCAGAAGGAATCCACAGGCACACACAAGCTGACATCCTCTGGAATCAGATGGCGTGCTGCAAATTCCCAATCCTGGTCTCCATTAACCCAGACCTCTCTCTGCCTCTCCCTGTTTTGTGAGCCAAACATGTCCAAGGGATGGGAGGTGAAGAGAGAATGATTTTTCACTGTCTCTTTAATGCAGGAACTGGGAACATTGAGTTAAATTAGTAGGAGATATGCTGGAAACAAAATAAGATATTCAGCTTCACACAAGAGAACTATGGGACTATTTGAGTGAAGACTTTTGTGGATGTCCAAAGTTTGCATAACTTTAGAAGATGACTAGGCAAGCTCATGGAAGAAAATTCCAGTTGGAGCTAGAAACCACAAAGATCTCCCTGAGCTGCAGATTGCTGGAGGCTGTGAGAGAAATAGTCACTTTATGACTGACCTGTTCCTGGACATTTCCCAAAACATGAACTGCGAGTCACTGCTGGAACTGGAATTCCTGGCTGGATGTACCTGTGCTCTGACCTAGCCTGATCATCCTATTTCCTTACTTATTCCAATGTACAGCACTGCAGGAGGCAAAATCTGTGCCATTGAGGAGCTGTTTGCCTGTTTTCTGACAAAAGAACCTGCCTCTGAAGGCTGAGTTGGATCAGGAATCAGTGGTGGGACACAAGGATGGTAAATCAAGGGTCCAGCAGCTGAGAAGGAAAATGCCCACGACAGCCAGCAGGGTTTTATGAATAGACAGCACTGTCAGGTAGCTGGGATGGAAAAACACATTCCTGCTATCAGCTCCAAAGGCTCAGCCTGGCAAAGAGTATGACTGCAGATTGTGAGTGTCTGTTTCCTTTTCTTTGTTTCCTTGTTGTCTTTTTTAAACAATCTGCCAATTCATCATTAAGAAATTAAATATTTTATAGCTGCTGTGATGCTGATGACAGGTGCCAGATTGATTGGTTCTGGCAGAGGGAATTTGCTGCTCATTTCTTCCCTTTGCAGCAAGAAGTTGTGTGCACAGGGGTGGAGAGAGGGAAGAGCTGAAGTCTCCAAGCTGTCCAGATCTGACCCAATAAAGAGTTTAAAAATAGGTACAATCTGGAAACATACTGGTGCCAAGAACCACGACAACAAAAGCCCAGCTCGAGTGGCTGCATTTGCTAGTCCTGCACTCGGTGGCTGGAAGGGGAGGCTCCTGGCACAGCTTGCAGGAATGTCAAGGTTGCCGTGACTTACAGGACCCCCAGGACAGCGCTGCTTCCAACCAGCCCCAGAGCTCCAACAGGAGCAGTCGTGGCAATAGAGCCAGAGACCTTCGGCTGTGTTCTGCTCTGCCACTGACTTCTCACACAACCGTGGGGAACTCCTGGGCAAGAATTCACTTCTCTTTTTGTGGCTGTTTCAGACAGTTTCTGATTAGGAATGAGCTTATCTGAACCACCACCATCACATCACTCCTGTGGCCCAGCTGCCCTCCCTTCCCACACTCAACGCACCTGCCCTGCCCTTGGCCCTGTCCTGAGCAGAGCTCACCTCGTGCCCTGGGAGGATCTGGAGATGTGGGAAGCTTGTGCCCACCTTTGATCACCTCCACTCCCGCCTTCCCCACAGCTTTTCCATGAGCCTGGCTCCCCTGGGGCAGCCTGCTTTGTGCAGCACTCGGTGAGGAGACAGACGAGCCTCGTTCCCAGGGATGACACTAACAAGATTTAGTACGTGACTGAGGCTTGCAATCGGTGGTGATAACTAGAGAATTACCCTGATAAATATTTGATATGATTTGGAGAGTAATAATAGATTTTTCTTGCCCACGATTTCCATCAGGAAGAGGCAAGGGGAAAGAGCTGCTGAAAAGGGGAATGTAATTGTGGCATCCATCTTTCTGTCTGAGGTTACCTGTCCTTTGCAATAGATCAGTGGGGAACAGGGCAGGGGGGATGTGGAGGGACAGGAGGTGACAGGGCATCCCTCAGCCCCACTGCATTCGAGATCTGCTGGCAGGCCCAGGGCTCTGAGAGATTTGAGTGTGTGGTTCTGTGTGTGTGACAAACCAAACTGAGAAAAGGAGGGGGAAAAAGAAGTGAGGCCAGAGAAAGGAAATAGGATGGAAAAATCCAGGGCCACAATAGAAAAAGGTGTGAGCTGGTGATGGGAAAGCTGGGATGCAAAGGGAGCTTTCTCTGTGTTGTTGGATGTGAATGTAATGACAGCACCCCAACACCACCCAATCCCAACAGGATTCCCACTCCTCAGAGCCAGGATATTTTGTTGGCACGTAGGTGAGATCTGCAGGTATCTCTGTTGAGGTCAGTGACACACAGCAAGGCCTAAAGAGTGGGAAAGCAAATCTCCCCCTTCTCCCCCTGGCATGGGGTGCTCCCAGAGACCCCGCAGTTGGGTGTCACAGCAGGATGGCAGCTCCATCCTGGGGCCACAGGGCTCCAGCACCCCCCCAGCAAAGGCCACTAAGCCACACATAAAGGTTCAGTTTCCACCTTGCTGGATCCTCCACAAAACCATGTTTAAGACCATAGGTACATTTTCATTTCTAAGGAATCACTTTTCCTCACACTGACATCAGCACAACCCTGCCAGCACTCTCCAGCTGAGAATCTGGGACACCCAGCACCCAGAGCTGCTTTCCTGTGACACAAAGTAAGTCACTTCATCCCTCCATGCCTTCATTCTCTTCCCAGTGCTTCCTCTGCTGATGCAGCTGTCCCTGTTGGAGCAGAGGTTTGACAGTGCAGTGGTGCCTGGATCTTCAGTTTCCACCAGGATATAAATCAAGGTGTCCTGATTTCCAGAGGTTCTGTCACTGGTGGAAGCAGCACAAGCTCTCTGCCCCTGAAACCATGGGCCTCCTTTCACTTTGGTGCCCAGTTTGAGGCCTCTGACAGCAAGTGTGCACCTTATTCTTTATTCCTGTCCTTATTTTGCACTCAAGTCATTACTCAGGCTGCATTCAGTGGCATCAGCTAAAGGAGATTTTCAGATAATGCAGGCAAAGCAAGTGAGAACAAAGATCACAGCAAAGAAAGTGGTTCTTTGGCATGTTCACATAACAGCTACTCCATCAGGTAGAACATGACAGTTATTGTAGGAATCTCTTCATAAACCCTAATACACACTCAATTATATACTCTTAAAATTCCCTTTTTGTTCTGTATCACTCATCTAGAGAAGTGTCAGATGGAGAAAGGCAATAATCCACAGAGACACAGAGTCATTTCATCGACATGCTCGGGGATAGTTATTAATAGCAGAGCTGCTGGCTAATTGCACATGTCCTGTTACAGGAGATCAATCACACACAGAAGAGCTTGAAAACAACTTTGTGTCATTTCACACAGCGCTGTTTAGTCAGGGCTACACTCCTGGCCTTGCTGGGCTTGTGTAAGCTTTGTGAGGGTTTGGGTTTGCTGTGGTTGACCTGTCCTGGAGCTCTGCTTCCCTCCCCGAGAGCACAGCTCCACCTGCACAATCCAGGTTATCCTTTTGGGCTGTAGTGCTGGCACAGTCTGAGGGGCCAGGGCTTGTAATATTGATAGGCACAGCCTTCATGTCCTCCTTATTAAAAGACAGTAGGAAGAATAATCCCAAGGGCTTTTTATCTACAAGAGATTGTGGACAACGTGGTTGTCTCTTCTCCAAGCCAGCAGCAGAAGGAGAGGGAATGCTCAGCATGTAACAAACTAAACTCACCACTCTGCTATTGATAAATCACCCTGCTTTTATTTAGGACCACATAAAGTTCCCAGACCAGGATAGGGATCGTTTTGCATGGGATCTTTTTGCATGAGATGCTGCACACATACAAATAATACAAAGAAGACTTAGGCTCTTCTAAATACATATATATGCATATATATACATATATAGGTATATGCTGCTGTTGTTGTTGTTGTTATTGTCATTGTTACCACCTAAATAACAATCCTGCAATGAAATCAGCATGAGGAGCCCAATCAAAGACAAACTCCATTCCCACCTCTCATCTGTGGCGCCAAATCCCAGTCCAGTTTCCATCACTTCCAGCTCCCAGCAATCTTCAGGGGCTCTTGAAACGAACAACAACTTCCATCATCACATCGTAAAGGTTAATCTCCCCTTCAAGCAATCATCTTCTGAAGAATGACGAGTTTAATTTAAGGATAGTTTCTAGACAATAAAGCTACAACTTACATGGCTGTGCTGAAGAGACAATCAGACAAACAAGGCACTGTCTCCAATGATGGATTCATTCAAACCTGGAGAGCTGGAGTTGAAAGAAAAATTCAATAGATTCGTTGATTTTTTTTGCTTTCCTGCTCATTAAGATGTCACAAGATGTTTTAATTAGATATTGTTATTAACAAGAATGGAATACACAAATTAAACATACTCCATGCTCCATCTCATTTGACCAGGAAGGTAATTTTACCCAGGTGAGTTCTCTAGAGAGCTTTGTTTATTCTCCTTGCTCTGGAATAGCTCTGGATCTGGGTCGCAGTTCTGCTGTGCATCTGAGTATCTCTAAATCTGTGGGGTGGAGACCAGCATTTCACTGAGTTCACAGAGACAGCAAAGATCTCCATGTCTTGCCCTGAAACTAAGAAAGTGAAAAATCACATGGAAAATGCAGCTGCCAGGACTCTGGGCTAGATTATTTTGTTGTGGTTTTTTTTCTAAGCCATACACCTGCAGCCTGTTTTTGCATTACTGATAAATGGGGAAAGATCATTCTTATCCGAACATTAAGTGAGATGCAGATGGGCTCTGAAAAGCAAATATAATTTAGCTTTTGCTTTCATATGAAGGAAATACCTTAGCAGGGTGTCTTTTTGAGAGGGGCGACACTGTGCATCACCTACAAGTGATTTTTTATGTACTTTTTATGTTTTTAAACACTGCCTTTGGACCATGTTCACTGCCTGTGCCTATGTTTCCTGCTCTGAAAAATACAGATGATGGTGATTTTTAGGAGGAGTGGCAAGGGTGGATCCAGGAGAGTGTGCAAGCCACTCTGTGGACACAGAATTGCCACTAGCTGGGAACTGGCCCAGCATGAGAACACAGTGTGGGAGTGAAGGTGGGTGGCCCTTGCTGCCCTCATTGCCTGTCCCCAGCCCCTCTGAAGCTGAGAGCCCAATCCCAGTCCTGCCCACCAGCCTCTCTACCATGCTGTGCATGAAAAGAACTTGGATTACAGAAGCTGGGAGCTGCAGACAGAGCAGAACAATGACAATCAGGATTTAGCAGAGCTCCCAGCACACAGGGGAGCAGGTACACCAAAAGGACTTCAGGGCATCATGTTAAAAAGCTGGGGCAGACAGACAGACAGACCCATGTCCAAGGCACGATGCAGTTCCTGAGTTGCATTTTTTAATAGGCAACAAGTCACTCACTGAGGGTCTCTAAACCTCAGCTCCTGCCTCTTCCTTCCTCAGGGCCCACCAGGCTCCCCTGTGCCTGGCACCTGTTAATGTAATCATCCCAGCAGGGGGAACAACTTCTCAAGAATCTCCCTTAAACAGCTTTCTCCCCAGGACACCAGCATCTACATGTAATTACAGCACATATGCTGCTTGCCCAAAGCTGAGAAAGAAAACCTGCAGACTCACCAAAGCCTTCCCCTCTCTCCCTCCCAGCCCCATCCAGGGATGTCTCACCTTGATTGCTCAAATCTGACTGTTTCCCAATCTTCTTTCATCTCACACTGACCTCCCAGCACGGCAGGAAGCAATAATCAAAGCTGTGACACGTGTGGTAGCCCTGTGCCAGACGAGGCATTAGCAGTTCCTTTAGATTTAAGCCCAGTTCATACCCACCCGGTAAATAGCCTTCCCAGCGAGCTCCTCAAATCCGCAGTCACTTCATCAGGAAGCACTTGTCCCAGTTTCACAATAGGCCTGAAAATGAGGCGAATAGAAAGCCACAGAAAAGAGCTTCTTCGAGTTAAAATTACTCTAATACCGAAGCAACAGGCAGGAGGGGAAAACATGCACTGCGCAAATGTTATCAGCA
Source organism: Anthoscopus minutus (assembly GCA_013399455.1). Classification (NCBI taxonomy): domain Eukaryota; kingdom Metazoa; phylum Chordata; class Aves; order Passeriformes; family Paridae; genus Anthoscopus; species Anthoscopus minutus. The sequence continues at coordinate 748,937 of VWYI01038255.1, read as the reverse complement.
CGCTGGGCTCCAAATGCCAGTTTACAGCTTTAGGCAGCTTTAGACAGCAAAATACAGAGGGGATTGTCCTGTGTTGGTGTAAAGTAGGAAGAAAGTGGCAGGAAATGCTACCAGGGAGCAGTAAAAGGGGGATAGCACAGGATAACAGGCAGATCACCCGGAGCCTGGACAGACAGTCTGTGTTCTCACACCCAGCTAACTCCTCTCCTGACCTGTTTTTCCTGGTTTTCTCACCTGTTCTGGCTACATTAGACTTGAGATTTTCATACGTGTGCTGCAATCATCACTTCAGTTTCCCACGCAGATGTTCTGAGTCTCTGTCAGGAGCCTGGAGGGATTCTCGGGAGCATCAGGAATGAGAAAGCTGTTCAGAGTGCTGGGAAAAACTAGGAAAGAGCCCTGCTTGGGATAACAGGAATGTCAAGGACATTCTGGCTAGCAAGGGTGGTCCTTGTCATTGCAGGAGTGAAAGGAAAAGCTCACACCTCCAAGCCTTCTCTTCTGTCTCTGCAGCTTCCACGGGCAGGCAGGGAACCTCTCTGTGTTCTCCTTGTGTTTGTGCCACAGCTGCTCCAGCAGCTGTATCCAGCAGCTATGGAGCCATTTTACCTCTCTGGAACTTCTGCCATGTCAACCTGTCTTTTACCAAATTAAACATGCTGCTCCTGACTCTTCTGCCCTCCTGCAAATGTTCTGTTTTCCATCTTCCAACCCTCCTCTGCAGTCAAGCAAAGTTAAGCTTATCCACCCTGACCTTAAGAAGCCAGACATGGTCAGTGACTCCATTTTTTTGTCTGTATTTGCTGAAATATCCCTCCTGATACATCCAAGGATAGCATTTGCCTTTCTTTGCCTGACATCTCAGTCAGGCTGCAGTCACGCAGACCAGACAGTCCTCGACCATTTGCTGCTCATCATTTCCTATATTTCATCTCAGACTATCACAAGTCCTCACATTCCTGACCTGTCCTCTCAAACGTCGTTTGCCCTCTCATTTCAATTATTCTGTTTCTCAAGGTCACTTAGTTCTTTCAGACTTGTAGTCTCATTCTTCTCTGCATTGTCAAAACTTCCAGTTCTGCATCCTGGGCGATTTTAGCCTCAGGATCTTGCTTTCATTGCCAAGATCATCCACAAGAAGAAAAGATCAGTTCCCAAACTGTTCAGTGAGAAAGTCTTTTTGTAAATTCCCTCCAGAGAGTTGCACCTCACCTTACAGTTTACTAATCCTCCTTTCCTTCAGCTTCACTAATAATTTCCCACATGGCACCTATCAGATACCTGACTGAAGCCTAGATAAAGGAGATCAGCAGCGTTTCCTTTGTCTAGAAAATCAGGTATCTTATCAAAACAAAGCTATCATGTTCATCTGACACAATCTACATTTTGTAAACCCATGTTGCATCTTATCTCATTTCCCCTTTATCTCTGCGTATTTAATTGTTCTTCCCTTCAAAATTCACTTTGAAATCTCCAGTCAAGGTTAGACTAAGAGGCTTGGAGTTAACTGGGTAACTTTTTCTCTGCACGTTGCTACTTCTATTCTTCTCTCATCACGTGGTGTTTGGAGACAAGACATTATTAATGATTTTTTCTGCTGGAGCTGCACTTTGTTGTGACGATTCTTTCTGACTTCAGTTGAAGTGCAGTCCAGTGGCAGGATGTGACACAAAGGAATGCCTGCATAATCCCAGAGGTCTGGGAGAAGGAGCTCTGTGGGACCCGAGCTGTGCTGGGATTCACTGTAAAAGTGAAAGGGAAGGAGGCTGGCTTTGTGCAAGCCGGGAGCAGAGGGGATTAACGAGGTGAGACTGGGCTGGTTTGTTTGTGAGCAGCTTTAAAAATGTGAAACTTGCAGTGATGGTTGTCAAAGTGCTGCTTGCAAAGTTCCCCACCGTCACAAGCAACTGCCAGAGCTTTAATGTTAATTGGACAGATTGTCTCTGGTTTTGAAGGGGAAGCTGTGATTAATGAAACAACTGTTAACGAGGCTGGAGCAAAGCAGACCCTTCACCTTCCTTCTTTTGAGAGCAGGTAAACAGCAACTGGCTTTGGCTGCCCCTATGAAGCAGCTGACTGAGAGCTCTCCTTAAAAGCACTGCCAAAACCAAGCTGCAGAGGAATGGAGAGGCATGAAAATGCTTCATACCTCCAGGAGGAGGCAGGAAATCCACAGCCTCTTCTGTGCTTTGAGTCCTGGGCAAGTCTTCCTCAGTTTAGGCATTCAGAACTGTCCAGAGAGCACAGTCCTGGACCTTAGGTGGCTTTGGGCCCACCCAGGTTCTCCATGGTCTTTTGCAATCTGTGACTTTGCTGTGATCTAATATGGGGAAATTTTACTCTCCTGATTCAGAAGTAGCTTTAATGTTTATACTGGCTGCTGAGTTCCGTATTTACACCCACAGAATTCACCAAGGGAATAGGTATAGATCCTCCTTAGATCCTAATGGAATATATGGGGTTTCTTTTTAGTCTTCTTTTATCATTGTCTTTTCCTATCCATTGACCCTGGATCTCTGCCTTCACACCCTCTGCTGCTACCACCATCCCTGAATCTCAGATCTGCTTCCTCAGGTTGCCTGCACATGTCTATCAGAACACAGAGCTTACACCAGACAGGACCTTGGCCCTCTGTTACAGCCCTTTCCCTCCCCTCTCCAGGAACACTATGTCTTAACACACACAGGCTAAAATATTTCCTATTTTTTTTTCAGAGTGAAAGCACTCTGATTGTGCTCAGGAGTACCCAGCTCTCCTTTGACCTTTTTTCTTCAATTTGCCTTCTTCTGAAGGAAAAGATTGGAGCATTTGGTGCCTGAGCCCTATGGAGTATTCCTCCTTCCCCAGTGAATTCACTGGGGCATCTCCATGGAGCCATCCAGCCCCGTTATTAACGCTTGGATATTAATCTTCCTCTCACTGCAGTCAGCAGCACACCAGCCTGAACTGAAGGGGGCACAGATCAGCCCTCCAAAGTCTGCCTTGAGCAGTGAACTGAGAGTTCTCCCCCTCTCACAATGTGCTCGCACTCCGAGGTCTCTGGTCATTACTCTCCTTGCTGCCTCATTACCAGAATGTGCCATTAAAGTTTTGCTCACTTGAAAATGATCTCTTATTATCTCTCCATGGAAATTGCCCCGGCAACAAGCTTCCTTCAATATCTATCAAGCCAAAGCAAGCCATTAGAGGAATTACAGGGAGCTGCAGGGATGCTCCAGCCCCGTCCCTGGCAGGAGGGATCCCCCGGCTCTCCGGGGCTCGGGCTCCATCACGAGGCCGCTGCAGGAGCAGCCAGGTGTCCTTGTCAAGGTCCCTGCGTGTGGAGAAGCCCCACAGCAGGCTGGGGGCCAGATGAAAGAGTTGACAGAAAGAAGAAGCCAGCAGGATTTCTGCGTGTTTGTGAGAAGAAGAGAAAGAAGATGAAGGTAGAAGAAAGCAGAGAAGATCCGTGCTGCAAAAAAACATCGTGGAAAACAGGACTTAGCTGTATGGTGGATTTTTGGGGATGCTTTCTCAAAGCAGTGCTTCCACCAATGGACTTGGGGGTGGTGTGGTGGTGGCCAGGGGCATGGGGTGCACTGTGGGGTCAGAAGGGGATAAAAACTCTGTGTGGCACAATAGAAAACCTTGGCTGAAACTTCTTAAAGATCAGCTTTGTGTCTGCTCCAACAATGACACCTGTGAGGGTGGGGTGGAGGAGGCCTGGGGCCCAAACGTGGCACCCTTTGAGGCTCCCCCCAAAAAGGAGACCTGGTGCTCTGTGCCAGCACCCGAGTGAAAGGCGAGGGGAATGGCACAAACTATCCATACAGAGCTGTGTAAGCGTTCCCAAATCATCCTCCCTGGCTGCTTTCTGTTGGAGTGTCTCCCATGAAGAACCCAGAAAGTCTCCTCTCTTCACTCTGGATGTCCACAGCATTGTTTGTCTGGCTGCATTGCACCAGGCTGCCTTTTCCAGGCCGTGGATGCACGAGGCATCTCAAGGGCATGATTCATTTCACCTGCTTTGGACACCAGCACAGGATAGATTGCACCCCAGAGGTATCAGTTTCTCTCCCCTGCCTGCAGAAGAAGAGCAAATAACTCACTGCTGTGTTGCCTGATGAAGCAGATTCTCAGAATGTCATTTCTGGAGGTGCTAAAGCATTTGGATTAGGGACCTTAGGGAAAAAAAAGTAACACCAACTGTTTAACCATTTCCAAAATACAGCCCACACCTGTGCAAAGAAAGGACTTGGTCTCTTGATATCTGAGTGCTTGACAAGGAGGTATCAGACTTCATTAGACTACCTGAGGCTGTATTTGATATTTAAGATGTTACAAAACCCTCTGGATTCACACAGGGTGGCAGCAGATGAAGTCTCAGGTCTTTCTTTATCCTGTACTGTCACCCGTGACTCTGAGTCACACTGAGGGCATGTGGTTATTATTTCTTATTTTTATTTTCATTTCTGTCCCTCGGCAGAATAACAGCACTGCCCTGTCTGCCACCTTTGACAACAGTGAAAGTCTAAAACACTCAAGGCATTTTGAGATAAACAAACTTGAAACAAACTGTGGGAGGCAGGGCCTTGCTGTGCCCTTTCCACCACCAAACTCTGCAGGTTGTATTGCCACACTTGCAAAAGGCTTGATTTGCTCCTTGCGGCCCGGAAAATGGGAAAGGGAAAAAAAAAAAGAATAGGGGCGTGTCTTGATTGCCAGTCAGAGCATTCAGGGGGATTTTAGAGTGGGAGCTGCTTTCCAGCAGCAGAGGTGGCTCCTGCAGCAGGGTGGAGCTGAGACACACGGGGATGTCCCAGGCTGGTGACAGCAGTGACCATTGTGCTGGGATGCTGGGAGCGTGGACTGACCCCAAGGGTTGGGTGTCTGCTTTCCTTACTCGCTGGTGTGGATTCTTCCCACACCATGCAGCTCCCTGCTGCGTTCTCCTGCTTCTTCTACCACAAGGCCTGTGCCTCCCCTCCTCGTCCTTTTTGCCACTTTTGTGTGCATTTATAAGGCCACAAGGCTCTGCTCAAAGCAAGGGCTGGCACATGTTTGTCAGAGCACCCAGCTCCATGGAGGTCTTTGCATCCTGCCTGCTGTTTTTCTGGATTTTACTCTGCTTATTTTGATCTTGTAGGATGCTCACTCTGGTCCCCACAGCCTCTCCCTGGCTTGGAATAGATGCTCTGCTCAGTGGTGAACCCCAGAATGCAACCCAGGTGTCCAAGGGCTGCAATGATGCCACTAAAAAATGACTCAAATTCCACAATTCTTCATATTCCATTTGTACAGCCCTTGCCAAGCAGCAGAGTGGTGCTGGGGCTCAGCCCAGGAGAGGAGGGGAGAGGGAGGAAAAAGGAGACTGAACAAGAAAAAGGAAATTTATAAGCAAAGTGACGCCAGTACTGAAAAGCAAATGGGAGAGATGGGCAGAGAAAAGAAACCAAGGGCATGTGCCGTGTTCTGGTAGGGTCAGCAGGTTTCTTGCTAGAGCTTTTCAGAGCCTGCCTGGTGCACAGGTCTCTCTTGGTGGCCTGGAGCAGGTTTGGAAGGTGCATGCAGGGGAAGTGTTGGGAAAATATTTGCATGATCCACAAAGAAGTCTCACAGCCCCTGCAAATCTCTTCTTGGCTGTTTGTTTGTAAATCCATTAAAAAAATAAACAAATAAGGTTAATAAAGGAAAAAAACCCAAACAACAGTCCCGTGGAAGAAGGGACACATTTTGCTAAGCACACAGCAGAAATAGGGTCTCTGGAGGCTCAAGCAGTGTTTATAGGACTTGGTTTGGACTTCCCAGCCTGATCAGCTGCAGCAAAGGGACGTAGCCCAAGATTTTTGTTAGCTGACTTGGTCATAAAGCAGCCAATTAAGCCTGGAACTCCCAGAGGAGGATTTAATTTCGTTCAGCTGGGCCCCACATGTGCTCTCTTTTCTACAGCTGGCCAGCAGCCAGCTCTGCCAGAGCAGCCCTGGCATTCCCCCGGCCTGGAGAGACCTGCAAGCACTCCCTGGGCTCCCCCTTACACTCCCTAGTGGAGCTCCAGGCTGGGGCTCCTGGGTTCCTTCCCTGCCTCCATCTCCACCTTGAGCTACGACTTCAAATAAATCATTTCCTTCCCGCTGCCTGCCAGCTGTGAAACGTGGCTAATGACGCTCTCCTGCCTTTTCAGACTGCTCTGAGCTCCCCTGCAATCACAGGGCAGTGTTAGTGTGGATATAGCACTGGATTGCCCAGCTCAAAAATGCTTTTAGGAAACCTGATTGTGCCGAAGGAGGGGTTTGCTGACTGAGGCAGAGCGGTCAGAGGGTGAAAGATCAACAGACAGAATAGGAGAGGTCTGAGGTCTGCAAAGATCAGAGCATCCAAGGAGCAGGAGGATGAGCAAAAGGAAAGATCCACCTTGGTTAATATTATGTCAGGAATAATCTTTCCAATATGTTATTCACCAACAAGAGGATGGGGTCACATTCTGCTTTTTGAAACATTTTGGGAGCTCTGGGTTTGATACCCCAAAGAGGGGAAACACCCAGGGGTAGTACTGGGCTCTTGTGACTCCAGCAACATCTTCCACTCAAAGTAAGCATTTACTGATTGCATCACATTAGATCATCACAATTATGATAGCAAAGGGGTTTTCAAGTATTTCTCCAGGCATGAGGATATCAGGGGGCAGTCACAGGACAGCTCTGCTACCTCAGGGAACAGGAGATTTGATCTTTGGGAAACTGGGTTTGAATTTTTCTGCATGAGGTGAAGAGCCTGTGCCCATGGCTCTCAGGTGTTGAAGGAAATATTTGGCCAAATCTGGATATATCCAGTAGCCTGGATACACTTAGACTCTGGCACAGCATGTTCTGGGTCATTTCACACTGGGAAAGATGTCAAGGTTTAATTGAGATTGAAAAACTGAAGTGAAACAAAAGTAACAGAAGACCTAAACGGGGTTTGTCTATGGCCATCCCATGTGGCAGGAATTCTCAGAAGGTATTTAGCCTGGGGAGGAATGTTAATGGTAGGAGTATTTCAGAATTATGAGAGTCTTAGTGAAAAGGAATTTATTGCTTTTCTTGCCTTGGAATCATAACATAGAAAGTGCAATCTTATTCAATTAGATTAATGGTTAAGAAAATTTAATATATAGGTCAAAAGAGAGAAAAAAAAAACCACCACCAGAGCTGATGTACTGTGTAGTCAGTTCATGTAATTCACTGCTGCAGGAGGTCAGAGAGTGATGTGCTGGAGCTGGAGTTAAGAAAGAGCTCTGTAATTTTACAGCCATTAAGAGCATGTCATTATACCTGTGAATGGGAGAATGGAAATCTCAAACCTGAGAATGCACAGGAAGAATAGCCTTAGGAAGAAAATTCCCCCCTCTTCTCCCATCACCTTTCACATGGCTGGGAGCTGTATCAGGCTGGGTTATTGCCATTACCCCTGGCAGCCCTCAGAATGTGTGCAGGTGCTCAGTGGTGCAGCGAGGCACGGCCAGGAACTCGACTCCTTCAGTTTGCTGAACAACACTGCCTTTCCTTGCAGGCTCCCAGGGCCTCCTGCTTTATTGGTTTAAGGAAATCCTCACTGCCTGCACCCTGGAATGCCACAGCCTCAGAATTCCCAGCTCCAGCGGGACTGGCCAGCAGCAGACAAGGAGAAAGGCAGTGCTGTTTTGGTGGGCTCCAACTAAAAATCCCTTTTCCTGTGGAGGATTTTTGCAGCTGGCATCTCACAGCCTGGGCCTCAAGGTTTGAGTGGCAGCAGAGGGTGTTCAGCAGGGCACTGTCCCCACAGGGAACCGGTTCCACAGAAGGCAATACTTCCTAGGCTTCCTAAAAGCAAGGAGGGAACTCTATTTCTGTAGAGGCAAAGAGCATCAGGAGCAGCCTGACGCCTCTGTGCAAATCATTGCACCCTCTAGATTTTCACAGATCCATGAGAGAGATGAGCTGGGAAATCTGGAGCTCCTGACACAGTTTGCTTTTTCCCAGGGAGAGCCATGGCATTTCATTCCCAATGTCGTGCCCCTGCTGTCGGCACAAAAACTCCGCATGTTTAGGTGAGGAGGGCGATGACAAGAGGACATATTGAATCCAGGGAAGATGTCATGGATGTGGCACAAACAGGGAGCAACTGGGACACTCTACTGGGTATCTCCATCGCCCTTGGTTTATGGTTCAGCTGCACCATCAGGTGCTGAGCTTCCCCTTCTCCCCAGCAGCTAAATGGAGACATTCCTAATAATGTCACATTCCTAAGAATGTCACAGTTATAAGAATTAGACACGTGTGGGAATTCAGTGCTTTTTCCACCCGCCTTTACATTCAAAAATGGAATTAATCTGCATTTAAACAGGCATTGTCTCCTATGTTGTGTGAGGAACTGGGGAATAGATTCATGTTTTAGTCAGGTTCTAATTTGGGGGAGAATTAAAGTCTCATAAATAAGGCTCAGTATTTATTCAGCATGTTGTTGAAGACATCCATCCTTAGCTCCAATACAATCCTTTTTCATTTTTACAAGCGACACAGTGAAACGTAACACATTTTGTGTGCCAAGAGCACACAAAACTCGTGGCCCAAGTGCTCAGCTGGTGCAAACTGGCACAGATGAGCGGCTGGCAAAGCAAAAGCATCCTCTGATGCTGCACGAAGCGGTGCCAGAGCTGACCTTGCTTTGCTGTCACTTCTCCCTGACATTGCTCCCAGCCCATGCAATCACACCTGCATCTCCCTATGGCGTCTCCATTCCATGTGGAAGCTTTTGCCAGCATGGAGGATGTGGGGAAGGAGTTCCCAGGGCGAGTCCCCTCCTGCTCTGCATGGCTGAAGACTTGCTGTGCCAGTGCCTGTGCTCATGGAGAGCCACGGCTGGATGCCAAGAGTGAAAATGTGCTGGAGAGATTTCCCAGGTGGGAGATTACCCTTCAAGCCACCCAGAAAGCCTTAGGCAGGAGCAGCCAGCTCAAGACCTGTAGTAAAACATCCTTTATCCATCCCTATGGCTTGAATGTCCCTTCTTGCTCCTGTGTGTTTTCTGGCTGCACAGAGACTCTCAGAGGAGCACGCACCTCTCTGCTCCGTGTGCTCCTGCTGCCGGGTATTGGACTCTCCTGCCAGCATCCCAGGGTCCAAATGGCCTTTCTCCAGCTCAGCTAATCTGTCACTGGCAAATCTGTCAGCTGGCACATCATGGATGTGCTCTGGGTGGGCAGGGAGGGATGGCACAGGCCCAGGATTTGCAATGCGTGTCTCAGGGAAGGGGGTAAAAGCTGCAAATGTGACACTTTTCCCTCCCCATTTCCAGCAGGCTCCCAGCCCATTTCAAAGGGAATAGCCCACAGGAGGTTAGTGGTTTTTAGAAGATCTGCTGATGCTGAGCTAATCCCAAATTTTCACTGTTTCCATGCAAAGTTCCCCTGCCCTCTGTGCAACCTGCATGGCCGACAACTGCCAGAAAAGGAGATGCAGGGTGTTTGGGGCAGAGCCAGCTTGCCAGGAGTGTATCTCCCCCTCTCCTGGGTGGGTGTGGATGGCACTTGCTGCCAGCTCTCCCCCTCTCCTGGGTAGGTGTGGATGGCACTTGCTGCCAGCTGCCAGCGCTGCTGCGGGTGGCAGGATCTGCAGGCACAGGGTGCCCGTGTCAGACTGTGGAGTGCTGTGAGCCCAGGGCTGTGCTCCTGTGCACCCAGGGTCCCCAGCTCCAGCCCCTCTGCACAGCAGAGGAGCTGCAGGCTGGACCCTGCGTGGCAGGAGCCCAAGTTGGCACTGGTTCAGCTGGAGCCCTTCCACCAGTGACAGCCCGTGCTAGGGCTGTGTTTCACAGCTTGTGAGTCCCTGTCAGTGCCTGGGTGACTCTGGGCTCTGCACAGCAGAGCCTCTGGTTAAATAAAGCTCCTTATAATTAATCATCTCCAAAAGTCCTGCCCCTGCACACACAGGCCACTGTCCCCTCTCTGCAGAGCAAGCAGTGCATTTCAAAGGCATGGGTCAGGCAACAGGCAGGACTTCCAGCAAAATATATTCCATGTGATGCTGTGGCAAGTAATTATGGTGATCCCTGACTCAGAGATCAGCCACAGCACTCACAAAGCAGTAAAGCTCTTTGATCTGTGGCAGGAGGAACCTGAACTCTTGCAAACCTGCCCAGTTACCTGAGGCACAGAGCCACAGACCAGTCTGGATTGCAAGGGATCTCAGAAATCATCTTGTTCCAGCCCTTGCCATGGGCAGGGACACCTTCCACCAGACCAGGTTGCTCCAGCCCTGCCCTGGCCAGGTCCCATAGCAAGATAAATGCACTCACTCATGCTCCTGGAAGACCCAGGAGGATAGAGCAGCTGAAAACTTTGACGCGAGCCAAGTGACACAGCCTGAGTGCAAACACCACATCCCCCAGGAAGATGGGCCTTGCCTTGTCAGGCACAGCAACTGTGACAGCTCTTGTGGCACCACCTGAGTTACTCTGTCAGCTGTCATCTGTCACCAAGAAAATAATAAACACTTGAAGGAGGGTTACAGCAGTGCTGTGGTGGCCTACAGAACACTCTCAGTTACCCCACCAAAGCAGCAGGTGTTCCTGCCTGAGGTTCTTGTGAAGCCAGAGGGGCAGAATCCCCCTGTGTGCTCCTGGGGACACCGAAAGTAAACAATAATTTACCACCCACACTGCTCTCATGCCCTGCTTGGCACTTGGGCTTGACATCACCTCCCTGAGACTGACAGAAATGGGGAATTGCTCCACGGCAACCTGGTTAAAACTGGCTTGGGGAATACCTATCTTCTGTGGTGGCCCCAAAAGCCATCCTTTGTGTTTGGATTGGAGGGCAGGGGGCTTTGCTGATCTATACCCGCAGATTGAGTGGAGATTTGAACATTGTAATTACAGGTTTTCCTGTAAAAACACTAAGCTTCCCCAAACACCTGTTCCCTTTCCAGTTCCAGTTCTTTGGAGCAGGTTGTGTGTCTTCTGCAGGATTGTTTCCACACAGGGTCACATCCTCAGTGTGTGTAGGGAGAACTGACCCATCACCTTCACACGGTGCTGCTCCCTCAGGGGATCCTTCCCCTCCAACTTCAGCCACCCAGAGATCAAGCACACCATGCAAACCAGCTGGCTGGTCTTTTCCTATGATCACTGGAGAAAGGTTGGCATTTCCCAAATTATTGCCATCACCCAGTGGCTGTCAGGGAAGGCAGGGTTCAGCTGCCACCTCATTAGGGCTACAAAAAACCCTAAGAACATGAAACGTGCTTGATTTGTGTGAAAAACCCAATCTGCCCCCGGGGTGAGTTAGCAAAGCTCCTCTAAGCCATGCCAACAGCACATTTGGATTGATCAATAGCCCTGGCTCAGCTATCCTTGCTAGGCAGTGCTGCTCATCTACAGCAATTACCTAAAAGCCTGGGAAGGGGAGGAGATCAAGCAATTTAGCAAGGGGACACGGCCTTTGCATTGATTAAAAAATGCAATGGGAGCTTTGCAATGGTTTCAGAGTTGCCCCTGGGGTAGCTGGTGAGCCAGAAGCAGGAGTCACAGCGCTGCTGGGCTTTGCCTCTGCTCTGCAGCCCAGCAAAGCGGGCGCCAGGGGACAGCTCCGAGGTGCAGGCAGGGATGAGTCCCCAGCCCGGTTACACAAACAGCACATCCCAGCCCGAACAGAGAGATGTGCCAGAGATTGAGCACCCGCATAGAAGGAGGGGCAGGGCCCGCGTGTCTAAATCGATGGAACAATCAGGCGAAAGCTAAAGCAATTTCGAGATTAGGCTTCCTTTATGGAAAGCAGTGATCTCTTTGTGATGAAAAGCCATCCCAGCCTATTGCTGTAATCTTAGCTCTGCCCAGGCAGGTTCCCTGTGCCTGTGCCTGACCCGCTTCCTCCAGCTCCTGCACTTTCTTCCTTCAAGTGCAGTTTTAGCTCCACATAAACACCTTGTTAAAATTGCTTTAATCTCCAAGTGCTCTTTCTATTGATTTGAAACAGTTAGGCTGTCAGTCAGCCCTTTCTCTTCGCACTGCAGACAGGGAGGAAGATTAAAATAACAAACAAACAAGAGGTGGATGAGCAGGGAAGTTAGCTTGAGTTTGGCAGGGGCTGCCAGCTTTATGGAGTCTGGAAACAGGTGGAAACGAGGTCATTTCAGGTGGGAGTCTAGTTCTTGTCGGTGCTGAACTCTGCAGAAAGGCCCTGCTCAGGAGGGAGGGCAGTGTGTGATGCCCTGCAGTGCCCTGTTCTTGCAGCCTGTGCAGTCACTCACACAGCTGTGGGTGTCTCTTCCAGCTGAGTGTTATGCAAATATTTCCAGGAGTCAACCTCAGTCTTAGTGGCGTTTGCAGTCAGCACTAATAAGACGCGCACACACAGGAGATAATACAGGTAAACAGATGCACAGAGACAAAAAGTACTTTTCCCGAGGGCAGCGCGTGAATCCAAAGTCTCCTGATGAGGATCCAGCACCTCAGCAAAAAAAAAGTAATAAATAAACACAATAAGCACATTCAATAAACCCACTCAGAGTGACTTTTCTGTGGGGTCCTGAGGGAAGGAACGGACCTGTGCTCTCGCATGGCTTCTGCAGCCCTGGCTGCTGGCAGCTCTGTCTCTGAGGGGACAGAAGTGCCACTGAGGAAGGACATTTGAGCTGCACCACTGAAGCTCAACAGGCAGTGCTGCATCCCTGGGCACTTCCCCTGCCTTGGAGAGCACAGCACCTGCACTCGGGACCATCCTGAGGGCAGGCTGGAGGCAGCGAGCCATTATTTCATCATTACAGCAAGGATAATGACAGGGCCAGAGACGCTGATTGCTGCTGGGGAGGTCAGCGGTCAAGGAACTGAGAAGGAGAATAAAGATGAGGAACGGCACGCGTGGCTTTGAAAGAAGAGCGGGGCCAGCTTAGCCTGGCTCCAGTCAGAGAATTGATTACTAAAATTAAGCTGGGGGTCTCTAGTTAGAGTCTTCAAAGTGGAAATGCACTGAAGTCCAGCGCAGTGCTAGTCACAGACTCTGAAAATCCATCAATTAATCACATCATGCAAACGCAGCAACGCTCAGATTACTCTGCTGTCATGGGCTGAACAGAAGCCCCTCTGCTGACCTACTTGTTTCTGCCCCTTCCCACAAAAGGTTTTTTACAGCCCTGTGAGTGTGATAAGGACTCACCCAGGACTCTTCCTCTTATATCCAGTGCAGAGGGATTTTCAGGGAAATATATTTGTCTGCTAAAATCCTTTGAATGGTGTGTCCTGGGAGGGAGAGGAGATTGGGGAAATGACAGCCCCTGAGAGGCTGGAGGGACACGGGGGGTGAGAAGTGGGGCTTCAGCTGTGCTGTGAATAATCCAGGGCAGAGCTGCCAGCCCTGCAGCTGGAATGCTCAGGGATTCCTGGCGAGGGCTCACAGAACAAAGGGGCCTGAAATCGATTGGGTCATTCATTTGAATGTTTAAAATAATAATAATAATAACTCTCTTTGAATGGCTTTCTTTCCCCTCGAGCAATTTAAGCAGCTGCTCAATTTCCATTTGGCCTCCAGATCCTTTTATTGATAGGCTGTAGAAATTTGCATGTGGTGGAACGGCTGCTGGGGAGTTTGGGGAGGGAGGGTCGCACCTTTGGAACTACAGGGGCTGTGGGCTTTTCACCTTCTTCTGCTGACTTTTGAAAGCAGGGGGGAAAATAAAAGTTGGAGCAAAGGGGTCACAGAGGAGCTAGCACAGATCAAAAGAGAAAAGATCACTGTCTGCACTAAGTGAAACAACTGTCCTGCAATACAGGCTCCTCTGCTACCAGTCCACTCTCAGAAAATTCCGGTGTTAGAGACAGGATAAGGTGAAAGTCCTAGGGAGAAAATATTCCGTGGTTGAAAGAATAAAGGTGGAATAATGAGTTTAAGTACAGGGTAGATTCAAGGTTGGCCAGCTGGCCTTTCACTTCTGCCTATGCAACCCCTTCCTTTTAAAACTAATATTCTATATTTTCCTAATATAATAATATTCTATATTTTTCTAATATAGTAATATTTGAATGTTTTACTAATGTTCTTTATTCAAATGGGAGAAGAAGAGGAAGGAAGGCATCACATGTGATTTCTTTGCATGATAGGCAAGGCTGGAGTGTGAGGTGAAAGTTGCTTCTCCATGGGGGAGCTTCAGCATATCCTGACAGCTCAGAGAAAACCTTCTGGAGGTTGGTAAAAGACAACTTACATAGGGAACAGTGTAATATGGAGAAGAAAAAAAATATATACCAGCAATCCCTTTCTGATGGTAGAACAAAGTGTCATTCCAGGAAAACAAGCAAATTTTAAAGAGGGAAAAGAGAGAGGCTATAAAACAAGTAGATTTTTTTTCTTTCTTTCTTTCTTTTTATACACAAAACAGAGACTGGATTGATTTCATGATTTTAGAGGGCTTCAGTCCTATGAATAAAGATGTCTTTCCCCAGTTGTTCACAGCTGGCTGGCAGCCACTGGACACAGCAGCGAGGGCCAGAGCAGCCAGGAGCGGCAGTGGGTGAGGATTGTGGTCAGACAGGCCTGGGGAGACGAGTCAGCTAAAACAGGACAGGGCAGCAGCAGCAGGGGCACAGCACAAAGACTTAATCTGTGGGCTTGTTCTCCTCTGTAGGGGTGGGCTGATGTGACACCCACGCACTGAGCAACAGCTGGCAACATCTGCCACAGCTCCTCCTCTTCTTCAGCTTTCAAACACTTGCTGTCCTCATCAGTTCTTCTGATTTCTCCTCCCCTTGCACTTCCTGACTGCTGCAGTTTGCTTTTTTTTAATGAAGTCCCTTCCTGGGGCTTCAGAGGGGAGGTGCACAGAAGCCAGGAAGAGGAGGGAGTGGTGCCTTTCTGTGGTTCAGGTTAAAATTGCAAACACACACATATGCATACGCACCAGCAAAGCAAAACAAAGAGGGAAATCGATAGCCCTGGTCAAAACTCATTTTCAAATTTGAATGAAGTCTGTGATTCGTAGAGCCCTGCAGATGCCACTGTTTCAGTCTTGATCTGATCCTTAAATGTCATCCTTGCAGAATCACAGAGAACTGGGGGTGAACAGGACCTCCAGATGCCTCCTAATGCATCCCCTTGTCAAACAGCCCCATTTACAGGAGATTCCCCGGCAGGGAAAATGCCAGGTCCTTTTCATGGTTTGGTGTTGTGTTTGGACTAGAAAAATGCAATGGGCAGAACCTGCTTTCTTTTCTTGATTTTGCCCCACCCCTGACACCCAGCATCTCCCAGATGTGCAGGGCAGATCCCAAACTCAGACTTTCCTCATCACCAGCTCTGCCAGTAGGTTTTAGCATCTTTCCCACTGGGTTCAGAATGGGTGGGGAGAGTTGGGAGGGAATCTCCTCTACAAAATTTGCGATTTTAAATTTTAATTTGTATTTCACCAAATGGCCACAGGTTGATAAGGGTGAGGCAGGAGAGTGGAGGACCAGGCAGGGGTAGGTGGGGATGTGAGAATGTGAGAGAGGAAATGAGGAAAGTAAACTTTGGCCACCTGAGCTTGTTCCTGAAGCTGGACATAAGCGGTGATTAGCCAAATCCCACGGACCCACAATCACCTCCTGCCAGGCTGGGATGTAAATGTCAAGAGTCCTGCGGCTGGGAGAGGACCACGAATGTCTGCAGCACAGCCAGGGGGGTGAGGAACCTCCAAATGAGCCTGGCATTTGCTCAGCCTGAAACAAAGGGCAGGGAAGGGGCCCATCCCAGCGGCTGGGAGGGCTGTGGGTGAAGGGCAGCACCTGCGTTAGACACAGGCTCCTGCCGAGGCTGTGGAGCTGTCACACAGGGTGAGCTGTGGGAGTTTGCACTGGGAGGGGGTGCCAGGAGGGTGGGTGGAGGAGCAGATGTGTTCACACTCCCTTTTGGCGAGGGGAATAATAACATTTGCCTCCTTTAAAGGGAAGGCTGATGAATAGTTAGTAAGCCTGGGCTGGGCTGCTTTCCATTGGCTCTATCTTCTCTGAGGGCTTTTCATACAGGAGGGTTTGAGAAGCAGGACCTCTAAGCTAAATAAAGAAAAGCAGCACGGTGGGGATGGTTCTCTTTCTTGCAAAACTCAAAATTGAAAAACATTTTTTGTCTTCTTCAGGGCAAAAATGAGATCTCAAAATGTTATGGGCTGAGCCAAGAGGGGAAGCAGAAAGAACACGTTCTTTCAGATGAGTCAATGTATTTGTGATGAGCAGAGTCATGTAAGACAAGATAAATGTAGGTTCAGGTCTGCCTCCACTGCTTCAGAGCAAGGCTGGTGTCAATCACACTTCAGTCATGCTTTGGGTGGTGGTTCTGTGTCCCAGCTCAACTCAGTTCTGCATCCTTGTCCATTAGACTTGTCCTGCTCCAGTTAAGAACTCATCTAAGTTGGTTCCTCCCCCATTAGAAAGAACTGATGTCCACCAATGAGCATTTTCCAATTAAAATCCATTTCAGGGAAGTGCTCATAATAAAGGATCTGTAGTGCTGTGTCAGACCAAAGGTTCCTTGGCCTCTACCTTACAGAGCCAAGCTTCAGAGAAGGTCTAAGATCAGGATAAATAAGAATGATCCTTTAGGCCAGGCAGTTTCCAAGTACATTTCCAACTACAGCTGGTTTGTACTGGAAGGACACTTGAGTTCCAGGCACCTCAATCCTTGGAGTCTCCTGGAACTTTCCTTGAGCCATCACATCCCTTTTGCTGCACACAGGTACGTGCATGGGTTTGAAAAAGCTGCTTATTACAGCTCAGTGGAGGAGGATAGACCATATTTTATCACAGATCAGTTTGTAAGGTTCATTATTGATTTTAATGTACCTGTGCCAAGAGGCAACGACGGGCACAGTTTTTTAAAGAGAAGGAAGGAAGATTAAATATACTCAATCCTTGTCACCTCAGCAAACATTTATCCATCCAGTTGTGTGTAATAAGAAGTCTCTATTCCAAAGGAGGAATTAAATTTTAATAGGACAGAAACATGTTTCTGGGGCTGTCATGGCCTAGGATTGGAGCATGAGACTCTAGCACTGAAGGGAAACACCAGAGACTGCTGGCAGAAGGAAACCAGAAGGTGATAACTTATGCCTGAATGACTGATAGTGGGGAAGTGGGTGACACAGGACAGGAATGATATGGAACATCCTAGCCAGTGATGGGAGAGAAATTCTACTCAGCAAGGAGGCAGAGAACCCTCAGCATTGTTGTAGCTCACCAATGCAATACCAAAGTCAGGAAGAAAAGCAGCAAACCCCAGCAGGTCTCAGTGGTGCACACTTGGTGACCCCAGAGGGCTGGGGGTCAGACAAAAGATTTGACAGAAAGAAGAAGCCAGCAGGATTTCTGGGTGCTGTGAGAAGAGGAAGAAGATAAAGGTGGAAGCAAACAAGGAGCATCTGTGCAGTGAAAAACACCATGGGAAAACAAGATTTATCAGTATTTTGGATTTTTGGGGATGCTTTCTCAAAGCAGTGCTTCCACCAATGGACTTGGGGGCAGTGTGGTGGTGGCCAGGGGCATGGGGTGCACTGTGGGGTCAGAAGGGGATAAAAATTCTGTATGGAGACAATAAAAAACCTTGGATGAAACTTCTTCAGCACATAACAGGTGTCACTGTCCATCTGTGCACTCACTGCCACAGGCTCCCAGCCTCAGCACTCGGCCTGCAGGACTGTGTTTACAATTCAGCTTCTTCCCTGCTTTGCAGGTGGGCTCTGCTGCAGCTGGGGAATGTGCAATCCTTCCAGGTAGTGCTAATGAGAGGGTTCATGTCTCTCAGCAGGGACAGGCTGGCACAGAGGGTGAAGCCTTTGCTGGGTTCTTCAGGGCCAGGGTTCAGCACGGGGCAAAAGGAGCTCTAATGACCTGGGCCAGTGGAGGCTGGGAAAGCTCCAGTGCCACGCTGGGTACCACGGAGTGGGCACAGCAGAGCTCTCCCACCAAGGTCCCCTCCACGCTCCACCACTGACCTGACTTTACCCCCTGCCCTTTAGTGGCCTTTGCAGCTTCTTACTTCCTCTCATTACCAGCCACTGTCTGCATTTAATGAGGCCAGAGTTCGCCGGATAAAATAAATGCAGGTTCCCGAACCCTCTAAACCAAAGCTAATGAAAAATATATGCTCCCTCACTCCTGCTCTCATTTTCACATCCTGCAAATTATCTGTGCTAATGCACGCAAGGCACTGCTCCTCTGCGGCTTCAGATGCTGAACTTTGGGGCTTTGTCACATCAGCCAGCACCAAGTAATTCTGTACAGAAGTCTGACATTTCCAGTTGAAAAAAATAAATTGATTAAAATTCAGCAGGCATGTAGTGTTCAGTTTTTAAAGGTCGGCAAATCTAAGGAACTATCAACTGTAAAATAATTCAGCATTTAGAGGGGAGGGGCAGCTGGGGGGAGTCCTGGGAAGAGGGAAGGAGCATGGAATGTTAGGATCATTTACTGCCTGCATTTCACTGTCAAGAACATAATTACAGGCAATTTAATTATTGCATAATGGAAAAGGTCCATCTTCCTGAGCAGCACAGCCAGATCCTCCTTTGCCTCCCTGGGCTCTGTGCAGTGCAGACGTGGAGGGGTCTGGCTGATCAGGGTTCCTGTGGAGGAGTGCCTAGACAAGGACCTTGGAGAATGAAGATGGAGACTGGGTGAGGCTCCACTGAGGAAGACTTTCAGTTGTCCCTCTGTGTAGAATCACAGAACCATTCAGGTGAGATCACCTGGAGCAGGTGACACAGGAATGAGGCCAGGTGAGTTTGGAATATCTTCAGAGAGGGAGACTCCTTGACCTCCTGGGCAGCTGTTCCAGAGCTCTGCCCCACCATGGAAGGACGTTCTTCCTCAGGCTGAGGTGGAACTTCTTGTGTTGTAGTTAATGTCCATTACTCCTTGTCCTGTCACTGGGCACCACTGAAAAAAAGGGAAAAGGATCAGGCTATTTGGAGCAATAACCTCATCCTTGGAAGTGTCCAAGGCCAGGTTGGATGGGACTTGGAGCAGCCTGGGATAGTGGAAAGTGTCCTTGCCCAGGGCACAGGGTGGAACAAGATTATCTTTCAGGTCCCTGCCAACCCCAAACCATTCTGTAATTACAGAATTATTAATTACTAGGAAACCTGGAGGCAGAAGTCTTCAGTCTGAGCATTCGTTGGCAGGTTGCAAGTTCTAATTAGGACACAGTTTCTTCCCTGAATTGCACTGTACATGTATAAATCATGTTATCTAATGCATGGCTTCTTTTCTTCTCCCTTATCCCACACTCCTGTTAAACTCTTTCTTCTTCAAACCCTTTTGTGCATGAACTTGAGACCTGTTCCTTCCAGCCTGGAACACATTTGGTTTCACTGCTCTGTAAACTCAAGAAATATATCCCATGGGAAACATGTCCTAGAGACTAGAGGCACAGAGAGCAGGAGTGTCTGGAGAGAGGGATGGTCTGTCTTTATCACTCAGGACCCCTGAATATCAAAGTACAGGCAATATGCTTGTGATTTATTATTCCGTGTAATATCAAATTCTCCCCTCACACCGGTGTCAGGCCATTGATTTTACTGGGGACAGGAACATTGTGACTGAAGGGAAGAACATGGCCTGTCAAGTTCCTGTTGGACTGTGGTATCCAAGCCAAGACCACCAGAAGGACTCAGCTCCAGGGAGCAAAAAATCCACATCAAAGGGAGAGCAAGATGACTCCTGCTGCAGGGGAGCTGTAGGAAGCTTCTCCAGGGGAAACTGTGACTCAGCAGCAGGGCAACCCAACTTTTAAAAGTAGAAAGAAGGGGAAAAGAAAGAGAATGAAAGGCCAGCAGGCACGCTGCTGTTGCTCTGTCTATCACCCAAATGCTGCTGTAGTCAGTACAAAGGAGAGGCAGAGGAAAGGGAACATTGTGTTGTCTTCATTTAAAATGCTCCCAGCATAATCTTTGCTAACTCAGCTCCGTCCCCGGGCTTCTGTTTTGCCTTGTCTCAACAGGAATCTACTTCAGTGCATCACTGCAAGCTCCTTCTAAGCTTCTGACCTCTCTTACACCACTGGAAAAGCCTCCCTGCCCCTTTCCCTGGCTAGTGAGCCCCTTTTACAGTGGGACACCCACATCCCCACCTATCCCCACCCATGAGATCAGCCAGTGCAGGGATTCAGCTCTTCCATCACCACATACAACACCTGGACCCCTCCTTCTGTAGCACCACAAGCACACAGCCCAAGTGTCCAACCTCTCAAGCATGCCACAAGTACCAGCACACCACCAGGCTGCAGGGCCATCTCCCCAAGTGGTCAGGACTCTCCAGATCCTACCCCTATGGACTGAAACCTGTGCCAAGGAAAGAGGAGGAACCCCAGCTGGGGCTCCCCAGCTGCCCAGCCAGCAGGGCCTGCTGATGGCAACAGCAGGGCTCGCTCATGAATCAGCATCAGCCAGGCCCTGCACTGCCTCCCTTCCCTCCCACTGGTACCCAGCAGCCAAAAAGCACCATGTTGATTATTCAAGAGTGGGCTCTTAACAGCTCTAATCAGCTGATAATCCAATAACACACTCAGCTGAGCTGCACTCTCAGCTCCCAGGTCCCTGCCGCTGAGAGAACATTTACAGCTGCCTCGTGTTGATAAAAACTGCCCGGCTGGCAGGAGGGGAGCACAGCAAAGTGAATCTCACTCCCTGCTCCTCAGCCAGGCCAGCACACTCTTCTCCAGCCCCTCTCTGCTCCCAGATTTTGGCACAGCTGGTGCTGCATGGCCTGCCCTGGCTGTGTGTGCAGCTCCTGGGATGCTCAGGAAAGTGAGTTGCCTGTTCTCTAGAGCTACACCCTTGGCAAAACTGCTTTAAATGTAATAAATAAAGGGGGAAGCATCAAATCCATCATTTTGAAGGCATTTGAAATGCAAGATGCCAGGGACCAGCCAGCACAGCCTCAGGCCCTTTCAGTTCTCCAACACTTCAGCACAAACTGTGAGTGTTCAGCCTGGGTGGCCTGGAGCCAGCGCAGGGAGAGACATTAAATGTAGAAATATCTCTTCCTCCGCATCACCCCAGCTTTCCATCCCAACCTCATCCTGAGGCAGGCAGAAATCCATTCACACCTGCTTCTCACTGCTTTCACAGCTTGATTTCTCAGATTGAGAGTCTGGCTGAGCCTCCTTCTTGAGCAAAGTCCTCTCTCCTTGTCTGACCTCCCGTTTTGCAAAGCTCCTCTTGTCCATCCGGATCGGTCCTCAGGGCTTTGTCCCATAATGGGGTCATGCTCAGCCCCTTCTGCCCCACACAGTAGCCACCTGGCCCCATCTCAGTAATCAATTCTCTTCATTAGCTGTGCAATTACAGATGACTGCTAAATTCCTCCAGGTGTATGAGAGGACTGCACTAGAAGAAGGTGTGGAAATCCAGTTCTGGGCCTAAGCACAGATATCCCATTAAGAAATGAAACCAATTTCCCCAATCACTGAAATGAGCAGTTGTGTCGTGTGTGCAGGAGTTTGTGCATTCAGAGCATATCACCCTTTATTTCCTGAAGCACTTTAGCTGGCAGATTTACTGCTCAGACAAAGGGTGTGAAGAAATCTGTATCCCCTCTGTAGCCCTTTCTGGGGTACCAGAAGGATGAAAGTAAGATGGAATAACCCAGAGCAGGGTGCTTCTTCCTCACCAGCTCTCCCAGTGCACAAATGTCTCCAAATGGTAATTTTTCCAGAGGGTGCCCCTCTGGAGCAGGAGAGTGCATGGTTTGGAGTAATTTTAAGATGTTCAGGTGTAACAGAAACTAAACTGGGGTGGCTGGTCAAGGAGGAGAGCTGGAGCAGGGTCAGGGGACAGTGAGCACCACACACCCACAGTGCCACGGGGTTCATGCTGCTCTTTTCTCTCCTGGCACAGAACTCCCCCTGCTCAAACCCCATGGTGGGACAGGCTGGCCTGCTCTTCCTCCCCTTCCTCCTCCTCCTGGGATGCTGCTGGTTGCCATGGCAATCTCACACCCAGCAGGAGCAGCACCAGGTGCCCACCATCATCAGAGCCTCCTACAGCTACCCAGGAGGGCTCCCAGTGGAGGTAACAACCACCCCACCCAGACCATCATGTACCTGTCCTCCTACCCTCCCCAAAGCCAGCTTGCTCCCCTCCACCCCTTCTCCTGGCTGTCCCTGTCTTCTTCCCTTTCCTGCAGACCCCAATTAACCCTGGATGTCATTTCCTTGGACCAGCCTCAGGAATGAACCGTGCCCTCCTCTTCTGGCAGATCTCTTTCCCATCTCCAACCTTCCCTCACACACTGCAAAGTCTTTCCTATGACAAGTCCCAACCAGCAGCTCCTTCTCTCCCACTGCTTTTGCTCCCTGCCCTCTTTATAGTCTGTCTCCTCTGTGCCAAGCTGCCAGTCCTGGGTGGACTTGTCTGCAGTTGGACTTGATGATCTTAATCATCTTTTCCAAACTTAATGGTCCTGTAGTCCACAAAAATCAGATTTGTTACCCAGTGTGCAGCAAGCCAATATTCCATGATTCTGTAATATCAGCATGTCAATGGGACATGCACATCCTGATGCAATCAGAATTCAGAGACCAAAAGAAAAGCCTATTGAAACCCAGAGCCCAAACCTCCTTCTTGCCTCCACAGCATGTGCAGCAAAGTTAATTCAGTACTTCCCCTTGTGCTGCTTATTTTGGGTATAGAGCAGCTCCGAATAGCTTCAATGGGACTTCTCTGCTCTGCTGTGTGTGTAATCCCCTCTCTTAAAACAGCCCTGATTATATGCTTAGGGAAGAGGCTAAAAAAGCCCAAGGGACACCAAGATTCTCTGCAGAAGAATCTGGGAAGAGCTGGGGTTTTGGAACTGAAAACAAAGTGAAGAAGAATCACGGTTTCATTTTCCCCTCACTGTGCAGAAACCCTGGCAGCAGTAATGATGTGTTTGGGGAGCTGGGGCTGCTGCAGACACATCTGGGAGGGGAACAGGACGGGTGGGAAGGGGGGGAGCTGGTGCAGCACATCTCCAGGGGTGCACTGTCCTGCTGGAGGCTCTGCAGGGCTGCAAAATGCAGGTGGCAGCCCCAGTGCTACACCTGCATGAGTGGGCTCGGGCCAGATGTGACCGTCCCAGCTGTGCTCTCCAGGTCCTGGCTGCTCACTACTGTCCAGTCCTTTCCAATTTCACATTAACTGGGCCAGTGCACAGCAATTAAGAATGATCCCACCAGGCCATGGAAGGTCCATGCAGGTCTTGGCCAGCCTCATTTCACACTCCAGGCACGGGGATTTGATGAACTGCCTCCCCTCTCACCTTTCAGAACCTTCTGGGTCCATAAGGACCTGAGGGAGTGGAAAAGACCCAACTGCACATCAAGATCAGCCCCCGCCCAAATGCTTTTCTGTACCAGAGCCTTTGAGTCTTTTTTCTGAGGTGTTTTTAGGCAGTGTAAGGGGTGAGGATGAACAGAGGGTACATGGACAGCACAAGAGCTCCACAAGTGACCTGAGGGACTGGAGGGAACCGTGCAACAGGGCATTGAAACAGTCCAGGCCTTCCTCAGGCCCTTCTCCACATTCGGCCCTCCATCTCTGGGGTACATTCACTCCTCAGCCCTGACGAGGAGGTGCCCAATTAGCAGGAACAGCTTTCCAGTGGAAAGCACTGGGCTGGGACTCCCAGCTGGCTTCACAAATCGCTGGCCCTGCAAAGCCATCCGTGGGTAATGGCCCTGTCTGAGCGCTCCAGAGGGAGCCAGGAGCCCCGAGCTGCAGGCTGTGGGGTCTGTAATGGTCCCCTGCACCCCCAGCCCATCCCAAATACCACCCTCGGTGCCAGGGGCATTGCTGCTGGGCAGCAGTGATGGTGCACAGTGGTTTCTCCAGGGGCTTTGCAGAGACCCCCATCGCAGAGGATTTTCCAGTGTGATGAGGAGTAAAATCCATCTCTTCCTGGCAGTCATTTCGACTGAGCACTCTTTGGGGTGCACTTGATTTGAGCCTGGTGTACCCCAGTCCTTGGCAGGCAGCAGGAGAGGCAGAGCAGGGTTTGTGCTGAGAACAATGAAAGTTGTGCAGGAACCTCTGCGGCATCACTGTTCTCACAGAGCTGGGGCTGGGCAGGACAGCGCTGGCCACTTTGGGGCAGGAAGCACAGAAAAAGGAGCACCTGCAGTCAGAGGCCTGGCAGCAGCGTGGAGGTTTTGGGATAGGACCCCACATATTCAGTACCTGTCTCGGTGGGGACCTGAGCATGCCCTGTGACAGCAGTGTCCTGCTGGCTGCAGCGAGGAGCCCTGCAGGGACTCTCTGGATGTCACCTGGCAAGACTGAGCCCATGGCTGGGCTGGGGTTTGGCACGACCTGGCCCTCTGGCCCCGCTGTGCTCTGTTCCACCACAGAGCATCCAGGGCTCCCAAACTGAGCTCGACGTTGTCTCCCCTCCCTGCTCTGCCCCCTCCTTCCTGTCATTCGGTGACATAATGGAATCAAATTAAAGCCCCATTTACCAGTTTTATTGCCTATTATTTATAATACTCCAGCTCCAAAGTGCTGTTTTATAGAGTGCTTAAGCTGCCATTGCTGGATAGAGTTTGCCATAAATGTCTCCACATGCACAGAACATAATGTCCTTGTGTCGTGCAGGAAAAGGGAAGAGATTATTCTCAATTATTTCATATAGTCTGTTTTATTGTCTTATTGTAATAAACTGTCATACCCTACAACACTTTAAAATCAATAGTTTGCATTAAAAGTAATGAAAAGTAGTTATTAATCCCGCTTAGTGCTTCCGCTCTTCCGCTCACCGCGAGGCCTGGAACGGGGAGCGGGTGATAATTATTCATTTCCGATCAATAGGAACATTTCCCAGCGCTCCTCTGTGCATCTCTGCTCTCACAGCCGTGCAAGATAATAACACTGGAGGGCAGGGGTGGAGGCTGGGGATTGGCTGAGCCTCAGTTTCCCCAGTCCCCTGTGGCTGCGAGACAGGAGGGTTTTGTTTGAGAGACAAGGCTGGGTTTAAATCAGACCAGGGGGATTATTTAGTTTAGTTTTGTCTCCCTGAGAGCTGACAGATTTATGGCACACGAGGGATTTTTTCAAACACAAATCAAATCTGTTGGCTCATGACAGGTTTTTGCTCATGCCTGGACTAACTCAGCATCAGGCTCTTCTCATTGACCAAGTTGTGCATCCCAAACATTTCAGCAGCCGTGTCTGAGCCACTGCTGAGCATTTCACCCAGCAGAGCCACCTCACAGGCCCCTGTCACTGGAGAGCACAGAAGGGACAGCACTCAGTCTCTCACCAAGACACAAAAAGAGAATAATCTTTATTCTGACCTCGCTGCATATATACATTCTGAACAATGACAGGATTGGAGAATGAGGTGACTTCCTCTCCAGTTCCACTGGTCAAGGGGAAAGTCCATCAAGTGACATCCTCAGAGAGGAATGTGGAAAACAACCTTTGTTTAGGTTACAATTCATGGGAACATGCACTAGAAATACGAAGACATGAGAGAACTTGAAGAAGAACATCAGGGACTCCGAAGAACATCAGAGAAAATCAGAAGGCTTGTCATGATCAAGGCAGCAGGCCCCAGTTTGGAGAGCTGGGCCCCAAAACTGTGTCCAGTGGCATTGGATGTGTGGTGGTATCAATTCATTTACTGCCTGCACTCTCAGCATGATACCAAAGGCCTTGTGCAGATTTAGGGGGATCCTGGAACCCTCATCCCTATGAGGAAGTGCCGGCCTGAAGCACGCCCAGCTTCTCACCAGCACTGAGAAGCATCCAAACAGCCACCACCAGCTGTTTCCAAACCTAGGCTTTAGGTCTCTCCAGCACCTGGTAATCCTCAAAATCTTGGATTTATGCAGAGCTCTGAGGTATAGAACTGATCTTCTTCAGGAGCAAGGCACCCAGCCACATCCTCCATCCATGGTGTTTTCTTCTCCCATTGCTCTGGGACATGCAGCAGCCAGCCAAGGCAGAGTTAGGCTGACACAGGTGATTTTGCTGGTACTTGTGGGCAAAACATGATGAATTTTTAGAAAGAAAATGAGCTGGATTCAGGTTTCTTTGGGATCCTGCAGTGAGGGATGCAAATCTCATACTAGCTGGGCCAGATGAAGCAAATTTGACCTTATTCATGTCACTGTCTTTGCTTTATGAGTCCCATACTGTGTGGGACATGGGAGTTGCTCCATGGATTGTTGGTGTTGCCAAAAGGTGACATGGAAGCCACAGTGCAAATTGGTACTTTGGAAAAGCAAAGTGGCCTTTTCCCAAGGACAAGTTTTTGGGGTCACAGCTCACTGCAGACATGATGGAATGCAGCAAGAGAAAAATTATTTGCATTTTCTAAAACCTGGATTTTGTAAAACTGAGGTGATGAGGTTATGATCACCTTCCCCCAGGGCAGTGTCTGGGCTGGTACACGTGGCACAGATGGAAACAGCTGCTGAATTTCTGCTGGGAAAGGATGGAGAAAACAAACAAAGGATAAAGAACCATGTTAAGGATCTGGGCCATTCCTTTATATTCAGTATTTTTTAATCATATTTCAAAATAATAATATTTTTAATATCTTTTTTATTTTTCAGTGGGAAGGCCCAGTTAGTTGTTTGGATTGATTATGTCTCGGATTGAATACAGTTGTAATAAAAAGAGTGCAGTAGCACATTAATTGTCATGATAAACATCAAAATCACCTCTCCACCTGCACACACAAGATTCTTACATCAATACCAGAGCAGCATTTCTTCACTGCTGCCACCTGTGATAGCTGAGAAACAGAACAAACTACTAGCAAAGCCCAGGACGAGTTATCAGTGCCTGATCAGATCTCAAGAGATTTTATTTTTATTTTTAATAAAGTCTATCTTCCCTCTTGTTTGTCAGAAGCACTTGGCTTTAAATGTTGCATGAGCAGAAGCAGGAATTACGTGTCTGTGTTCGCTCAGGGAGGAAGGTATAAGCAGCCACGTCCTCTCCTTCCAGACAACAATCTCAAAGCAGTTAAAAACATCCTTACCCCAGCCAAAGTCTCCATTTCTGCAGGACCCAAACCTGCAAACCTGGAGAGCCACAGGGAGCAGGAGCAGGAGTTGGAGCAGGCTCCTGGAGCTCAGCAGAGCTGCCTCTGACCCAGCATGCACAAGGCAGAGGCTGAGGGAGGAATAACATTAAACCGCCAAAGAATGCTTTCTGAGAAAGGTAAAACACCCTCCGTGCACACTGCTTCTCATTAGCTGCCAAGTGCAGGGAGAGGTGTCTAATTTCGGGGTCTTTTTCATCTGATGATGCCATTCTAAGTGATCCTAATTTCTGTATGTCTCTGGCAGAGCCGGGAATAAACCTCCAATAACCCTTTCTTACTCTGCAGGCACCTCTGGAAGGGCACTGGGGAACAGCCAGGCACAATGGGGAACTCTACAAATGCTGTTTTCACTTTGTTCTTTAGTGGTTGGCCCAGACATTCCTCAGCTCTCGTTGCTTTTCTCTCACCCTTCTGCACTGGAACCTCATTTTCCCAGTGTCCATGGCTGACACTGCACCTCTGCCTCCCGGATCCCTTTCCTTATCCCCAGATAAAGCACCTCGACACCACACAATCATTTATGGAGGGTCAGGGGGCTCTGGTGTCCAGGGAAGGATCAGGGAGGAGATGGAGGAGTCCAGCCTCCAGTGCAGGAGCCTTCATGGCATGCCCTGACCCAGGAGGGTTTGAAGGGAGGGAGGGAAGGATGGCAGTCCCTGTCCTGGCAGCTCGGGAAGGTGAGGGGAAGGTTGGGTCTCTTTTCCTACCTAGATGATAGGGCTTTAATCTGGCTCTGACATTATCTGAAATTAAAATCAAACCTGACACACGGACAGTGGCAGAAATGAATTACACCTCTCCTGCTGGTAGATAATCCCCTTCTAATTCCCCCACTTTATTCAGATGGGAGATGGTTTAAGGAGGGAGCAGGTAAGAAATAGTTTCCCTCTCTGCCTTTGCAGATGGCAGCTTGTTCAAAGGCTGTCCCTGGCACAGCCCTCCCAGGACACATCTGTCAGCTGCCAAAACCACACCAACACATCAGATCACCCAGCAAACTTCTCCCCCCATGAGCAGCATCCTCATCTCTCAGAACTGAGACACCAAAGCAGAGCAACCGAGAGGGCAGCGTGGGAGAGGGCAATGCCTCGTTCAGAAGGGAACAAAGACACAAAAACCTGAATGCTGGAACAAAGAATTGCAGAATGAGGACACCAATGTTAACACACAACAGCTCAATGTCCTCTCACCTGCCTTTCCCCACACCTCATCTGTGGTTCTTTCCTTCACAGCAGCATCTCATAATTTTTTCATTTTCTGAATTCCTGTGGCTGTGCTGGCAGGGTGTTTCTCTCTCTCATATCTCCCTTCCTTATAATTTCTGAACCTGAGTGCCAGTGTCAACCAATTTAAGAGGAGCTAATGTAAAGCTATCACATTCCTACAGGTTGCATAAGAAATAGGTGCCCAACTGGAGGAAAGAGATAGGAGCTTTATCAGACATTGAAGATGCCACAATCAACAGCACCACAGGAAACCTGGGATCTTCTGTCCTGCTGCCCATGCAGTGAATTTCTCACACTCCCCTTCTCTCTACACCCCTAGGGTGGGGTTGCTGTTACCCTTGGGCCCATCCGTGGCTCCAGAAGGACATCAGGGCATGGGAGTGAGCAGAGATGAGACTGATGAGCTATTTGCTCAATTAAACCCATCTCAGAGCAGCCCTGAGTGAAAGCAGGGGAAAGTCAGAGCTTTTAGTGGCTGAACAGCACCTCTGGTTCCCTAGACAGTCTGTGGTGAGCAAATACCCCTTGAGCCACTTTGGCAGAGAAAATTTGAGTAAGGACAGTGGGACATCCTCACTGTCCCCAATCCCAGGTCATGGTGAGCACATTGACTGACTTTGGCTGAATGGATTTAGAGTAATTTTTAATGTGGTTCTTTGTGTGTCTGATGAAAGATTCTGCATGGGAAGAAATTACTTACAGAGCCTTCTTTTCCAGCTGGACCCCCTCCTCCATCCACACTTTCCTCTTCCCTGGGGGTCTAATGCAATCCCTGTCCATGAGGGAGTGTGGGTAAAATCAGCGAGGAATCTGCAGCACAATTCTATTTCAAAGCCATTCCAGCCAATAATAGCTCTAAACAAAATGTAATATGTAATTCACATCGTAATATTACCTTAATTACATTTTTTGGAACATTCTTTTCTCTCTTGGTCTCTCCACCCTCTAGCCCCAATAAGCATATCTAAAACTAGAGAAAGAAAGTCATCCATCTCTTAAAGCATCACAAGGGATGGGAGGGAAATTGCAGGAAGAAGAGATTAGAATTGCAGGGAATTTTGCTCTTTTTGTGGAGCGGTGTTCTCATCGTCGCCTTCATGTGCTGGGTAATTGATTTTCCATGGAACTCTTAGAGGCTTCTTTTTTTTTTTTTTCCCAATTTACTTTCTGAATTTTAAATTAATTTCACACTATTTAGCTGGACCTGCACATTGAAGTATCCTGTGTCATTTCCAGAATAAGCATGGAAAAGAGACAGCAGGGCTGATTCTTAATCCACCTGTCCAACAGCTCTTCCTGAATCCCAGAGGAGATGCAGTGTAACACTGGAGATTATTGATTCTGGATCTGGGCCTGGAAATGGTAAGGCCATATTGCTTTACACAGATCTTTGATATGTTCTTCTCATGGGAATAGATTCTAAGGCCAAAGGGATGACCTGGTTTCACCTCCAGTGCAAGAAACCTTACGTGGGATTTTCCTGCAGTTTTCCTGAGTATAAACACTGGAAAAAAAAAAATAAAAATCCATTCCTGATGGATGAGGATGGAAAAATCACAGACTAGAGAGTGTGAAGTCTTCTACTCCTGCGCCATGGGAGGGAGTCACACTTTGCAGCAGATATCTCACACAGCTGTGTCATGACAGCTCCCTCAGCAGCTCCTGAGCAGAGAGCACAGGCTTGGGGATGAAATCCAGCTCTGCACAGAGCTCTGAAAGATTGCACTGAGAGTCTCCAGCCCCTGAGATAAAAGATGCAGCTCCCTCAGCAAAACCTGCCTGGGGTTCAGCAGCAGCCCCGTGTGCTCGGCACAGCGAGGGGGGATGGATTACAAGTGCACCTTCTGTTGGCACAGCTGATCCACCATGGAGGCAGGAAAACAGCTCCTCACACCTGTTGAGGGAGTGCTGGAAGGAGCAGGGTCTGGCAGCAGCTGCTGCACACGGGCTGTTATCCTAACACGGACACAAGTCATAGTCTTGAGTGAGATTCCCAGCAAGAGGCTAACTGGGAGCCTGCAGCTAGCAAAGCTCACAGCTGTGACTTGCCAAGCAAGAGCTGAGCCAAGAGCAAGAAGCCATTAGAAGGTAATAGTGTGAAAACACTAATGGCCTTCAGCCAGATTTGAATTAACAGTCCAAGTCCAGAGAAACCTATCAACATTTCTTTGTTTTCCCCTTGGTTTTTTAATAGGGCTGCAGTGCTGTCAGAAATCTGGGAGACAAAGGTGGGTCATCCTGTGGAGGATGCTGCCCTCAGCACTGCAGTGCATTAACCTCTGCTCAGAAGATCCTCT
Source organism: Anthoscopus minutus (assembly GCA_013399455.1). Taxonomy (NCBI): domain Eukaryota; kingdom Metazoa; phylum Chordata; class Aves; order Passeriformes; family Paridae; genus Anthoscopus; species Anthoscopus minutus. The sequence goes on along the minus strand of VWYI01038255.1, from coordinate 718,369 downwards.
GCTCACCAGTCTTCCAGGCTGGGAGGGTAATGAAGAGAGACACTGAACAGCAGACCTGGAAATTAAATACCATTAGGGCTTCCCATATGAATTTATAGGTGACTTTAAAGTGTGTCCCTTTTCCTCTCCAGCCCCTTCCAGCCAACCTTTTCCCTCTGTTCTTGGACCCAGTGGCATCTCGTCCCTCTTTCCACAGGTGGTATCCCAGTCCATGCAGCAGCAGGGCAGGCAGGGTGGGAGACCCCCAGGCTGAGAACCTCGATGCTCTGGCTGTAGAAACAAAGCAGAGTCAGCACCCCCTGTCCTTTCCCCATCCCTGACACCACCAGCCTGTCCCTGCTGTCCCCTCACAGCCCAAGCCATGTGCTTCCCACAGCTGCTCTCAGCATCCCTGTTGCACACTCTCACAGATGCCAGATAAATGCCAGGCGCTTTCCAGCTCAGCCCCCTCTGGATGTGACCCTCCAAGGCCACATCCTGGTAGACAGTAGTTATAAGTATACAAATTTGTTCAAAATCACAACCTGCCAACATTTGTAATCTCTGTCGTGCCTGAATAAGGAGCTGTGCAAACATTTCATGTTTAGTAACAATTGCCTTTGTCATTCAATGAGGTAAAAAATCCTTTCAATGATAAGGGCTGGCTATACTAGGATCCCACTGGAACAGTGGCTGCCCTGAAGGGTTTCAAAGGATTAATAAAAATGGAAGATCAGGTGCCCATCGTGAGGCTTGCCCATGGGCAATAGACCACAGATGGTTTCTCCCCCTCTCCTGCCTGCCCTCCCCACAATAAATAAGAGGTGTCTCTGCCATTCTGTGCTCTGGTGTGACCGACAGCACTGGGGTGAAAGCACTCAGCACAGATGGCAAATTATCCTGCCCAGCTGCTCCTGTGTGACGTGGCTGCTCTGGCTTCATTGCTCTGCAGCCCTGGGCTCCTGTTCCTCCACGCTGCCTGTGGGCCTGGCTGAAACTGGATTCCAGTCCTGCTGGATCTCGGTGACTCCCAGTGATCTTGGTGGGGGCTGCAAAGGAGAAGGTCCCACCAAAAGCTCTCTTTTGGCAGGGGGAAAGGGAGTTTCCATCCTCTAGCCTGTTTTCATCTCGTAGTTTTCATCTCTTTTCAGAAGTTCTTCAACTTCTTTCTTGGATGCACAGAGTTCATAGAGGTTGTCAGGGTGGACCACAGTCTTGTAAATACATGTGTGACATCTTATGTCTCTTTGAAAAATCCCTTTTTTCCCCCTTCAAAACAAGTCAGTAAAACACACAAAATATCTTCCAGAGATGCCCTCAGGGCCCCCTTATTCTTCCTACTCTGAACATTTCATCTCCTGCTGACCCTTTGTCTGCCTTTCTCTGTTCTCCATCTACACTCAGTCATTCTTCAGCTGTGGTCCCAGCAGAGCAGCACTTTCTGAGAAGATACAACATGGCCTCAAATGGTTTTACTTAGAGTTAAAACAGCCCTCCTCTTTCCACCCCAGCAACGATCCTCTTGTCATCGTTCTACCTGGACAAGGTGATAAGGTCTCAAGATGAAGGACTGGTGAGAGGACAGATTCTGTGCCTCATGAAAGGCTGAGAGAATTGGGATTGTTCAGCCTGGAGAAAAGAAGTTTTGGAGTGACCTAATTGTGTTCCTCTAGGGCCCAAAGGGAGCCCACAAGAAACATGGGCAGGGACTATTTACAAGGGTCTGGAGTGCCAGGACAAGAGGGGATGGCTTCAAACTGACAGAGGGTAGCTTTAGATTGGATATTAGGAAAGCAATCTTCCCTGGGAGAGCGGGCAGGCCCTGGCACAGGTGCCCAGAGCAGCTGTGGCTGCCCCTGGATCCCTGGAAGTGTCCAGAGCCAGGTTGGATGGGGTTTGGAGCAGCCTGGGATGGTGGGAGGTGTCCCTGCCCATATCAGTGACATCAGAATGAGATTATATTTAATATCCATTTCAACCCAAACTATTCTGTGAGTCTTTAATTCCATGAAGGAATTCATCTGCTGCCTCTGCTAGGCAAGAAAGCCCACGAGGTCAAAATCCCCAGGAAGGAAGGAAGGAAAGGAAGGGAAGGAGAGGAAGGAAGGAAGGAAAGGAAAGAA
>VWYI01038255.1:688395-716185 GCA_013399455.1 Anthoscopus minutus | reverse complement strand
AGGAAGGAAGGAAGGAAGGAAGGAAGGAAGGAAGGCAGGCAGACTCTGGCAGACCAAAAAGAAGGTCTGCCATGGAGGAGCACCCTGAAACTGGCCTGTCTGTACCATGAAATGATGCTCTCTGGCTCTGCTTTCTGTTCACATGGCCCAGGGGCACCCCAAAGAATGTATCATCCACATTCAGCTCTTCCTTTCCCTTCTTTTCCCAGTGCTGGATGCATTCCAGAGCCCAGGTCTGTGCTGGCTGCTCATGAACCCACATGTAACCTCTGCAGCACGGAGTGCTGATGGCTCCCTGGTGTGTGCTTGTGCCAGGCAGGAGCCAGACTGCCCTTTGCTCACATTTGCAGCCTCCCAGATGGAGACAATGATGCTCTTGAAAGTTGGCTTCAAATAACTTTGCAAGAAACAACGTGTGTGCCATTCCTCTAGGGAGACTCTGCCTCCCATCCTTGCATGGCGTGGGTCAAAGTTCCAGTCCACATTTGCTCAAATAAAAGCAAATCTTGGGAAAACAATCAAGAAATGCCATTCATTATTGAGTAGGAACTGGGGAATAGGTGGAAATTATTGGCAAAATGCCTTGAAAGCCCTCCCATTTTCTGAACATTTTTCTTTAGTTTCTTGTGGATTTGAAAGGTCGCTAGGAGCTAATGAACCTCAGATAGCAAAGCTGTCTCTTGTTTGTTTGTCATTTTGAGTTTTTCTGGTTGATTAAGATCCATGCTGGCAGTAAGGTATAAAATAGCAAATTTCTGTGAGTACAGTGAGGTCGCGTTTCCTACCCTCAAAAACTGCTGAACTTACCAGGAAAAACAGTAATTCCCAAGGACTAAAAAGCCAGCTCTTAACAGAGGAAGCTTCTCAGTGGTTCTGTTGCTCACCTTTATTTTAGTTCTTCTTGGTTCTGTAGGTGTTCAACAGCATCCTCCATTACAGTGGGGTGACAGATAATCTGCACCCCGAGAAAGGCTCATTCTAGAGCTACCACAGAATCCCAGAAGGGTTTGGTTTGAAAGGGACCTTAAAGATCAGCTGGTTCCAACCCCTCCACCATGAGCAGAGACACCTCCTGCTAGACCAGGTTGCTCCAAGATCCATCTGGACACTTCTAGGAACAGAATATCCACAATTTCTCTGGGCAACCTATATTGTATATTTGAGAATGGTGAAAGGTAGCATCTTTCTCCACCTGAGAATGTGATCTGGGTGGAGTTTGTGGACTTCTTTTTGTCTGCTCACTCACTTGGAGTAACAACAACATAATTACAAATGCACAGATGACCTCTACAGCAGAGGTCAGCGAGCCCTGCACATCTGGACACATCAGCCCTTTCACATCTGCACTGCCCAGCTCCTGGTGAATTCATTTTGGCCATGGCACCCATCTATCCATAGCCCTGTTGGGAACTGAAAAAGATGGAAAATGATCCAAAAATGCCCATGACTGTGATGCAACAAGCTCTGCAAAAGAAGTCCTGCCTGGAGAACCTGCTGTGACCAGGACATTCTGGGCTGCACATACTCTGAGGATGAACACAAATTGTGCCCCAGCAGAAGTTCTGAGTTCTACTTTCTGGTAACTCCCCAGGGCACAGGAGCCTGGGTGACTCTGGATTTTTCAGATTCATTCTACTTTGCATTCGTGCTGGCAAATGTTAGCCAAAAGTATGTTAAGCAACACCACAACTGATGACTCATGTTAGTCCCAGCCCACTGGAGAGCCCTTGAAGGCTGATTCTCCTGCTTTTATCAGTAGAATCATGTCTCTCTTACAGCTGCAGCTCTGGACCCAAGGAACTGTAGTAGAAGTGGGAAAAAGAGGAAAGAAATTCTAATTCCATGTAGCTGCTCCTGGCCTACTCAGAGCTAAAGGGCAAACACATCACTGTGCTCCTTCCTTTCCCCTCCTGGTTTGGGAGAGCTGGGGGCTCACAGCGCCGAGCAACACCCGACGTTTCTGCTGAGACCCTGGAGGAGCTGAAGGAGCCTCAGCTTTTGCTGAACATCAGAGCCCTCCCAAGAGCTGTTGACTGAAGTGGGAACTTGCTGTTTCCACTCATACCACAAGTGAAATTACGCCAGGGAAGGAAATCTGTCTTGATGGAAGCTTTTCTGTCTTTTTTTACTCCAAATGCACCAGTTTTTGCAGACACTTGAGGGGACCCTTCAGACAGAGCTGTGGGCGTTCATTGCTTTGTCTGTGTCTGAGCCAGTGCCCACTGCAGAGCTAAGACAAGCCTAAAGCAAGTGAAAAGTGACTTTACACACTCAACTCAAAATTTTCTAAGGATTCAGGGCTGTTTCCACTGAAGAATGGAGCTCCAGAGCTCGATATGGCCCACATTTCAGAACCACTTCCATCCCCTACCACAGGGCCTGTGCTCGTTTCCCTGTGCACCTGCAGAGATGATGCACTCATGGATTTCCATGCACCCACAGAGCTACAGAGCCCAGTGAAACACAGGGAAGGCTTGGCCAGAGCACAGCCCAGATCTGGGCCAGCACACCATGGCCAGCTTGGCTACATCTACACAAAACTGCAAAGTTTAATGTGCAGGGATGGGCAGCTGGAAGAGAAATACCATGAGAGTCTGAGTCCCCTGTTCAGCCCATCATGGGAAGCCACCACCACGGTGGGACTTCCCTCATCTTCCCAGAGAGTGGGGCAAACACCAGCCTGAGGGTGTGCTTGTTCTCCAGCCCAGGCACAGCAGAGGAGGTGAGGAGCCAAACATTGGTCACACAAAATCTGGAGCTTGATGGACTCTTTGCCCAGCCCAGCACGGAACTCTGAGCACGATGGAAAAGCAAATCCATTTCCAGCTTCTCCAGCCACGATGGCCTCAGCACTCCTGCCTTTCCCTGCTGTGGGACACCTCTGTTGAGTGGTGTCACCTCAGCGACCCTGACCTGCCACCAAAACCCATCCCCTGTCCCACAGGGAGCGGGCAGCAGGTGTTTAATCACACATGGCAGCACCACAGAGCAGTGCAGGCCAGCGAGGGAAGGGGCATTGCACACTCCAGTGAAGTTGCAGGATGGATTTGGGTGGACAGAATGCAATTACCCAAATCGTAATTTCCTCAGGACATAAATCTTTTGAAACAGTAACAGCATCTAGCACATATGAAGCATTATACGTGCTCAAAGCACAAATGTTAGTGTTTATGCCAAAAAATATTTGAACTTGAACTTAATTAATAACAAGCAGGGAAATTGTACAGTTGAGAGGTGTTTCTTCAGCTTGAACTTATAGAAGCAGCTTTTTTTTATTTTACCAGGAAGATTTTGCTCAGACTTTTCCCTGTCTTCTGCAGATCCCAGCTTTGCTCCCAAGCTGAGTCAAGAAATAATAATAAAAACAAACCTCATCCTGTAAAAAAAAAAAGACTGCTGAGTCTCAGAAAAAGCAAGGAAAATGAGAGGAAGAAGTGATTCTATAAGTGAACCATTTTTTAAAAGTGATGTACACAAATTAGTCACATACATAGCCAGACATACATTTTTAATATACATGTAAATGTATGTGTATGCATTAAAAGCTACTCCAAACTCACACTTTGGATATGAACCTTTGGTCCAGCCAAGCTCAGATAATGGTACCTAGCTCATGGTATTTTTTCTTGTTTCCCAAGGTGTGGGCTCCAAAAAAGAACAACTTTCATTATGCCATATCTTAAAAAAAAAAAACCCAACAAAAAACATGGAGAAGGTTGTAGTATATAGGGGTTGGCAAGCTTCTCCTTCTGCCTCCTGCTGCCACCTCTACTTCCAGAAAAGCATTGGAGTCTTTTGAGAAGCCCATGTGGGATCAAGTCTTATTCCTGTGGGGAGTGGAAGACCCTCAGCCCCCATCAGGGGGTTGGAATGGACACATTCCTCGAGTTTTAATGCTGCCATGCACCGCTCCTCTACCAATTCACACACCTCACAGGCAGAATTTGGTAAACAGAATTTGCCTGCCAAAAAAAACCTGCTCTGCATCCAAAGGCACATGAGCAGCCTGGTTTCCTGAGCCTGACTGGGATGGGGCTGAACAGCCATCGTTCACTGGAGCAGCTGGGGGAGGCTGGGATGGCTTTTCAGGAGAACAGTAGGTATTGTGTCAGAAAAAAAGAAAAGAATCCATGTCTCTGGACAACTCTTGGAGCCAGAATTCATTTCTCTCCCTCTGATCTAAAGCATCAGCAATGGCCAATGTTTGGTGGCTCATTGGCAAACTCACCAGAGCTCCAGGGCCTCTTTCTCGTTTGTGTATTTACATAAATTTCCATATGACATGGAAAACCATTAAATAGAGGCAGGAATGTAATTTTGTAATTTTCCATGTATTTTGGGGTTTTTCTCCTGCAAGTGGCCGAGCACTCACCATCCAATTCAGCACAAGGGCCTGAGGTTTAAATTAAGGATGTGCTGAGTTGTCTGGGGCTGCAGGGCTGAGCCTCCTGCTCAGGATGACAGCATGAGCACAGGCATTTTTTAACAGCTGGATACATCTTCTTAGAGATGCTACAGGGATAGGAACCTTGGAAACAGGCTGGGATGGAGAAGGAAACTGCTGGAGGAGAAGCCAGGACCATGGTGTTGTTGAAATGCAGTTCATGCCTGGTGCTGGATGTGCTCAGCAAGGAGCTGCAGCCTGGCCTTGGTCTGGCAGGGACACACAGACACCACAGGCACACAGCACTGCACCAGCCTGCCTCCCTGTTCCCTCTGCACGTTCTCATTAACAGGGAAGCTCAAAGGGAAGCCTGCAGTATCCCAAACCTGCCTGGGAAACACATTGGTCCTCACCTCCCCCAGCCTGGGATGCTGAAGGAAAGGCAACACGAGGCCTTCTGCATGTTGGGAGGGAAGAGAGATGCATTAGGTGTCCTGAAACTATTTTTTAAATTATTATCCAGGGAAACAAACAAAATTCCCACCCTGCCAAGGCGCCATCAAAACTTCTGCTTAAATACTTTTTTTAAACAGAGCAGATTGCTTGAACCTTCCCTGCAGCAGGGTCCCAGTGGGGTTAAGGCTTTCTGAACTCTCCCTGCCCAACTTTCTCCCCCTCTCCTGCTCAGATCTGGAGGAGAGACTGACTCATTTGGTTAAAAATAAAAACACTGCTATCTAAACTTTAATGGCTTTGTTTCTGATTGCTGCAGGCATTGGTTCATATGCATTCCAAACAGCACTTTGACTGCAAATGTAGCGTTTTGGAAGCTGTTTCACCTGAAAAACAATATCTTCCATCTCTCTGCCTTGCTCTGTTGGGGGCTGGGAGCACACCCATCCTGGCTGCAGGTTCAGGGAGGTGCTGGTGTGGAAAAGAGAAAAGCTGGCTCTGCTGCAAGGATGGTGCTGGAGAAAGCGAGGGCCGGGGTGGAGAGCAGGAGCGCTGATGAGGGGGGCTTCAACTTCTGCTAGGACAGAAAGTGCTTGAAATGTTGGGGCTGGGGGCGATGCCAAACCCTGCCACATCCAGGGCCTGTGAGGGGCCACACCAGCTCTCTCCCTCTGGCCCCTGCAGACCTCCCAGCCACAGATTTTGCTGCCCAGAGGCTCCCCTGGGCACCCAGAGCAGAGTTTGAATGTTGTGTGCACTGATGTGCAGGTCCAGTGGCAGCTCCCTCACACGGGGCTCGATGGCAAGGGACATGGGACAGATGGAGCTGGAGGTGGCTCTGCTGCCCAGCACACACACACCGTGCCAGCACCAGCTGCATGCTCTGGTGGCCCCTGTTGCAGCCTCTTCCATGACACAGAACCATAGAATCTGGGCTGGTGTGGGTTGGAAAGGACCTGCAAAGCCCTTCAACATCTTCAGCTGGAGCAGCTTGGTCAGAGCCACGTTCAACCTGGCCTTAAGTCTCCACTGCTGCTTCACTGGCCAGGAAAGATGTGACAGGCCATGTGTGACAGGCCATGTGTGCCATCCCCTGTCCAGATGCACTCCTATTCCCCTTGGTTGCACAAATCCCACGCAGACCACAGCTCTCCCTGCATTTATGGAAGGGAATAGCCACAGTGAGGTCTGGGATGAGTGATTTGTCCAGCCACCATCTCTCCAGCTCTGTGCTTTCAGCAGCAGTGTGGCTTGGCTGGTGGCCTCACTTCTAATGTTGAGTTGCTCCATTTGTTCAGGTCTTTTTGTCCAACATTTGAGTGACAGTTCCCTGCATGGCTCCTGCTCCCATGGAAGCCAGGGATGAGCCTCTCACCTGGTTTTCCATCTGGTTTAAAAGGGACAAAGAAATCCGAGTTGAGGGTCACAATGGGATGGCCAGAAAACCTGTCCTCAGAGGGGGTAAGGTATTCATCTCATGCCTGGAATGACTTTGTGGGGTTGCCCTGGCAACCAACGCTCAGAGATGATGCAATCAAATTTGGGAACGATGTGATTAGAAATTACAGGCAAGGGGAAACAAAGGGAAGCAAAGTTGCTGTGGCAGCTGGGATGCAGCGCTCGGTGCGTGATGCACGGGTAGGGCTGAGAGACATTATTCCGAGCAATTACACTAAAGATCAAATTCTATTTGCCAGCTAATTACAGAATATCACTCAGTGCCTGTCCAGCCTGCCTCTGCTCTCCCTGCTTCGGAGGCCTGGGGACGGCGCTCTCATTAACCCGCCTGTGTTTGATCTGCTCTTGCATTGTCACCTGGCACCCGCCCAGCACAAACCACCACTTCCTTCTCCTGCTTCTTTGCATATTCCCTGTCCCACTTCACAGTCCTCTCTCATCCAGGGACGTGCTGCTCTCCCTTGGCACATGCCCAACCCTGTCTTTGGCCTCCTCCAGGGAAAAAGCGCTGATGAGCATCATAAAGGGGAATGCTTTGCTTTGTGCCTGGCTGCAAGTGCTCAGCTGCTTTTTAACCCCAGGTGGGACAGCCCCAGAAGGTCTGTGCACCATCTGAGGACCCATAACTCCAGAATATAAAGCCTAAATATAATTTAGAACCGTGGTGCTTGAGCACAGCTGCCCAGATGTTCTGCCAGCTTCACATCCCCACATGGTTTGGTGCAGGATGCTTTGCTAAGCCACAAGCAGCTTCACTGCACAGCTGAGGGGACACCCTGCCACTCTCCAAGGGACACCCTGTTTGCTCTCACCCCCCTTGTTTGGAGCAGGTGGCAGGGCCAGGGGTGCAAGGTGTCCACGAGCTCTGTCAGACACCTCAGGCTTGGCTTATTTACCTACCATGGGGCTCTGCTGTGTGTTCCTGGAAACAATTGCCCTGGAAAGGAGAAAGAATCAAGTGGAAATAGGGAATAGGGATTTGCACTGTAAATATTACTGGTGATTCATAATCCCTTTTTCTCAGAATTTCAGCTTTCTTAACTATTATCCCTCTCGCAGGAAGCCCCGACTGTTCTTTTGACAGTTTTATGTGACCCAGCAGGCACTTTTCATTCATTTTCACTGAAAAAACAAGAAGCTCAATTCCCTGTGGCAGGGTACCTGGTGGTGTCATTAGCCCAGTGCCAAGGATGAGGAGGGGCAATGGGAAGAGAGAAGAGTCACTGCTGCTCTGATGTGACACCTCTTTACAGCCATCCACGCTGTCCTCGGCCATCAGACATATCTGACAGCAACCAAGTGTCACTTCAAGGGTGCAGAAACCAAATGTTTTCGAAGAAGCACTGAGAAGGACACAAACCCGATGCCATTTCTCCCCCAGGCCCTCCAGCCTTGTCTCTGCTGCCAGAAAAGACGGGGTGGTTTGAAATGTGCATAACCTGACATGTTTTAAGATCCCTGTGGTGACAGGATACCTTGGTGGATGGTCAAGATGAACCCTGATGTTGTCTGCTGGTAGCACATGTGTTCAGGAGAGAGCAGGCAGTGCCTGAATGTGAGCCAGTCACGGGGTAAATGTGATAAAGGTGCATTTCCCACCTCTCTGCCCATCAGAGTGGTTGCCACTGGTTTTGGCATCCCAAAAGAATCCCCCCACTGTAAATAACTTCCCCCCAAGTGGGAAGAGAAACAACAAGGAGGTTCTAATTCACCTTATTTAATATATTTTTGATCTCTAAAGCTAAAGCTCCACCTCCTATCACCCTGTGAGGGCACTGTGACCTTGTGCTGGCAGGGAGAATGGACAGACCTCAGCATAACCTGCCACATTCCCAAAAAATCTCATTTCCTCTGTCTTAACCCTGGTGATGGCATCAACAGGGTGTGAGAGGAGACAGCCAGGGTGGGGGCCAAGGTTTGGGCTTCAGCTCCCACCTCAGGGTCACTCTCTGGTCCCATCCCTGCACCTTCCTTGTTGTCCCCTAGGGGTGACCAGCCCAGATCTCCTGGGCTGATGCTCTCTACAAATACCTGACAGGAGATTGTAGCCAAGTCAGGGTCAGTCTTTCCCAGGTACCAAGCAATAGAAGATTAAATCTCCTCAAGTTTCACCATGGAAGGTTTAGATTGTATTTTAGGAAGCATTTCTTCACTGAAAATATTGTCAAGCACTGACACAGGTTGCCCAGGGCACTGGTGGGGTCACCATCTTTGGAGAGATTTAAAAGCTGTGTAGATGTGGCACTTGGGAACACAGATAATGGTGGCTTTGGTAGTGCTGGGTTAATGGTTGGACTCAGTGATCTCTGAGGGCTTTTCCAATCTAAACAATTCCATGATTCCCTCTTGGGTTCCACTTCCATGCAGCACATCAATGGGGAACCTCAGCACCTCCTCTTTTCTGCTCCTGCAAAGCAGCACTTGAACCTTTTCTCTCCAGCCCTCTCCTGGGAGTCCCCATCCTGCATCCAAGAGCAAACTCTTGGAATGTCTGGGGCTGGGATGCACTGAGCCCTGGTGGGTGGCTGTGAGCACCCAGGGGCTCCAAAATCCAGGCAGATAAAACCACTGTGGGATGAGAGGGAGGGAGAGCAGCTGAGGAGCAAACCTAAATGGGGGAGCTGTTCTTGCCAGAACTTCATCTGAATTGCTTGCAGGCTTAGCAGCCAGGCAGAAAGAAATCATCACAAATCCATCTAATGCAAACTAATGCTGGTCATTAGGAGGCAGGCTGGGAGAGCGCTGCCTGATCAGGAAAAAGACATTAGGAAAAAAGTTACTGAACAGATTTCTGAGCCAAAATAGATAATTTCTGAACAATTTGCTCTTCATTTACTCTTGTTCTCCAGTCTGGGGAAGGGAGGGTTGATATTTCTAATTGTTTTTCCCCACAAAGTACCCCAGGAGGATCTCATCTCTCATATACTGAGCCATGTTTTCAGCAATCACAGAATCAGAGAAACATGGAATGGTTTGGGTTGGAAGGGACCTTAAAAATCATCTAGTTCCAACCTCACTGCCATGGGCATGGGCACCTGCCATCCAAACTGGCCTGTTGGGAGGGGGACAGTGCTTGTGGCTGCCAGCAGAACGCCCGGTCACTCAACATCCCTTAAAAGCAGAGCAGCCTTTCCCTCCACACGTGGATCAGGGGTAACAGCTGCAGCTCTGGAGTGGAAAACACAACAGTCCTGTCTGTGCCTGGCACTGACCACAGCCCCCACCCCACCCACACGACGGTGCTTTAACAAGAAACAAGTGCTTTTGATGACTGTTTGTAATAAATCAATCAATCAATAATTCCCTCTCAGCTGCAGACTCTGGATGAGTTCTCCCAACTTTCCTATCCAAGGCACACTTCACTATTAAAAAGCGATCTCGCAGAAATAACCCATCTTTCCATAAAACAGCCCATTCCATTATTCAAAGCGACTTCAGTGCCGGAGCTCCTTCCTGCCCAGCGAGCGCAGCCCCGAGCGCAGCGCGCTCCGAACCCTGCCCTGCGCCCAGACCGCTGCGTGCAGCCTCTCGGCGGGGAAGGAGTTAATGTGTTTGCCCGACTGAAGCCAGGCTGGGCTCAGCTGGAGAGAATAACTTTTTCAGGAGAGGTTATGAGATAAAGAAACTCTTAAAAGACTCTGGAGCGGAGTGCGGGAGCTGCGCTGCCGAGAGCCGGGCGCGTGTCGGGGAAGCCGCTGCCGCTCCCGGAGGAGCAGATCTCGGATCTCGCTGCTCCCATGAAAGCTGGGATTGGGGATGGTGGCAGGAAGGGGCACTCTGCGGCCAGGCACAACTTTTGATGTTGTTCTGCTGAAAGCCTCCTTGTTCTTCACAAAACTATTTCCCAAACCAAAGACAAGTTTTACTTTTTTTTTTTTCTTTCTCTCTCTCTCTTTTTTTTTTTGGCTATTTGATAAAATGTAAAGGTTTGTTGTTTTTTTTTCAAAGTGTTAATGAAATGCTTGTGTTTTGGGTCAATCTGAGGGTTTCGTTTCAAACCAACCAAAAAAGGGAACATCTGGGATCGTGTAAATACTGTTTTATTTCTTAGATTTTCTGGTGTGATATGCATGAGCAACAGCTGTGCTAAGCAGAGGATTCTTTCTCTAATTTACAAAACATTAAATGTTTAAATATACATTAAAAAAAAAACCTACTTGGAATTGAGAGAAAAAGTTACACTGAGTCAGCCTTTATCAGGAATTGTAATGACAGGACATAAGTAAATGGCTTCCCACTGAGAGAGTGCAGATTTAGATTAAATAGTGGGAAGAAATTCGTGCCTGAGAGGGTGGGCAGGCCCTGGCACAGGTGCTCAGAGCAGCTGTGGCTGCCCCTGGATCCCTGGCAGTGCCCAAGGCCAGGCTGGATGGGGCTGGGAGCAGCCTGGGGCAGTGGGAGGGGTCCCTGCCATGGCAGAGAGTGGAATGAGATGAGATTCTAAGATCCCTTTAAACCCAAGGGTTCAATGGCAACATGGTGATCCCAGCATTTGGAGGCTGTCACCAATCCTCACCTTCAAACCTCACCCTTTATGTGAGGATCAGGCTCACAAGCACTAGAATTTTGGCTGGGTTTTGGTTTAATTTCATGACTGTTAGCTCCTGGCTGTTCTGCCACTGCTATTCACTCCCCCTCCTCCTCTTCCCTGACATGCCAAAAAAAAAAAAAAAAAAAAAAAAAAAAAAAAAAAAAAGAGAAAAGAAAAGAGCTTAAACATATTTTGCGGTTAAACCACTTTTTTTTCATGTCTGCTGGTTCCCACTGGGCTGAAAAGCAATAAAAAGTCAGGAAGAAGTATGGGCTCCCCTCTCAGCTTTGTCATGTGGATGAATAGCACAGTAAAAAGCACTGAATGCTATCGGTTAAAACGAACTCGCTGCTCTTCCAAGTACATTTTGCAGCGCTCTGATGCAAAGGGGTGGGGGAATGGATGGTGAAAAACCTCTCCCAGAGATGGAGCCTTTGTCATGCTAGAGGTTTTTGCATTAAAAAAGAAATTCTTTTTATAATCACTTTACCCGAAGCAACATTTTCAGTCCTCCCTTGCTCTGCCTTCACCTTCCTCACTTTGCCATGGCCCTGGAATAAATCTCAGGGAACTGTGACCTGCAGCAAGGCTATCTGTGAACATCTCAGAGGCTCTATCAATAAGAGGCCAGGAAAGCACACAAGAGTGCAAAGATCTTATTATTATCTCCCTTCACAGCCCTCCCTGGCCATTTCTCTCCCTTGAGTTCCTCATCAGGTCCATGATGATGCTGATAAGGGGAGAAAAGAAAAAAAAAATAAAATGGGGGCTGTGATAGCAAAACTGGACAAGAAGACCTTGTACTCTTTATACCTGGAAAATATTCTGGTCTGCAATGTTAATGTGTAATTGCAGATAAAAGCAGATGAGCAGTTCCTGGAGACTTTCCCATTAAGATATTCAGATACTTAAAAATCCTTTCTTATTTGAGTTTTGATCTCCTGCTGTGGAGAAAGCTGAAATACTTCATTTCAGGGGAAGGTAGCTCTGTTGTCTAAGATCCCTTTCCAGCAGTGACAGCCATGCTGGAATTTCCAATAAAACTTGTTTGTCTCTTACTTTCCTCTCCTCTCCTTTTTATTAAAGCCAACTTCTCAATCCCCAAACCTTCTCAAAGCACATCTCCCTCCTGATAAGATGGTTTAGCCTGGCCAGGAGGGATATATGGTTAAAACAGAAAGGAAGGATGCAGCAGGACCTCAACCTCTGCTGGAGGAAGGAAAGTGGACAGAAAATGCTGCACTGCAGAACCACAGACTGAAGGAACCTCTGAAGGGCCCAAGTCCTGCCCAAAGCAGGCCGAATTTGAGCCAAGAACACTTCCAGAGTCAGAACTTTATCCAAGCTCTATTCAACCACCCCTGCTGTAGATCCTAGAGTGGTTTGGGTTGGAAGGGACCTGGAAGATCATCTAATTCCAGCTTCCATCGTGGGCAGGGACACCTTCCACTGGACCAGGCTGTCCAAAGCTGCATCCATCCTGGTCTTGAACACTTCCAAGGGTGAAACTTCATCCAAGCTCCATTCAACCACGCTTGGGAAAGCTTTTCCTCACGTCTAGTCAAAATTCCCTTATTGCTACTTGTGCCTGATGTCCCCCATCCTGTGCTGCTGGCTCTGATTTCACAGAAATTCAGATGTGAGGAAGAGCCTGACTTGTGGAACTTGGTGCTACAAAAACCCCCAGAGAGGGCAAGGGCTCCAGAGTGATGGACAGATAATGGACATCCATGGAGCAGCAGATAAAATGTTTACAAGGGATATTATCCCTTCTGCTCCTGGTGATAAACCAGCTGCTGACAGACACAGGCAAGGAGGAAAAGTGTCCTGGGAAGACTCTTCCAAACCTGGTGAATTTAAGCCATGGATACTTGCAAAACTGGTTATGGCAGTCTCAGAGTCTTTAGTGATTTTCCCTGGATGCAACAGAAGATTGAAAAGAAACAAAAAATGCCTAAAGTATTGGCAATATGGGGAATTATAGACCCACCAATTTATCTTCAGTTTATGAAAAATCCTGATGGAAAGATTTGAATGAATTATTTACAGTTATCTGGAAGGTGGTGAGGACAAGAATCTTGTTTTGCCAAGGACACCCTTCTTTAACCACCTCTGTGACAAACTGAAGAAATGGACTGAAAAAATAAGAGGTTGGGATTCAGCTGGGACAGACAGAAAGTAATATGTCCTGGGTTGATGGAGTGTACAGTGTACAGGTGAGCTTAGGCTGCACTTGAGGAGAAAAAGATCTAAGGTTTCTTTTGTTCCACTAAGTGAAAAAATCAGTGATGCTGAGCTGGTACAAAAATGACAAACATCATCCCAGGTTGTGTAAGAAGGCAGATGATGCAGGAGGCATCATTAATCCCAGGGATTGGGGATCCCACAGCAGAGCTCCATGGCTGCAGGAGTTACCACATGGGAAGGAGGAGGTGGGAGAATGGCAGAGAAATCAGGGGGAAGCAACAGGAATGATGAGAATTGGATGAATTTATTCTCAAGGAAAAAAAAATGCAATCTGGAAAGGAAAGGAAGTGGAAAATTTTAGGGGTAATGCAAGGCTTTTTTATAGAGCCAGTTTTGGAGGAAGACGTTCATAGTTTATGCCTGGGGTTTGGATTGGACTAAAGGTTTTGGCCAAAGGCAGGGTGGGAAGGGCAGCTCAGGGAGACCTGGGAGAAAGACTGAAGACTTATCTGAGGATGGGTGGGTGGGTGTAAATAAACCTTAGGATGCACCCAGGCTCTGCATCACTGGAAACTGCCCTGTGTAGCCCCAGCATCCACTGCTGCACTGCAAACAGGCTGGGGAAATGTTTCATTGAATGCTTTTCCTTTGGTTAAACAGCTCCTGCAGCTTCTGCAGGCCTGGCAGGAGGGGGAAGTGCCAGAGCCATGGTCACCTGGGAGGTGCCAGAGTGACAACCTTGGGGGGTGGGATGTGAGTCCTCAGCCCTGCCAGCTTCCCAGCTGCTGCTGGCTGCTCTGCAGCGCCAGAGCGAGATCTGAGCAGAGAAGGAAAAACCTTGGGTTCATCTGCTGCTTTTAAGGGTCTTTTTATTATTATTATTTTTAAGGAAAGACATCCTCTGGCAGCTGGTTTTCTGGGTCAGGAGGTGAAGAGGTACAGGAGAAGGCACTCAGCAGTCTGACAGCAAGCCTGGGAGCAGCATCTCCACCAGAGAGCAGCAGACAGCAGGGAAAAGTCCTGTTGGATCATCCCAAATGGACCCCCCGGGTGTGGACCGAGGAGCCTTTGGGTGCAAGTGCCCTGCACGGAGCTGCTCCAGCCCGGAGAGCCTCTCTGATGTGTGGCTGCAGGAAACACCCCGATTTCCCTTTGCGGAATCGCTGTTTAACGAAGAAACAGGAGCACACAGGAACTACTGGGAGAGGGGCAGAAGCCAAGGAGAGGAGCCC
This sequence comes from Anthoscopus minutus, assembly GCA_013399455.1. Taxonomy (NCBI): domain Eukaryota; kingdom Metazoa; phylum Chordata; class Aves; order Passeriformes; family Paridae; genus Anthoscopus; species Anthoscopus minutus. Next base: position 701,940 of record VWYI01038255.1, on the reverse strand, counting down.
AGCCTTCCCCTGCTCCCCTGCCCGGTGCCAGGACCGGCGCCAGGCAGCCCCGTGCCGCTTCCAAGATGCGGGCAGAGGAGAACACTCCATGCCAAGCGAGTGTGAAATGGTGAGCAGACAGGCAGCCTCCCATTGTCTGTGTCCTTGGGAAGCTGCCAAGCCCCGCTGCCGTGGCCAGGGCACGGGAAGGAGCCCAGCTTGGCTGACATCTGCTCTGCTCAGGCCACAGCAGAGCAGGAGGCTCCAGGACAGCCTGCCGTCCTCCTTCCCTCCCCGCCGGGGCTGTGCTGGAGATGCCAGCTTTGCTGGTCCTGGGAAGCAGTGACACGTGGCCACCTTCAGTCACTGCCGTGTCCTTCAGTCTCTGTCCCAGCTGCCACCAAACCCGCTCTGGGGTGGTGACACAAAGGCTCTGTGGCTGCAGGGACCTGCTCCTCTCACAGTGCAGGTGAGTGAGCAGCCGGCAGACCTTGGTCACAGCATGATGGGCACCAGGAGAAACCTCCGGAGTGACTCAGAGCCCCTGCAAGGAAGGAGAAGAGCAGGGGGGTTCCTCCAGTCATGAAGGGGATGATATCTGCACTGCTGGAGGAAATGCCTCGGAGCGCTGCTAATGTATGCCACGCTAACATATGCTAAGTCATCAGAAACATGCCATTTTAAAAATATCCGGGATGCTTGCCGTGAATATCAGCCCAGCTTTGCCAAAGAAGACTCTCAGTCTCATTTATGGAAATCCAGGAAAGATTCTGCCTTCTGTCACCCAAGGGCAACCTCAGTATCAAAAGAGATAACATCCATGGCTAGAAAACACTCTGAATATTTATCCAGGCCTGTAGGCCATTTTTCTAACTTCAATCTTGGTTTGCTTTTCAATACTCTTATCTTTTTTTTGTTGTATTTTAGAAAATATATAAGGTTTGGTTATTGTGACATACATCTCCATGCAAAATATTTAATTGAAGCTCCTAATTGCAAGCTGTAAATGTAGCACTGATGACAGATTGTAAAGCCAGAAACCATTTGGTCAATGCACAGCAACTAACAAGAGGAAAAAAAAGAAAAACAACCCAGCATATAGGACAGTAAGTTAGAAGAGATGTTAGTTTTATTCAAAGAAAAAAAAAACAAAAAAACAACCTTCTAGAAAATTTAGGAAAATTATCAGATCCATATGATAAATAATCAGGCTTTTTTTGTTGGGTTTTTTTTGTTGTTGTTGGGTTTTTTTTGTGGGGTTTTTTGTTTTGTTTTTGTGGTTTGGTTTGGTTTGGTTTGGTTTGGTTTTTGTTTTGGTTTTTTTTTTCCTTTTTTTTTTGTACTTAGGGAAAAATCTATACTTAAATTCACTCAAAAGAAGTGAAACATATATTATTCTTGCTGAAAGCAATTTTGCCCATAAACACATTCAAGGCTTCAAAGCCAACCAAAGCGAGGACAGGAAATCAGGCTGCTGAAGGTGTTTGTTACTCCGGTTCAGCTCGTGTTCCCTCTTGTTGCTGTAAAGCTTGGGTGGTTCCTTCAATGTCTGAAATGACAAGTGCTGTGCATCTGTGAGAGACACTCCCAGCTCCTCCTCCCCTGCTCTGAGGCTGGGGAGATGCTCACAGCAAGGTCAGGTGCTGCTGCAGCCAGGCACTGGTCTGAAAAGAATATTTCTGTTAATTGGGGAATTAGCCCTCTGTCAAGAGGCACCTCTTGTCAACGTTGTTATGAAAAAAAAAAAAAAAGGACAATAACTTCTTTAATGGCTGCTCAAATTTCAAGGCACTCTTTAAGAATTAACTAAATTAAAATCTATTTGGAGAGCTGGAAGGTTTCTATACATGAAAGGGAGGTTGTCTGGGCTTATTGGAAACGGAATTTCAGTCTCTATTAAACTCTGGTGAAACTGGAAGAATTACTCAGAAAATTGACTGAAGAAATGAAAAACTCTTCCATGGTCTGAGAATTCCCCAGAGCAGCTGTGGCTGCCTCATCTCTGGACGTGTCCAAGGGCAGGTTGGTTGGGGCTTGGAGCAATCTGGGATAGAGGAAGGCAGGAAGGTTGGAATGAGAGACCTTTCAGACCCTTCCAAACCCAAACCATTCCATGTTTCAGTTTTAAGGGGGTATCAGATGCTTTTACAACTCATAATACTGATAATTTATCCATGAAACACCAAATTGGTTAGATTTTTTTTTCTTGCAATTGAGAGACTGCTGAAACTTCAGTCGCAGGGCAAAACTGTGATTTCATTCTGATACAAGCATTGTTATTTTCTTTGATGTGCTTTTCTTAAGGTGCATCTTGCTATTGTTTCTTTTGAATAAGTGATTTAAGTATTTGCACTGGATTCACAGATTTTACTTAAGATTATTCATGTTTCTGATTATCAGCTATTGAGGTTATCCCTAAAATACCAAAATTGGATTTACAAGTTTCCCCTTGCTTACAGATAGACAAGCCATGTCTGTGCCTTGTTTTTTTATCTACCATTAAAACAAGATTACAGCTCATTTTAGGAAAGAGGTACTTAGATCCCCTCCAAGGGTAAATCCACTCTTACTATATATAATCTCTGTTACAAAGTGTCCTCAGAGAGAAGTACAGTGGAGACTGTAACAGGAATAATGATCATTTATTGTTTATGATTTCCTCTGGTTCAGAGTTTACTTTTGCTTTCTTTGGCAATAAAATAGCCACAAATCATTCACTAAAATTGTTGTGTTTGTTTTTTATTGTCTTTAATTTAAAGACAGCTGTTGAGGATGGGGTGAACTGTAGCATCACAACTTTGTACTGCCATGAAAGGCAAATTTAGTGATGGTGCCCTCCCTGTGCCTCTTGCTTTTAGCTTTTAGCAGTGTCTAAGGCAAAGCCCAGCAACTGGAGACATCACCTGAAGTCCCAGGCTGAAGGGTCCCCTCTCCCTGCTCCTGGGAGAAGGGGATATTCAACACCCACAGCTGGAAACCCTTCCCCTGCCCACGGAGTGAATGTCAGTGGGTGAGGTCACGTTGGTGGCACCCCCAGATGCAGAGGGCAGTGCTCCCCAAAGCCCCAGGACTCTGCAAAGCCACAGCTGACCCTTCCAAAGCCTGGCCATGCTTTCTTAGGAGAACAATCCTTGGGAATGACTGATCTTCCTCAGCAGAGACTGAATTACAGCCACCATCAGCCAGCGATGCACATCTCCAGTGGTGACAGGGCAGGGACACTGTGGGCTCTCACAGCCCCGTCAGCCCCACCCCAGCCACCATCACAGGCAATATTTAACCCCAGCCAGAGAACCTGAACCTCCCTGGGGCTGTCTCTACACTTCCATGGTTATGCTGCTGCTCTGTTTCCCACCCAGTGGCCTCCTGGATGGATGCTGGATCTGCCTGTCCCCACAGACCTCTCCAGAGCTGCGGGTTCTCAGCAGCTGGCCCTGCTCAGGTACACTGGGATGGGCTGGGAATGCCAGCAGCTCCTCAGCTCCTGGACCTGAGGGAGCAGCAGCCCTTGTGGCACCAATACTGAGGCCAGAAGTGCCATTTGCATTGCTGCTGATTGACCAAGGCACCCCAGCAGGGCAGGCAAGGCAAGGTAAGCCAGAATCAGCAGCACTGTAACCCATGAGTGGAGCCTGAGCCAGGCAGGAGTCCCCAGGTGGGCTCTTTGTCCCAGGCTGATGCTGCACACTGGAACTGAGCCCTCCAGGTCACCTTCTCATGCCCAGCCCTTCTCCAAGGAAGGCTGTGTCCTTCAAGATGTGTCATGGTGACCTCTAGAAGCGTTGAGCTGGTTTATTCCAGGGAATGGTCACAGCCCAAGCCTGAGAGAGCTCCTGGAGTGTTTGGACAATGCTTGGGGCACAGGGTGGGATTGTTGGGGTGTCCTGTGCAGGGCCAGCAGTTGGATGTGATGATTCTTATGGCTCCCTTCCAAGTCAGGATATTCCATGATTCTGGGGCCACAGGTTCTCCCTAAAACTCTCTGTTCCTCCAGGCTCCTCCTGCCGTGCTCATTCTCTGCCAGGAGGCACCAGCCTTGCTTTGGGGGTGTGTGTGGGGCAGGGGGAAGCAGCATCTCAGCAAAGCAGCAGAGCAGCTCCCCAGCCTGCTGTCCTGTGTGGCAGCAGCAAGAGCAGGAGAGGCCATGCTGCATGTTTGGGTTGTTTGTTTTTCGGTTCTGTTTTTGTTGTTGTTTTTCTTTTTTAATACGTGTGATTCAAGGGCTTGAGAAGAGAAACGATGATCTGCAAACTCTATCTCGCTGCCTCCCTTCCCCGCGCTGTGCTCCCTGTGCTGCTCTGCAGCTCCGATGCTCTTCCCGGCTCCGCAGCTCCGGCAGCCCCTGCACGCAGCCGGGAGGGCTGGATGAGCATCTCCTGCAGGCCGGAGCGAGCTGGGAAGGCTCGGCAGCTCGCTGCTGTTTGCGCTGGGTGTGCCAATGTCCCCGGGGTATTCTCTGCAGAGCCGCCCGCACCGAGGGCTGCTCCGTGCGGGCACACGGGGAACACGCGGGCGGATTCCAGGGATGTGAGTGCCAGCCCGTGCCGGATCATACTTCTGAAAGATGCCAACAGAGGTGATCCGCTGCCAGGCACTGCCTGAAAATTCCTGCTGCATCCCCCGTTCCTGGCTCCACATAAAGAGCATCTCAGGGTTTGGTTTTTTTCAATCCTCTCCCACTTAGGCTCAGGTTCAGCTTTGTCAGAGGTTTTTAAGTCGGTGGGGTTGTTCGGTGATAGCTTTCATTTTTCTTTGGGGAAAGGAAACAATAATCCACAGCTGCAGTCGTTTGGTCAAGGCAGGGCTTTGATAATTAGTGACTAAGGGCTCCCCACAGCCTGGCAGAGCAACAGCCAGGTTCAAAGTGAAGGTTGATGCTCTGTTGCCCTGTGCAGCTGTAAACAAAATCAGAAGCACTGCTGTGCTGGTGTTGGAGATGAGCAGGAGATTCGTAATGAATGTCCTGGCTTTGGTGGATTTAAAAAGTCAGATTTATTTATAGGCGCTTATTCCTGGTGTTTAATCTCCTTGTTTCATGTCTCTGTGGACAGCCACAAAGAAATTGAACTTCTGAAGCCTGCTGCTCCTTCTGGTAGACACATATTGGTGTTTGGGCTGTAGGGCAGCTCACCCTGGGCATATTAGCACTCTTTTTTAGTGCAGAACTCACACTCAAACATCTGGAATGTCCAAAGGCCAGGGAGCCTATCTGATGGCAAGATCTTGGATCCAGTTTTCAGTGGGACAGCAAAGCTCCTAAGAGAAGGACTGGCTGGAGGGAGCTCCACACATAAAACCAGCAGAGGAATGTTGGGTGCAGGAGCTGGGAATTGTGCCCCTATGAGGGCTAGAAACAAGGGCAGTCTGAGCTGGGTGAGGGCTCAGTCTGAAGGGATGATCCCAAGTGATAGTTTTTATTGGAAATAAAGTTAGGGTAAGGCTGATATTCTGCTGCCCTTAGTTGTGCATTTCTTGTGAATCAGCCCAGATGGAGCAGGACCTGTCTGGGAGCCAGCTGAACCTCAGCAGGGAAGGGATGCTGATTACTGGGCTCCCTGAAGTGTGTTCTGTTCCAGGGTTTCCAGCTGCTTTGCACACAAAATGGGGCAAAACCTAAAAAATCAGAAAGGTTGGAAGGTCTGCCTAGGATAGGCATCAGTTCTTGGGAAAGACTTGTCTCTGCCTCATGAAACTTAAGCTGTCCCAAGCTGTGCCATGTTTAGCCTCATCCAGTAACTGTTCTATATCTAATTTAACTCTTAGTGTGGGAAGATACACATTTTACCTTGCAAAAAGTGCATGCATTTTCAATAGTAAAGCTTGAAATACAAAAGCATGCTCTTTATAGAAAAAGTGTTCACTCATTTAATCTAACCAGAGTTTCTCAACAGACCATCAAAAAAAAAACACCCTGCTCTGTGTGTACAAGTCATCTCTACTTGCTGTTGTACGTTGAGAAAGGGCCAGTAACATCCAGCTGAATTTGATTTATGGACTGCCATAGAGATTTAAGAAATTTATGATTTGATTAATCCATCCCATAGATCTTTTTCCTTATTACCGGTAATTCGTGCCATACATCAAAGCCTCCTGAGCAGGAATTTGGCACAGATCAGGCAGCCAGTGTTTGCAAAGGGTTAAATTCTATGGTGAACCAACCAGACAATAAACTGCTGTGACCTGCTGGTTAAAGATCTAATCAGCAGTCCTGGGGTCTGGCTTAGCCAAGATCTGTTCTGGTTTACCCAGTGAGTATTTAGGACAGGAGGGATGTGCAGAACAGCATTGCTGAGAAATTAGGGGCAGGTGGGTGGAGAAAATATTGTCCAAATTCTAATGTGCCAGGGTGGTCATGGCAGTAAATGAACAGGCACCTGCAGCACCCCTAAAAATATCTCTTGAGCCAAAAGTGGTCTGGATAACCAGTGAGACTGCCTGGAAAAATCTTCTCAGGGCTGGCTGTGGAGCTGGGCCCTGCTGACAATCCCTGCTTTCCCTCAGAGGGAGGTGGGAGCTTGGCATAGGGCACGGAAAGCAAATCAGCTAATTAACTCAATGAGGGAATATGGAATAGCATGCCTTGGACTGGATGAAGATGTGACCTGAGACTGTAGATGCTTCTGCTGCTGGTAAACAAGTTTTCTGTTTTTCCTGTAACACTATTGACATTTTAAAATGATCAGAATATTTCAGAGCACATTTAACCAGACAGAGTACTGGATTTCAATACCATCAACTCCAGAAAGAAAAAGGTGGGTCCTAAATTACCTTCAAAATCATAACAATTTAAAAAGTGCAATCATTTCTCGTCTGCCTTGTGTTTTTCCAGCTACTCCAGGTCACCCAGCTGGCCTCCTTGGAGAAGGAGGAGGCAGAGGGGTGATCCCTGCTGGGGGAAGCAGCACGCACACACCTGACAGCCCTGGAGCACATTCCCTGTGCAGGAGCCAGGTGTGTGAGCTCCCCCTGCCTGGCCCTGCCCCGGGGGTCCCTCTCCCCAGCCCCTGCAGCCCTTGATCTCTGCTGATGGGGAGTGGGGATGCCACTTAGCAGGAGCCCCGGTCACATTTTGCAACCAGGACTCCTGTTTGTCTGGGATCGGGGAGAGCCGAGCGTGGTCTCACCCAGCAGCCTTTAATAATGTCTCAGCTCTGTTAATCTGCCCACAATTTCATCCAGCCACCTCTTTCAGAAAAGCCCTGCATCTTCATTACCTTCCCCTCAAGCCATCTGATCTCCCAACCTGACCTTTTTAAGAAAGATTGGTTAAAAAAACTGGAGCAGTCCCTGAACAGAAGACCTTGTGTGTCATGTTTAAGCCCAGAGCAAATTTTTATGTCCAAGCTGTGAAACCTTGAAAATAAAGATTTATAATTGAGATTCTGGCTGAAGCAGAGTGAACAGAGATGGTCTAATTAAATTCTGTGGTGGGTATAATTAACCAATTTATTCATTTATTACCCTTTATGCAGCTAATGCAGGCCCAGCACTGCCATTTGTTTATGGGGAATGTGCTACCTGCCTGCTTGGCTCGGGCTGTGGCAGCCAGGCCCATGGTGATGCTCTGGAGGGGCTGATGGTTCAGTACAAGCAGGTCTGAACTGATGGATTCTTTTTCAGAAGCCAACACAGCTCCTGAATGAGTCAGCTGGGAAGGAGCAGGGTGGAAAGCAAAGACTCAGGTTCTGCTTTCGGCTTCTTTGCAGAGTAGCCAGGGGACTTTGATCAAATGTGGTTGTTTGGGAGCAAAAGGAGGTTTGGGTTTTGTTGTTTTTGAGTGCAGAGTGGCACTCTGGTGTCAAACACACCTGGAACAGTGGCACTGAGTCCCTGCTGTGCACGAGGGAAGGCTGCAGGAATATCCACAGTGACTGTATGATTTCTGCCTTCCCTCCTTCAGAGCTCAGCGTGGAAATGGCACTTCCAAACCCGTAACACAGATAACTACTCACACATCCTTTGGGAGAGCCTCATCTGACTAAAAGCCTGTCTGGCTTTTCCAGAACGGAGCTGTTTCTTTTCACCCAAGACTCATTTCACTTCACTTTCTTGCAGCCATCATGAGATAAAAAAACCATGAATCAACCAGAGATTATTTTTCATGAAAGTTTAATCAGGTGCTGTCCCCTTCCTATGCCTGTGTGAGCAAACCTTGATGAGCATGTAGGGCCTGAACAAGGAGCAAAAACCATCTGCTTGAGAGGCAAGAAGTGCAGGGAATGCCTTTGCTGGCTGGCATCTCTCTACCTGGGCAGGCTGTCCTGCTGCAGATGTGCTGCCTGCAGTTCAGCCCCTGGCTCCCTCAGCCCATCCATCTCTCAGGCAGTGAAAGCCAATACCACCCCCCTCCTTCCCCTCCCTGTGCTGCTCCTTAATATTTCATGCATCAAAGAAGTTTCCCTTGTAATGCAAAAACTGATTAATTAAGTAGAGTGCAAGAGTTACATGCATTGAAGGTTTCTTTCATCTTGGCAAAGAGGGGAGCCACACTGGAGGCTGTGGCTGCTCATGAAGTTGTGTCAGAGGACAGGCAGTGATGGAGTGGTTAAAGGGCTCTGGAGGAGGGGATGGAGAAGTCTCATTCCTTGGACTTTGGCTCAAGCAACAGGCTGCTTTCCACTTTTCCTTGGGTTTTCCCTTCCTCTGGAAGCGCTGCTGGCACAGGCTGGCCCATGCCTGCCTTTGGGGCTGGGGATTGTAGCAGGTTCTGCCTGGCTCCAGCCTCAGGGTGTGCCAAGTCCCATTCCAGTGTGACTTTGGTTCTGGATGTGCCCAAGGCCCTGCTGCCACCACGCACAAGAAATGTGTGTCTGAAACCCCGGTGAGCCCCAGGGGAGCTACAAGGAGGCAGTGCAGGATGTCAGAGGAGGACAACCAGCAAATGTTGTGGGCAGCAAACCTTCCCCGGGTGAGTGAGGCTGTTGGATGTAACACGGCTGTTCAGTGTGCATGCACCTCAGCCCAAAATGCTGAACAGCCTTTCCCTGCTGTACAAATGGTGCAGCTCCCTGTTCCCACTCCAGGCCCTTTGTTCAGAGTCCAGGGGCTGTTTCTCAGCGCACAGCTGGTGGTTCACAGCTCTCCTTTAAAAGCTAGGAACCAACTACTTATACCTGAGGTGGGAGGAGAAAATTCAGCCTCTCCTGGCTGCCAAGGCAGGGAGGCTAAAGCTGGCAGAGTGTCCCCTCAGGGCACTTCTCTGGAAGTGGTCAGGAAGCTCCCGATTTGATGCTGTGTCAGAGAGCAGCATCTCCTGCAGCTCTGAGCACAGCGAGGGGCCGGCTGGCTCGCTGTTAACCCAGAAGCAAGAACCGAACTGCAGAGAGCACTTTGTGCACCCCCTCCCTCCTCTCTCAGGAGGTATTTCTTGGAATTGCTGACCCAGCCTGTCTCCCTGTGTTGCTTGTGAGAGCTGGCAAAAGCACAGCTGGAGCCCTGTGGTCACTGACCACGGGCAGGCACTGTGTGGCTGGGGATCAGCATTTGTACATTGCAGCTTGGGAACAAAATTAATTTTGTGCCATTTACTTCACAATAAAAAAAAATTTAAAAAAATCTTTCTTACTCCTTCAGCAGAGTTATTGATGCTGATGTGACCCTGGCAGGGTGAAATACAAACCACTGATTCCATCAGCTCTACCAGTGACTTTCTCCTCTGATTGCAAGCAGCAGGCTTTGTGACATGCAGGCATTACAAACACAAATTGCTCTCTGTATTGTAAATACAGAGTGAATTTTAATGATCCCTGCTGTATGTACATGCCTTTAGTAATAGGGCCAATTGAAAAGCACTTCAGAAAGCTGCTATTGGTGTCTTTGCAATAACCTCCTCATCTGTGCCAGCCAATAAAAGGTGCATTAGTTCTGGGTGTCCAGAAATACAGCTCACGGGATTGAAAGTCAAAGAATGCTTTTCTGTGACCCTTTAAATGAGAATTACTTTTTTTTTTCCCCTTCATCATCCATTATAAACTTGGATCATACAGATACTTTAAGCACTTTCCAGCAAAATGTCTTCACAAAGCTCTCAAGAGAGGCACAAAATCCTGGGTTTGCCTCAATCCCACTTGGGGCATTATCATGAAGAAGGAAATAACCCTGGGGCTGAACTGCTCTGCTTGGGACAAAGAAATAAACTGAACGCCTCAGAGCTCCTGCTAAAAAATCCACTCAGGTAAAAATCAGGCCTGAATGTGGGCAGAGAGAGGCATAAGGCATACAGAGGCATAGCCGAGGTTCCTGGTTTGCATGACACACAACATATGCTCTGTCTTCTCCTAGAGGCTGCTCCACCCGGGCACAGCCCACTGCTGCCTCTCAGTCGTGGAAAAGCTCCCAGCTCCTACTGAGAATGTTTCTGCTTTCTGTGCGGAAACCCCCACGCTTGGGACCAGTACAGATATAATTTCCACAGCCCTCAGTATCTCTTTTTATCCATGATGGCAGCAACTAGTTATTTGCCTTGCATTCCTGTATGTGAGACAGGATTTAAAAAGAAACCAACAAAACAACAACAAACAGATTGGGGGAAAAAAAAAAAAAAAAAAAAGAAGGGATTTGCCCTCAGGCTGCGCACTCAGCAGCTGAGGTGAGAATGGAGCTGGTGCTTCCTGACAACCCGTCAGGTCCCGCATCTCACCCTGCCCAGATGGGTCTTGTCAGTGCAATGCATTTTCACTCGTAAGACAATTTCCATTCCCATCCGGTGTTTTTGCTGGGAATGGCAGTTTTTGCTGTTTCATGGCCCCGATGCGATTGAAATCGACGGTCAGGCAGGCGCTGGCGTCCCCAAGGAAAGGCTGGATCCATGAAGCATAAGAAAAAGATATTAAAAATAGTCCTCATTTAGAAATAGCAATCTGGGTTATGGGCTATGCAATTGGCTTGAAAATCCACAGTTTGCTCAGATTTAAAGTATCTTCAAATTAGCGAGTTAGACAAACTTCTGTAAGTGTTCCTAGAATATTTTTTCAGCAAGTGAAACTCCCAGAACCCTGTTCGTGCCGTTTGCTTTCATGCTGTAAAAGGGGGGAATAATATAAACCTGTTACCTCGGCTGTAAAGCAAGATTAACACATTCTCCTCTGCAAATATTATTGATGGTTTTCAAACAGTGAAGTTCTGCCTTTAGCTCAATTCTTTGGAAGGAAAAAGCAGGCGGAATCTTTTTCTCCCCAAAATGAGAACGGAGATTTGCATTTACACAGGGAACGATCCAGACTAAATGGAAGCTGAATGTGCCCATTTGCAGGCAGTGGTTTGCAGAACCTCACCCTTGATCGTCGTCTCTGTGCTTGTACAGGAGGACGTGAGAAAATCTCAGTGAGCTGCTCAGCAGAGAGTTGAAAGCGGAACTTTGTGAATCTAAAAAGTAAGGCAAAACAGGACCAAATGAGATATACAGAGCGGCTGGACCTCTGTTTTCTCGTTCTCAGGACTTGCCTGGAGTCAGACAGCCTGGAGCAAAGCAGGTGTCTGAGCCTGTGTCTCCTGAACTTTGCTTTCCAGCTCTAAGCCCTGGAAAACATTCACCTCCTTGCTCGATGGCATGTGCTGGGTCAGGGAAAACCTGGATGCGCCCGAAGCAAGTCCTGCCAATTCAGCTGGGTCCTCAGCAAACTGAGAGAAGAAACCACATCGCTCAGAGTTGTGACAGCAGCAGTGGGGATCTCCAGGATCTCCAGATCTCCTTCCCAGCCCAGGGACAGCCCCTTACCAAAATCTGGTACCTGACAGTAAAAAACTCTCTGCTTATGGCAGATGGATGCAGTTGTGCAGCAAGTGGCTACAAGGAGATAGAAATAACAGGGATGGGGCCTTAAAGATAAAGAGATGCTTTTCTTTTTCAGTGTTTGCAGTTCTAAAACTATATTTAAAATTTATTTCTTTTGTGTCCATATTGGCTACTCGTGTGTCCCTTTGTGTATGGACGCTGCACTGGTTCCTTGCCCTCTTTGACTAGAAGGAATTTTAAAAACAAGAAAAGGAAAGGAGCATGTGTTCTAATAACAGCTTAAGACAGTCAAAAATCTACTCTTTCCTCCTTAAAAAAAAAAAAGGAAAAAAAAAAAGAAAAAAAAAGGAAAGGAAGGGAAACTTTTTTCTAGTATTAGATTTTTCTCAACATACACCTGCCAGCACTGCATTTTTGTCTGCCGGCATGCCTACAAACTTCAAATGCGGGGTCCCACATTTAATGTTTTGCAACAAGTTGCCTGTTTCGCTGGTGAGCGCTCTTTGCTTCCTCTCTATTCCTGTAGCTGGAAACAGTCACTGTTCTCACACCACGGCGGGGCTGCAGCTTGTTAAGGCTGGAAGCTGGAGCTGGGAATGGCCCCTGGGAATGGGGCTGGAGCTGTTTGTTTGCTGGATTTCATATTCATTGCCAGTCTGCCCTTGTTGTGGTTTTAACATTTGATGACCTAGGTATCTCAGAAGGCTGTTTTGCCTCAATAGGCATGTGATGAATTGCTCTTAATTAGCTTGTGGAAATAATATAAGCCTGAGCATTAAGCGTGCTTTGTTAGGGTTTTGACATCTTCTTTTATATGTACATCTACAAATAAAATCAGGTAGATTAGCAGTCACTAGGAAATTGTTGTTGTGAATCACTGACTCACAGCTCCTGTAGGCTGTCTCTCCTTGTCCTTGTTAGTCATGCCTGACTGTGGGCAGGGGTTCACGGGGCTCTGGGGCTGGGGTCAAATGTGTCTATTTTGTCTGTAGGGACAGGGTTTGCCTTCAAATTCACCCCCATCATCCCAGCTGGAAGAGCCGGGTGGCTCCATCGCAGTTCGAGCCAGAGTGTGAGCAAAACCACGGCGGTGGAGCTCACCTGGATTTGTCTTCAAGCACGAACTCCAGCCTTCACCGAGGCATCTGTGTGATGGAGGGATATAGGAATCTGAGATCAAACCTCAGGGTCATTTATCCTTCTGGCCCCCGTTTAAATGCTGGCTGGTAAACACCAAATCTAAAATCTTTGCTCTAGGTTAAGAGTTTGTCTCCTCCAGATTTGTCATTGCACCTCATCCCTGTGTGCCCGGGATGCTGGAGATGCCTACCCCCTTAGGAGAGGGTAATAATTAGTGAAAGCTCGCAAGGAACTCATGTTTGTGCTCTTGCACCCTGGCAGTTCCCTGAAAGGAAGAACAGCCTGAGGAAAGAGTGGCAATGAGCTGGATGGAGGGAGATGTGAGAGGGACGGCGGGATTTTCATAAAATCATAGAATTATAGAATGGTTTGGATTGGAAGGGCCCTTAAAGACCACCCAGTTCCACCCCTCCACCATGGCCATGGTCTTCAACTATCCCAGGTACTCCAATCCCCAGCCAACCTGGCCTTGGACTCCTCCAGAGATCCAGGGGCGGCCGCAGCTTCTCTGGGCCACCTGTGCCAGTGACTCGCTCTCCTCACGCGGAAGAACGTCTCCCTAATATCCCGTTCAACCCTTCCCTCCGTCACTCCCAAGCCATCCCCCGTGCCCTGTCACTCCGTGCCCTTGCCAAATCCCCTCTCCCCCATCCCTGCCGGCGGCGGCGGTGCGGGATCGGGCTGGCCGAGCT
>VWYI01038255.1:531337-688197 GCA_013399455.1 Anthoscopus minutus | reverse complement strand
TCCACGCTGCCGGTGCTCCGGGAGAACGACATCAGCTGGAGCGGCGCCCCGCCGCCCGCCGCCGCCGCCGAGTCCCGCCTGCTGCTCTTCGTCCGCAGCGAGCTGCCCGGCCGCGTCGCCGTGCAGGACGATCTGGACAATACCGAGCTGCCCTTCTTCACCCTCGGTAGGCGCCCGCGCCGCTTCCCGCCCCGTCCCGTCCTGTCCCGCATCCCGCCCCGCCATCCCGGAGCATCCCCGAAGCATCCGACACCCGCCGTGCCGGCTCTGTGTCCGCCCTCCCCGCTCCGCGGGCAGCTCGATGTGTTTTGGGGCTTTCTAACCCTGCCCCTCTGCTGCATCCTGGGTTTTGGGTTTGTTTTTTTTTTTTTTAGCCTTTCCTGCCGGGGAGGGATTTTTTAGCAGGGCCTGAGGCTGCCGCCGCTGCCAGCCCCGGGAGGAGGAGAGCATTCCCCGGGAGGAGGAAAGCATCCCCGCGCAGGCTGGAAGTGATGGGGGCTGTCTCGTGTGCTCCAAGTTGAGCTCTGAGCCCCGAGGAGGTGCCGCCGAGCCTGGCAGAGCGGGAGGGGCTGGTTTTCGAGCCTGATTTTGTAAATGCTTCGTGTTAATTCTCGAAGCTCGCTCTCGCTTCACGCACAACTCCAGCGCCCGGGTCTGTGCGAACGCTGCAGACTTTCCTCCGCTCTCAGCTTTGTGGGAAGGGGGATGGGAATAGAAATAATTCTGTGGTCGTACTTCGGTCTTGATGCCGGCTCCTGTTGTCTCGGATGGGGTGCCCGAGCTGCCTCTTGTCACTTTTACCCATTCCTGTGCCATAATCAGCCAGTCCCCCAAGAGAACTGTTCCGAATGTCACCTGAGCGGTGCAGTGTTTACTCTGCCAGGTCACCGAAGGGTTTTTGTTGATCTTTGCTTTATCCATCCTGTCTTATTTATCAGCATCCAAACCTAGGATAATTTGAGTACCTGCTTAGCTCGGGTCTCAGGTATCTCTTGACACAGGGGATTGTGACTTCCAGCGCATCTCTCTGTGCCTCAGGTGCCTCAGGGTGCCCGTGTCCACCTGCACTGGGGGCAGCTGGCGCCAAGTCCCTTCCCAGACCTCGTGGAGTGATTGCCTTTCACTGGGTGCAATGAGCAGGGGTAGGGAAATGCCTGTCCATGTCCCCCAGTCCTGTCATTCTACCTTGTGGGGAGCTTTCCTGGAGCAAACGCCCTAATAAATAAGTTGCTGGTACTTCCTGAGGCTCAGGCTCCAGCTTTGCAGTTTCCTTAGACACGGTCGGTCAATTGCAAAAATCCAAAACAAACCAGATACTCTGCTTGCACTAACAGAAGTAACAAATTAAAGGTTTGATGCAGTAGGAATGACGTTTACCGTGCTGTGGTTGAAAGTAACAAGAAGTTTCATGGTTCACTGAGTTAATTTTCAGATTAGAGTACAGTTTCTTCAGGGACTGGGTGTGAATTGCGCATTGATCTAAATATATCAGATAGCAAAGAAACCCCTCTGTGTGAGCTTAGATAATAGCTCAAGTTGAAGGAGAGAAATTTGTCTTGATAGATCAGAGGCACGATCTTGTATAGCAAATCCTATTTCTGTGAGTGCCTGCCAGTAAAGAGACCATGTCTTCATCTAAAATTTTCCTTTACTTGCCTGGCATGTTGGTTATGTGTGTACTCATGAATATGAAGCATGTCTTGTGCAAATCTGTAGGGGTTTTCCTGTCCCTTCATGAACAGAAGACCCCAAAACATCCCCTCCTGTTCTCCTGGACTTACAGACACCAGGCAGATTGGAAGATAAAAGGGAGGTTGTGCCCATGGTGGGATGGCTTCATTATGGTCCTGGAATTAATCAGCCCGTTGCCTCCAGAGAAGGTAAAACACTTGTCCTTCCCCAAGGTCTAGCTCATGAATTGCTGTGGATGTTCTGATATTTCAAATTTGTTGCATTTCTCCCCATCTCCTGGTGTGGCAACTGTCTCGCTCGCAGTTAACTCTTCTCTGGGTGAGGGCTGTGAAGGATTTCTGCTGGCTGGTTTTCCCAGTGCAGGAATTAAGGCTGTGGTTTTCTGTGGTGGTTTTTTTTTCCTCTCTCCATCCTTTTCTAACTTCATTGATGGCTGGGAACTGGAGAGCAGCTGCTGCCTTGTAATGGGCTCTTGGAGGTGAAAATCACGTTACACGCGGGAGGGCTTGGAAGTGAAGTGGGGGCAGAGATTTCTCTTTGGCAGAATCTTTGCAGGTCCTTATCTTTAGCTGTTTTCTGATGATTGGATCTCTTTGTGCATGTTGCTGGACATGTTTAGTGGCTGTCTGGGCATGAGCTCAGGAGGACACGTAAGAGCTGACGTCCTGCCGGCTGCAAATGTGTCGAGGACTCCTGAATGTCTGGGAGTGCGGGATCTTGCTGTGAGCAGAGATCACTTTCTGGCCTCAGCGGGGTAAGGATGGGGCAGGATGACCTCCTAAAGCACACAGCGCAGGACAACCAGCCTGACTGGCATCCTGGAAGGGTTTTTGAAAGAAAAACCAGATTTTTAAAAAGAGGAAAAGGAAGCGTAAAGATGGCGGAGCTGAGACATGGTGCTGATGCTACTGACTCTGAAGTGAAGTAAGTTGAGAAAAAATTGAGGCCGCTCCATTCTGCAGAGCTCAAAAGTCTCTCCAGGCTGGGAGGCAGGAAGGAAAGCATTGCTTTGCTTGGTGGCAATGAGTTTAAGCAGCCAGGGCTGTACTCCTGGGTCTGCTCAGCAGCTCCCTGCTCAGGAAATCTCCCAGCGGTTCCTGTGCTGCTCCTCACTCCGTGGCATTTAAAGGAGAGTAGGTGATCTGTAGCTAAAGGCTGGCAGGTGCCAGAGCCTTGTCTGCACTGGTGTGAAGCTTCAAGTCAATGGAATCATGTAGCTTGGGAAAGATCTTTAAGATCATCAAGTCCCTCTGTAAACACTGCCAAGTCCACCACTAAACCGTGTCCTGAAGTGCCACATCCTCCAGGCAGATGCCCTGAATTGGTGGCTGGTACAAAGCACGTGGATTGCTCTGTGTCCCTTTTCTTTAAAGGATTCCTCCTTCTAGGGAGGGAACAGCTTTATCTGTTCCCTGACAATATGAGATTTTATTCTCTGAAGTGCATAAAGCGAGAACTTCCAGTGTAGCATCCCTGCCTGCGGGGCTGCCTGGTCTGCAGGAGCTGCTGCATGGCTGAGGTAGAGGAGAAATCAGCACTAGGAAACATCCACACAGCAGGGCCTGGGCTCATGGCTCGCTGGCAACATCAGGAGCAGCAGCAGCAGGAGCAGCAGCAGAGCAGCAGCTGCTCGTGGAAGGCAGGAGCCCACTAGGGGGTGGTGGGTACCCGGGGATGCTCCAGAGCAGCTCCTCTCTGTGTGCCCTGGAGGGTACCAGGGATGCTCCATCCCCTCCCTGTGTGCCCATGTGGGCACTCAGGGATGCTGGACAGCAGCTCCAGCTCTTTGTGCCTCAGTGGGCACCTGCAGGAAGGTGAGGAGCTCAGGGTGGCTTCATCCTCTCCCAGCAAAGGTAGAAAACTTTGATTTTTTTTTTTTTGTGCATCTCTCCTGGATTGCAGCAGGGACCTGCTGCTGGAACACCCACTGGCAGCTCCCCGTGCTCGGTGTCCCTCCTCCAGTGGGGTGTCACAGCTTCTGTGTTTCCTACGCCTCGGTTTATTTTTTCCCTCTTGCGTTGGAGACAAGAAGGATGCTTCTCCCACTACCCCCCAGTTACGTTACTATAAAATTACTCAGCAAAGCCCAGTGGTGGCAGGAAATGACAAACGTAAGTGCCACCAGTGCATTACGAATTGCTGTGCCTCCCCTTTCCTGAAAAAGCATCCTGCCCTTTCCTTAACCTTGGACACTACTGATGCTTTGTGGCTTTTCTTCCCCCCCGTCTAATTCTCCTAGAGTTACTCTGGCAAGCAGTGCAGCCTATCATTGACTTTATCCTTGCACAGTGAGGTCTCTAAGGCATGGATCTTGATTCAGCCAGCAGCCATGTGCTCCCTACAGAAGCTGCTCCACCACTGCGTAGCCTGCTCTGAGTGCAATCCAGAGAATGAGGCAGTTTGCTTCTGAGCTAATTTAGATGAGCTCTGTCTGTGTGTGAGCAGGTTTATATAGAGGAGAGAGAAGGGAAGAGGCAGAGCAATTTTCACCACTGCTCTTACCCTGTAGTGGCTTACATAAGAACAGTTTACTACACACTTCTCATAAATGGCTTTAATGGGTGCTGTTTGACAGCTCTGCAGAGCTTCAAGGTGCTTTGTTTTGGTGGTTGTCGCAAAACAGGCTCGAGTGTCTGCATTCCTGGTGTCCCCCTGTGGCCCCTGTGTGTGGCTGATTGATGATTGTCCCCTGCTCTTGCAGCTCCTCAGCAGTTCAGTGCCACTGCTTTTATCTTCTTAACTCTTCCCAAAGTCATCTTGTAACTTGGATTTCTCCTCTTTGGGGTAGGAGTGTTGAGTCTTGAAGGAAAGCCTGGATGTGGCACTGAGGGCTCTGGGCTGGGTGACAGTGTGGTGGGGATCAGTCACAGACTGGACTAAATTCCAACCTTAATCATTCTGAGTTTCTATGAAAACATTAAAATAAGGGAAAGCACTCAGTTCCCTATGGGCTGATGATATTTATTGCTGTTCCTAGAAATGCTTGAGCAGGGTTTTGCCACCTTCATTTTGGTCACCAGCTCCTGTTTGTGCAGAGAAGGTGGGGAGGCTGAAGGGGCGCCTGGGGAGTGTGGGTGTGACTGCGCCTCACTGCTGCTGCTGTTCAGAAGTACCCTTCCCTGCTTTGAGCTGGCCTGTGGGGTCTGGAGCAGCACTGTGGGGGTGCAGAGAGCGTGCCCAGTGTGAGACTCCATCCTCAGGGCTTGCCATCTGAAAATGGAGTGGTCTCTGTGGAAAAGCTGATGAGCAAAGTCTGGTTTCTGCACCTCCCTTTGCATTAACTGCCTCCTGCTGGGCTTGAGATGCCTGGAGTGTCAGCCCAGAGGCTGGGTTAATCAAGTGTTGAGGCTCATTTTCTTTTTTTATTAATATTGTTTACAACTTACATTTTTACAACTTACATTGTTTCTGTTCCCCAGCTAATCCAATGGGTAAAGAGTCATATCCCTCTACCCCAAAAGCTTCAGTGAGATGTGGTGAGGATGAGACAGGCTGGTGAGCACCTGGGACAGGGCAGATGTAGACCAGTCTGGGGTCTGGGTCCGGTCCCTGGGGGTGGGGGCTGCCTGGGGAGGGTGTAGGAAAGAGGAAAACCTGGTAGCAATTTTTTCCCCTCCTTGTATTACTACGTGATTACTCCAGCTTTGCAAGATGTTGGATTTTATAGTTTGGGAGGAGGAGGGAAGGAGGGAGGGAGAGCCCAGCTCAGGGAGGGGTTGTACCGGTGATGTGGATGCTGAGCTGCAGCAGGTCTGCGAGCACTATAACCCCCAGAAAGGCTCTAGGCAAAAGATGCCCAGGAAAATGGGTCAGTCCTGAGGCCATCCCTTCCCTCCCCGGGGCGAGGTTGAACTTGGCTTGTCCAGCACAGCAGGGTGTGGACTTGACAGGGATTTTGCTTCATCCGGGGTATTTTCTGGGCTGAATATCCCAGCTAAAGCTGGGAATGTGTAGCTGAGTGCAGGCTGTGCTCAGGGAGCTGCTGCTTTCCAAGAGTACCCGCGTTGACCAGCTAGTGGCAACAGAAGATTAACTATGGAGGGAGAGAGGAGCTGCTTGCTGCAGCTGAGCTGCCACGGGAGGAGGCTGGTGGCTGGGAATGCCCCCTGCTCCCCCGAACTCCCAGCTGGTTTTCCATGATGCCTGTATGCCAGAGGCTTCTGTTGCTCTTTTTCAGGAAGAATTAATGAGCTTTTATTGAGAATTATGCAGAGAGCTTGCAGTCCTCCGTGGGGAATGGGGTGGTGAATGACCTCCAAATGCCACCACGCAGATGGATGTTACCTCCAAAACTTGCTGCCTGTTCCCTCCTAGGCCCTAAAAGTGAGAAGCTCACTGTGTGATGGGTGAGCCTTTGTGCTGCCTGGATGACACGGTGCTGATGTGGGCTGTTGGCTGGCTGTGAAACAGGGCTGAGCCCTTGGGTTTCCTGGTGTGACAGGCACGGGACTGGCCAGGACAATGGGAGAACAGATTGATGCCATTGTGGGAATGAGGAGATACTGCTCTTATGCTTCTTTGACACACCTTTGCAGGTGCAGGTGGCTTGGGAAATGCCTGCCATCACACCAAAATGCCATGTAGAGTGTGGGGCAGGCTCGGGGTGGAGCTGAAAGAAAAGAAGACGCCTTGATTGGTGCCTTTCATCATCAGAAATGTCCACAGCACAGCCTGTGCCCAATTGTCCTTCACCTGTGAATGGTGAACCTTGGCCTGTGTTCCCCCAGTCCTGCCCTGTCCCTGCCTGTGGGGTGTGTGATGGCATCGAGCAGAGATGGCTCTTGTGCATAACCAGCTTAAGAAATGGGGCCACTTAAAAGAATTGAATGCTTGTGCTGCTGCTCGGGTCTCAGCTAATGCAGTTAAGGTTTCCAGTGTCCAGACAGTATGGAGACACTTAATGGTATTGAAGAAGCGGAATGGCATGCAGAGGGGACGAGCAGTGATCTTGGCTGCCTGCATCTGCACTGGCTGGGAGACTCCTGGGAAGGGGAAAGTGGGGAAGAAAGTCACAGAGTAAATGTTTTGGCCCATTCTTCCCTTTGGGCGCCTTCCCTGTTTGCCCTGCAAGAAGCAGCTCTTGGATGCTTTCAGTGTCCTGCTGCAGGTCAGGGGAAGAAGGGATTCCTTGCAGGGGGAGGCTGGGCTGTGGCTGCCTGTGGGAAGGTGGGGCAGACAAGGTTTGGAGCCAGGGCTCTACCTGTGGGCACAGGTGGCTGGTGGGGAGGGGGCAGAAACACCAGTTCTATTTCACACTATCTGTCCCCCACCACTCCTGCACTCCTTTCTCTGTGCTTTCACCTCTCCTGTCTTAGTGCAAGACAAAGTCTTTAGGAAACCAAGATTGGCTTTGAAGGCGGCAGCAAAAGGGGAGAAATTTTCCATTAGCAGCATCAGCAGTATAAGAGATTTTTTCCCAGTCACCTGGTAACTGCTGTATTTAGGAAGATTACCGAGCTGATGGTGCTGCTCCCAGGCATATGCACAGCTGTGATCCTGTTAGGGAGGCAAGGGATGGTCACACCCAGGGAGGTGGGCTCTTAAAGGTCAGCTGTGCAGGGAGGGAGGACCCGTGGGGCCTCCTGTGCTCCATCATCTGCTCCTGCAGAGCAGGGGAATGGCACAGACGTGGCACTGCCAGCTGCACCCGGGGGCTGCAGTGGGGATGGAGTTGGGCTCCCCAGGGCTGGCTGCTTGCACATCCTCCAGTGGAGGAGGGAACATCTGGCTCCAGCCTGATTTGGGGCCAGGCTGGGGGTTTTGGTGCATGGTGGGGTGGGATGTGCCTGCAGAGGGGCACTGCCCTGCCTCTGCTGTGGCCTCACTACAGAGGTGAGCCCACCCTCCTCTGTTGGGTCTGTATAACTGGGATGCAGATTCTGGGGACTCCAGCTTTGCTCCCAGCCATGACCATGCTCACAAGAGCTCAGCTGTGCTGGTGCCTTTGAGGCTTTTATTCTTTTTCCCCTCTCTTTTCTCTCTCTAGGGCAGCGGGGTGGCCTTGCCAGTGGCTGGATCCCTGCCCTGGCTGTGCTGTGTGAGCTGGGCTCCCTGGCCAGCCCCAGGGCTCCTGGCTGCCCTAATATGAGCTGGCATTCCCGAGTGTGCCTGGGGCTGTCCCAAGGCCATTCACAGCCTGGATCCTTCCCTTGCTGCTCTCCGTGGTTCTCCAGCAATCCCCATTCCAGGGAGCGCAGCACATCCCTAAACTGTGGGATCAAGTGACAGAATATCTGAGTTGGCAACAGCATAGGAATGTTTTTGTTGCCTCAGGCCAACTGCTCAGTAGCATCAGCTTCCTGCTGCAGTGCTGGGGTGGGAGCATGGGGTGGGAACATAGGGTGGGAACACGGCTTACTGGGCCTGAGCAGTCACCTGTGTGGTGGGTTCAGCTTGGGTGGGGGCTCTGGAGAGCTTCAGGGGCTTATTGGGACATCCTGATATGTCCCTTTTCCTTCTACCCCCATCAGACTTCTCCCATGTCCTTTGAACACATCTGTTTCAATTAAAAGGGTTCCCTGTCCAGGGAATTCCTCCCAGCCTTCTCGTTGCAATCACTCCTTGTTCCTCTACAGTAATATCCTGGGAAATCTGGCCAGAGAGAGGTGCCCAGGCAGAGCAACGTGTTGGGCAGGTTATCCAAAAGGATCTGTATTCCCCACCCTCCCTTCCATGCCATCCAAACTGGGCAGCCCATGGTAAAGCTGTGTCCACAGCAAACATCTCCCATTACCTTCTGCCTAGAGCAGATGTTCAGGGCGGGCAGCTCGGGGTATTCGAGGGGGTGCCAGTGCTGGGTACCACTTAATTAAGGTTAAGTGATGGCTTAATTAAGGAGGCTCAACTGATGGAGCCTCCTGGCCCTTACTGAGGGTGGCTTGGGACAGGAGGTTGTGAAGAGGGTCCAGCAGAAAGGAGGGATGCTGTAGAGGAGCCAGTGACAGCAGAGGCATTTTGGGAAGCTGATAGGTGTATCTGGGAGTCAGAGGCTTTGCAGGCTGAAAGCACATCCTGAGAGGTGACATTGGCCTTATCTGTGCAGGCAGGTCCTCGCCTGCTGCTGCTGCTGGCAGGGCGGTGGCTGCTCTAGCTGCTGCCTTCCCATCAGGGGCTTTGGCCTTTTTCCTCCCCCACAGAGGGGAGGGAGGGCTGCAGGGGTGCATTTGTCACCTGAAGAGCCCCCAGGCTTCGGCTGAACTTTGTGTTCCAGCAATAAAACCATGCTAGGAAATGTGTGCTGTAACAAAGCCCATGGATATAATACATCCGTATCATACTGTACCTTTCATCTTGAAGGATTCCCAAGGAGCTTTACAAACTCGGTGTGCTGCAGCCTGCCAGGGTGACTGAATGTTATCAGGAGCAGCGGCAGTCTAATCTCTGTGGTAGTATTTCCCCCCCTTGCAGGGGGAACTTTATGAAGTCTGGTCTCAGAGTAGCGCCGTGATGGTGTTTTCCTCTAAGCCCGAGTTTCTCCGGAGAAACAGGCAAACCGTGTAGCTGTTTGTTATGCAAAACCACCAAAGAAATATTTTTCCTGGGGCAGTAGGAGTGGGTGGGAATTACTTTCACACAGCTTCAACAGCTTTGCATCTTGACAGAAGAGGCATTCGCAGGGGAATGTGCCCTCCATGCAGGCCCAGAGATCATAAAGTTTAAACGCTTGAGGAATTGCTTCTGGGCATTAGCAGGGTGGTAGAGTTCATTTGGCGGGGCAGTTCTTGGGAGGCAAACTCTAGATGTCTGCCTGAAGTACTTGCTGTGTGAGTCTTTTGTCACCTAGTGTTCCCTTGTGTCTCTGCAGTCAGCCCCCAGCCAGCTGATGGCTCAGGTCTGCATCCTGCAGCCTTCGGTGGCACCCGAGCAGTCGCTGCCTGTGGGGTGGGAGCAGGGAAGGGCGATGCCTCCATCACCCTAGTGCTGGTCTCTACTTCCAGCTGGGTGTATTTCACTGCTTTTGACTTACCTGGAGCTGTGGGAGGCATCTGAAGGTGCTGCTAATGGTGACAGAGCCTAAAAATCAAAACCGAGAGCAGGACCAGGGGCACCAAGCGAAGCTGTTGTCAGAAACATATGCTTGAGGCACGGCGGGTAGCTGGAATCTATTTTGGTTTGGAGTGGTACATATTTAGCCTGTTTTGTTTAGCAGTTTGTTTATGGGATGTATTTTCCCATTCTGTGTAGCTCCCCAAATGTGTGCTATAAACAAACTGTAAAATCAAAAGCAGCCTCTACGTGTTCCCATCAAACACGTCACAGGAGAGGCAAGGGCGCCTGCCAGCCTCAGGTCCCCCTGTCAGCAGGAGAAAACACCAGTGAGGGTGGGTGTTCTGTCAGCTCTGAGTACAGGCATTGCTGTGGGCACTGCTGGGATGGAGCAGGGATATCTCAGGAGCACACCAGCCCTTTTGTCCATTTGCTTTTGCTCCAAACCTTCCCAAGCTCATCCCCGAGGAGTGCAGGTGTTGGCTCCTGCTGCTCCTTTAGCTTTGCTTGCTTCCCTCAGCCCCACTGAGGTGGTTCCTCAGGCCACCACGAACGGGATGTGCTGTTGCCAGCATCATTCACAGATCCTGGATGTTAAGAACCTTCAAAAGTGATCAAATTTCAAACAGGCATTAGTGGTTTGTGGCTGTTCTTACTGTAGCCATTGCAGTCGCATGCCTTGTACTGGAGCAACAACCGTGTGTTTCTTGCTTTAATTTTCCTGAGCGTGATCAGAAGGGCTGGAAGTGCATTTAATCAAACAGCAACAGCCTTGCCTTTCAACACAATTCAAGAAGCCAGAGCTGCTTGAAGACACAAACTCCATTACATTGCTTTACATCTCCCAGCCCTTGCCATTTCCTCCGCTGGTGTTTGCCGCTCTCCCGGCCGGGCAGCGCAGTTGTCCTCGCTGTGTTCCTGGCTTCTGCTGCTTCGGGGGAGGAAATCCATTATCCGGGGGATGGCAGCAGGGAGGGAGGTCGGGGACGCTGCCTGTAGGGGCTGCTCGCAGCCAGCGTGGGGTCTTGCCGGAGCAGCAGTTTGCGCGGCAGACACGCTGCTCCTCGTTGTACTCGATTTTATTCTGCTTTTGTAGCAGCTGCCTTTGCTGCTTGCCTGACAAGCTGGTCCTTAACGTGCCGTGGCCCAGCGGTGTGGGAGGACAGGGACAGGAGCTGGGATTTGGGCAGGATGGAAGCTCCGTGAGCTGGAGGTGGGGGGGGGGATGCTGCTGGCATCAGGGATTCTGCCAAGCTCAGACTCTGCTCCCCAGGAGTGCTGCCTGAAATCCCAAAACTGAAGGAAGTAACCTTTGCTGCCTGAGCTTGCTTTTTAAAGGCTGTTGTAAACCCTTTTCCCTCCTTGGTGATGAAGGGTTTTACGGTGTGTTGCAATGAGCCACTTAAAAGCAACACAGGAGGAAAAAAATCCTGTTTGCAACACTCCTCCCGCCTGAGTTGCCGTGGTGTGAGATATGGGGTGGCTGTAGGGGTTGCTGCAGGAAAGTTGAGCCTCGTGAGAGCCTGTTCTTTGCTAAACAATCCATTGGTGTTTCTCCTGTGGCATCTCCCAGCTGCATTTCCTCCCCAAAATCGTATTTCCCACTGCTCAAAGGCTTCTCTGGTTTGAGATGTGCTTTAAGTCATGTAAAGCCAGATTTTAGTAGGCTGCAGTCTCCAAAGCTTTTTCTCCAGCAGAAAAGATGCAAATTTCTCTTTGGATACCTTGCCCACAGCTTGAGCAAGTCTGTGGTCACCTCCTGGGAGGGGCATCCCAAACCACCCCTTATCCTGCAGCCAGGCTCTCCAGGGCCCTGGCATGGGAGGGCAGCTCCACGCCCCTGGAAGCAGAGGGGTTTGGGCTGGAAGGAAGGTGATATTTCTGCTGTGGCTCAAAAGGCAAAGGCATTCCTGTGGATTCAGGGTTGTGGGTTTTAACCGCTGCTTGTTTTGATCATCTCTCTGCTAAACTGCTCTGGATGTGCCTAAGGGCAAACAAGCAGGTGTTAATGTTAATATCCTGCTCCTTTTGCTGTTGTTAGATTGTAGGAAAGCTGTGGGTTGGAATGGTGCTTCTCTCAGCTGTGGCAGCTGCAGGGCAGGTGAGACCTGGTGCTGGACCTGGCTGGGAATGGGCTGCAGCTTTAAATTGGCCGCTAAAGGCTCTGCACTTTCCCACTCTTCTCCATGCTCTCCTTCTTCAACTCTGCAAATATTTGCAGCAGTTAGGGGACTGCCCAGGGACGTTTTTATTCCTGGCAAGAACTGAATTAGAGGGAATGGCTGGGCTGGGAGAGTGATCTCACAGTGGGCAGCGAGATCTACCTTGTCCAGCAGCCTCTGCCGTGGAGGCGGAAGGTGAGGAATGGGGCACAGGTCTCTGGAGCATCCCTGAAGCTGTTCCTTAACATCTGTGGCCCCAAGAGCTGGGATTTGGACAGGAAGGAGATTGCCTGAGCTGGAGGTGCTGCCAGCCTCAGGGATGCTGCTGGCCTTTGATTGCTCCTGCATTCCTGCTGCAATAATGCCTGCCCTGAGTGAGCTGAAAGGGTCCCACAGCATCTCCTGAGGGGCTCCTGCATCTCCCCCCTGCCTCTCCCTAGGGCTGGCCTCTCAGGGAAATCCCCCTGGCCCCTGGGATGTGCCCGCACAGACAGGATGCAGCGAGGGACGAGGGAAGTTTTTATTTGAGGTCTGAGGGATGTGCCGAGTGCTGACCAGGGGCTGGCACAGAGGGAAGGATACTTCTGTTAATTAGCACGAGATGAAAGGAAAACTTGTCTTTATTCAAAGAGCAGCTTGTTCCAGTTTCATCGCAGCCCCTCAGTTCTGAGCTTTAAAGTTCAGTGAATGTGTGAACAATAAGTTTGGGAAGATGTTTTGAAGGCAGAATGGCAGCATTGTTATGAAAATGCTGAAGGGGAGTTGTGACACTGTTTTGAAGATGAAAGTATTTTTACAATCTTAAACTGACACATTTTTAAAAGAAAAAGAAAAGAAAAAGAAAGTTTTAATGAAAGACAGCTCTCAACGAGATTTTCCCTGGCCACAATCAGATGTGGCTGTCCTGGAAGCACTTTGAGGGGCTGCTGGCTGTGGCTGTCACATTGGTGACCCTGTGTCCAGCATGGTGGAGTGGTTTTACTGGTGTTACTGGTGTGTGTTGGGCAGGGTGGGATCTGCACAGCCCTGATGGAGGGAGCAGTGAGTGTGTCCTGGCCCCCAGGCAGCTGATGGACCAACAGAGCAGCAGGAGGAGGGCACAAAGATGAGGAGATGTGGGTGAAGCATGGATACCTGCCAATCCCTTCCTTGCTGCTCCAGCTGTGCCCTCACCACTTCTGACCCCACAGCACTCCCTGCACTTTCGAGCTGGTCTGTGAAAACAGATTTTCCACAAGTTTAGCAAGCATCTGTTAATGGTGTAGCCAAACATCTCCCTGTGAGTGTGGAGTGAAGGGGAGGCTGGAGCTGCCCATGCCTGGCAGCAGGGCTGCTTCTGCCCTCAGCTGTGCCACAGGACTTGCCAGTTTGTGCTATTCCAGCTCACCCAGTGGCACTGGAGAAGCTGGGCTGGAGTGGAGGCTGGTGTGACACTGCTGGCATGAGAGGGAATGGCTTGGGGGGTGCCTGGGGACGTGCATCAGCCTGGGCTCCATCCATGGATCCCCATGCCAGTGTTGCATCTTGCCAGCTGGAGCTGCAGTCCCAGCCTAACCCAGTCTCCCTCTCGCTGTTGTCTGAGCTGAGCGACCTCTTGGAATCACAGAATGGCCTGAGGGGGAAGGGACCTTGAAGATCATCTCTTTCCAATCCCCCTGCCCATGGAGGTGGCACACCAGGAGGTGCCCAGGGTGTCTGAGGCAGCTCTGTCCTCAGCTGCTCTGAGCCCACCTCCCCTTTGCCAGCTGTTCCTCTTGTCAGGGTTAGCAAATGGCAACGTTAGTCACACACTGGCCACTTTTTTGTGGAATTTTCTCTTCCATGAGCACCTGAATGCACCAGCTTGTTGTGATGGGGCTTTTTTATTCCCATAAAGCTCTGGTTTCCATTACAGCCCCTTGGACACCCAAGGGACTGTGAGTGGGTGCCCTGTAATTAAAATCAATCTATTGCCATGTCTGAGGGGGCTGTATGAACTACGGGGCTGTGTGCTGTGGTCTCCTGCAGCAGAGCTGTCAGGCAGTTCCTTCCTTAGAAAAGAGACACCAAAAATTCCTCTTCCGCCCCCAACTTTGTCTTCCTGCCAGCCCTGGATTCCAGGTTTATTTCAGGGTCTTTTCTTTTGGGCTTGGGTAGGTGCAGAGCGTGTATTTTTTGCCATGTGAGTCTGACAAGCCCTTGGGGAGGATGAGTGGGTGTCTTGAAGTGTAAGGGAGAAACTTGGCAAGTGTTTCAGCTCCAGGATCTCTTTGCATTTTTGGCTGCATCTCCTTTTAATCCTGCTGCTCTGAAACTTTTCTGAACCAGCGAAGTCAGCCCCAGCAGCGCTGCCATCCAGGAGTAATAGCTCTGCTCCCATTCCTCAAAGGTCGGGTCACAGGGACTGCCTGGGCTGGGGCTTCTCCCAAGGGCACCAGCCCTGGAGTTCCCCTGCCCAGCACTGCCAGATCTGTGGATGGGGATGGTCTGACCTCCTCTGCATCAAGGAGAGGGATCCTCTGCCCTTGGAAGTGGGCAGGAAGGTGCTTGGAGCTGGCTGCCTGAACAATAGATGTGTGCTCCATCCTTGGGTGATTCCCTAAAGAAGATGCTCTCCTGAGCCTCTTGGGGTGATGCATTTCTTGTTGTGTCTTGTTCTGTGTTCCCAGCTTGGTTCCTGGCCTTGGCTGTGTGATTTGGGATCTGGTTTCCAGGAGGTGAAAGCAATCACTACACTGAGCTGGAGACTGGGGGAAAGAGCTTCCCCCCAAGGTCTTTCCTGAGCTGCAGTTAAAGGAAACATCTGGGAGCCTGTGGATTCATGTGGTGGAAAATCCCAGCACTTCTGGGTCATTCTGGGATTCTCCTCTTGGCTTTGCTATTTCCTTATGAGAGGGTTTTGACCAAGTGAGCACAGTTGCTGTGCCTCTTTCTGACCCACTGCTTGCAGGAGCCTGGGGGTGCTCCTGTTGTGCATTACTGAGGTGGTGTGGAATTCCCATGTGGAGCTGGGAGGGAGGGACGGACCCTCTTGGCTCCCCTCATGCCACACTGCCTGCAAGCTGGTGGTGCAGAGAGGGCTGAGGAGAGCAGATCAGAGCCAAAAGTGAAAGAAATGGGTGAGTGGGCTCGACAGACCAGGATCTGCTGCTTCTCTGAGCCAGAGAAGCTGCTTGCCCATGCACTTCTCCATCCAGCAGCTCTTCCCACAGCTCAGCAGGCAGCTGGACAGCAGGACAGTGGCATGTGGCTGTCTCTGCCCATGGCTGTGACACACTGTCGTGTGAGGAGATGGGGTTTTCTCTGCTTTAATGAGCTCAAAATGATCGGTGCGGTTGAAAGCTCCCCCACGTGCGCTCGCGTCTCCTGATCTCTGCGAGACAGTGACAGCTCCTGTAATTAGGCAGCCGAGCAGGTAACCTTAGCAACTCCATGCTGCTGCTGGGAAGCAGCTCAGCTGCCCCTGAGGTGCTGTGTCTGGGGTTCAAATGGGCTCTCACAGCACAGTAGAGCTTGGGATGCCTGCACACCCTCCTCCCTCCCTGGGGTGCTCCCGTGGCTGGTGGTGCAAGGGCTGGCACAGGTGGAGGCACTGATGTCCCTTCACTGCTTGCTCTGTTCTTGTTGATGCACAGGCTGGGCATTCTACATGCCACAGCTCTGGGGAGAGGTGCTGGTGCAGTACTGGGAGGGAACTGGTGTGGAAGAAGGTGCTGAGCTTTATTGCTGTAAGCGCAGTGTAAGTGGCACTACTTACTTGTAAGCACTGCTGCAGGGAGTGGGGTCAGGGGGAGCTGTGGGCCTGCAGGAGAGCAGGAACCTGCCCTCCAGGAGCACTGTGGGGCATGCTCTTGGACAGTCCCACTCCTTAGTTTGCAGGTGGAGGGAGCATCAGAGCTGTGGGCTTGGAGGGTGGCTGTGAGTGTCCTGTGCCCTGGCAGCTGAGAGCATGGCTGTGCCACAGCATCCCTGTCCCTCTGCAGCACCCCCATCCCTCATCCTCCTCCTCCCATCCCTCATCCTCCTCCCATCCCTCATCCTCCCCATTCCACCTGACCTGCAGCTGCAGCACCAAGCACTCCCTTAAAGCCTGAACACGCCTCTTACCCCGTGGGCTCTGGAAGGGGCCTTGGCTACTCAAAACAGTGCTTGGAAATACTTTTTTATAGCAGCTGGGAGTGAGCCAGGGCAAAAAAATGAGCTGAGGCCGCTGAAGAGAGATAAGCTGAGACGTAAACTGTGATTTTCTGCCCTGTGAGCCCTATGCATGGATTTCATCTTTTAATGGAAGTGCAGTAAATAAAAGCCATTTTCACAATAAGCTGAGCAACAGGTCATAAGCGTCTGAGCCACTGAAATTGATAGAAGCGAGCTAAGCGTAACAAATCTCCCAAAATTGCACAGACTCCACTTGTATCTAGTCCCTTCCTGCATCTCACCAATTATAGCAAATGGCAATTATTTCTGAGCCAGAGCTTTCTCTGAATAAAACCTCAGTCTGACTGTAGATGCTTTATCTTCTTTTCAAATAGATTTGTACCGGAGGAAAAAGCCCCAGTGGGGAGAAATCCCATTTGAAGGGGTTTTCCCTAGCAGTGTTTCCACAGACAGTGGCTGCTGGACATGCATGGAGGCATCAATTTGACCAATCCATAGTTTGCTGGCTCTGGCTGAGAGGGGGATTTGGGGACATTCTCATTTGGGGTCGCTCCCTTTTGGCTGTGTCTCTGTTAGGATGGAGTGTGGGCTGGGGATGTGGGACTTTTTCTCACTCTTCCAGTTAGATCCAGCGACTCTCCCTTCCCAGTCTCTGCCCCAGGGCTCTGTGCTGGTGCCCAGTGATGCCTCTGGGGTGTAAAGCAGAGTCTGAGTCCCCACTAACCCTAAATGAAAATGCTTTTGTCCTTTGTAACTCTGTGCTTTTTAAAAAAGCATCTCTGCTGCAGAGCCCTGGGATGCACCTACAGCAAGGAGAGTGCAGGGGGGAAATTTCCTTGTTTGTCCCACTTGAAGGGATTACTTAGGAATTGATTTGCAAGTGCTTGTAAAGAGGTTTTTTTCATAGAGATGTGGCAGTGCTGGCTTTACCTGCCCAGTCTCCAGTGCACAGTCAAAAGCCTGAACTTTTCTCAGTGTTTGAGCAGGATATTCCTGGTGCTGTACTGACCATGGGGACCACCAGGGAGTTGTGGAGGTGGCCTTTGGCATGTCTTTGGTCACTCCTTGACCAAATGGCTGTGCTGGGGCATCAAACATCTCAGGCTCCATGTTTTCCTGAAGGCAGGGTGGAAATGCCTTGCTTGGGATTCGCTGGAAATGTGTTCCTGCTGTCAAATGCTGCTAGAGATGCTGATGAAGAAAAGCCACAGGGTGGTGGGTGTATGAAGCTCAAGTGACTTTCTGATTGATGTCATTAGCACTCCCTACTGAAACCCCCTGGGAAGCTGGACCTGTTCTGTCTCTGGATTTCTCCAGAAGCTGTGGCTGAGCAGCTCCTCCAGAGATGAGCAGAGGCTGCTAATGTGGCACCCTCCTGGGTGCTTGGAAAAATGGCAAGGTCTGAAATTGCCCAAGGGCTGATTTGTGTCTCTTGGTGCTGTCAGTGAAGTGCCTCAGGGATTTTGCAGTGCCTGGGAGCCTGTGGGGTGGCACAGGGAGGTGCATTTCCTGCAGGGCCCTAGAGCCACCTCTCAGGATGTCTCTCACCAACGGGAGCGATGAGTGTTGCTCAGTGGTGCATCTTCCCTGTCATGGGGGAGCAGGGTTTGATTGATTCACTCTGAGCTAGCTTCTTGTGAGCAAAACCACTGGTTATTTTTTTATAAAATTACAAAAAAAATACCTGTGACATGGAAATTACCTTCCTCATCTCCCTTGGAGGGTTAATGAAAAGCACTGAACCAGCTTGTCTTCAGTTTAATTTGTCTGAGCTGGAAGCCCCCTCCAAACACCTCCCAAAGTATGTCATGGAATTCCAGAACGGTTGGGTTGGAAAGGACTTTAAAGATCATCCCAACTCATCCCACCCCTGCCATGGCAGGGACCCCTCCCAGTGTCCCAGGCTGCTCCCAGCCCCATCCAGCCTGACCTTGGGCACTGCCAGGGATCCAGGGGCAGCCACAGCTGCTCTGTGCCAACACCTCACTACCCCCACAGTGAAGAATTTCTTGCTAATATCCAATGTAACCTTGCCCTCTGTCAGCTTGAAGCCAGTCCCTCTTGTCCAGGGCTCTTGATACATCCCACCACAGGGATGCAGCCTCATCATCCGCCTTCGGAGCCTCCTTTACTGGCAGTATGGGAGGTAAATCAAATAAAGCACAGGCTCAGCATGGTTATTCAGTACATCCCCCTTCCCCTGGTGCGTGGTTCTGCAGGCAGAACATGTTCATTTACTTGCCGAAACAAAATTTCATTGTGCACCTCCCGTGGTGTGTAATGAATCCAGCTCGGCACCTGTAGCCACAGCAAACCCAAACTCCTCAAGATACTGCACAAACTGTGACTTGCTCTCTGCACCTTGCAGCGTTCCCATTGTCCCCCACAAACCTCTTTGCAATTTGGGAAGTGCTGTCTTTGTTTCCTTTCGCCTTACCAGCTGTAATCCCTGCCTGGCGCTGCCCCTTCCTGGGTAGTTGTTTATTTTCCTTAATCTTTTATGAAGTACTTTTATCATAAGCTCTCTGAAAATCCGCTGAAATGAGACCCTCCAAATCACCTTCATTTATTTTAAAGGCTTGCATTCACTGCTAATACTGCCAGGTTGCTTAGCACACCTCTTTTCCACCCTTCCTTAAGGAAGTTGTCTTGACCTTGCTCAGATTCCACTTTGCTGCCTTCTACACTGGCTGACCTCTAATTAGACTCCAAGTGAAGTTCTTGAGCTCCTGCAGTTTGGCATTTAGTTCTTTGGTCCTGGAGCCATGGCCTGCTGCTTTTTAAAAACAAAATAACAATAATAAAAAAACCATAACACTGCCGCTGTTTCGCTATTTACACAGCTTTTAGGAAAAGCATCCAGGGCTTGGCAGATATTGCAGGAATTGTATTAGAATTTGATACAACTCTCTGTACCTGAGTTAAGAAGCCTTTTCAGATGTGTAAGAGTGAAATTAGCTTGGCAGCCAGGATGCACAAGTTTGGCTAAGCACATATAATCCTAGAATGGTTTGAGGTGGAAGGGACTTTAAAGCTTACCTCATTTCAACCCTGTGCCATCAACAGGGACACCTTCCACTATCCCAGGTTGCTCCAAGCCCCATCCAACTTTGCCTGGAGTTCCCAGCACCTCTGGTGCAGCTTTTATTTTGGTAGTTTGTGCCTCATTTGACTGGGAGGGGCTTTTTTTGCCAGGAGATGCTGACCCCTGCAGCCTCAGGTGAGTCCTCCTGTGCACAGGCAAGCTGCAGCATAGCCCAGCACTGCTCTGGGGAATTCTGATTTTCTTTCCTGGAGGCTAAAAGTAGCCCATTCTCATGGCACGTGGCTGTGGCCTTTTACCTAGTGTGAAAGCTTGGGGAAAATTCACGCTGCTTGAGCAGCTTTCTGTTTTTGGCCAACTCAGGCTGTTCAGAACAAACCCCCCACTTTGCAGGCTTGGACAGAGTTGTACCCAGTTGCTGGAAGCTGAAATTAGATAAATGCAGGCAGAAAACAAAGCTCCAATCCCCACATGAAATTAGGAGGCCCCTGTGGGGTGCGAGGTTGTGCTGTGGGGTTGCTGTGATCCATCCTGTATTTGGGAACAGCTGGATCCTGGAAGTGCTGCTCAGGTGGCAGCTCCCTGCCAGGCTCAAAATGCTGGGCATCCTCAACAGACTGGAATATTGCTCTTTTTTTATGCTTTCTACAAATTAAACAAGGTTCTTCCCGGGCTTCTCAGGAAGGGTGGGATACAGGAGGGATGGCTCTGCATGGAAACATCCATCCTCCCCTTCTCCCCCATCCCCTCACTCCTCCCTGCCAGGTTAAATGCCACAGAGAAGGAAATTGAGTTTCAGTGTCTGTTCTCCCAAAAGCTGCTCTCAGCTAGGGAAATGCATCATCCCCCTGGGCTCTCCTGCTAATCCCTCCTGGGGATTGCGTGGTGCCTGGGAGGCAATGACACACACCCAGGGGGCTCCTGGTGTCCTCGGGTCAATGGGCTACTGGTCCCATTATGCACTTGTAATGGAGAGGGTGTCTCTAAAAGCAAGGATTTATTCACTGTGTCTGGCCTGGCAGGGGCAATTTGGGATTGTAAGGAATAAGTAATCAGATTTCCATTTTCCGAGGGCAATGCCAAGTGAAAATGTATGGGTCCATTTCCTTTTTTTATTATTGTTTAGAAATAACAAAATCTTGTGCCCTGCACAGAGGGCAGGCTCCACATTAAAAATAGAGGTTAAAGACCTGGAGCAGAGCTACAGAATACTTGTGACAAAGAATCCAGGACATTTTGCTTGGGAATCCCGGGTTGGAAGAGCTACTGAACCCAAGATGGGCTTGTAGAGAAGGGAAAATCATGTTGTCCAAAATCCTCCCACCCCCTACCTTCTTTCCTGTGGGACTCAGGGAATTATTGTGCTGTGATCACACAGGTTGCCATCAGCTGATGGGGGACTTTGTCTCCTGCATCCATCTGGCAGCATGTGGTGCTTCAAAAAGAAAGATGCTTCACAGGTCTCAGTGTTCAGAAAGTGGAGGGAAATGGAGCCCATGCTGCCCATCAGAGTGCGTGTCTATGTACACATATATATGTGTGTGTATATAAAAAAGCATATTTAGGCATGTTGGCTGATACATTAAAAATAATCGTTATTGGTTCCACAAATTACTGGCAGTATTGCTGCAGCTGCATTACAGCCTCCATTTTCACTTGATTGCCATCACATAATTTTTAAGCAAATAACCAAAGCATTCTAACTTAAATATTGTCACAGTATCCTTTTAATAGGCAAATGAGGTAATTATAATCTCCTTGGATAATAGGATAGCTTCTACCTACCAACATGCATGTAATGCATTCTGCTGATTTTAGGACGATTGGGAGAGCTGCATTTTCTTCAGTGATAGTTCTGCACAGCTGGAAAAACCCTTCAGCTGGGTGAATAGGAAGCATCTTAGAATCTTACAATATCCAGAGTTGGAAGGGACCTGCAGGATTCTGAGAGTCCTGGCCCTGCACAGACACCCCAACAATCCCACCCTGTGCCTGAGAGCCCTGTCCAAGCACTCCTGGAGCTCTGGCAGTCTTGGTGCTGTGTCCGTCCCTGGGGAGCCTGGGCAGTGCCCAGCACCATCTAGGGGGAGAATCTTTTCCTAAAATCCAGTCTAAACCCCCTTGGCACAGTTCCAGCTGTTCCCTTGGGTCCCCACAGAGCTCAGGGCTGCTGTGATATCTCCTGGCCCTTTTCAGTGGCCAGTGGAGCTGGACATGTGTCCTGGTGCTGAAGCTAATAGGGGTTGCATTTATCTGGGAAGAGTTTGTCCATGGCCTGGGGAATCTGAAATGATGTGCACAGTGGTGGCTGGGGTTTGGGAGCAGTGGCTGAGTGGAGCTTGTGGCAAAGCAAGAGTTTCTGGCATGGTGCTGCCTTCTTAAAGGGAATTCTGATCTCTTGTGGCCCCAACACCTCAAACATTCTCCCAGTGGCTTCCCAGCTCTGCATGTTGAATTTTGGGCTTGAACAGCAACATTCAGCTGCAGCTGCTGGTGCTGCTGGAGGCTGGGGGCTGCAGGGAGCTGGTGCTGGGCACAGGCAGAGGCTGTCATTGTCACCGGCTTTGGTGGCCACTAGCTGGCTGCAGCTGCTTTGTCACCCTTTGTCACCCTGGAATGCTCCCTGTGAATATTCACCCTCCCTGTGAAGAGTTGGGTGTGCAGGGAAGGGCAGGGGCCAGAGGCAGGTTTGTTTCTCACTTGTCTGTGCAAAAGTTTTACTGGCCTGGTCTGAGGTTTGCAGCAAGGTGTTAGAAATGGCTTTTGGCACTTGGATCTAGAATTAGTGGAGCTGGCAGCTCTGAGGCTATTCCTTCTGATTTCCAAGTGAAAGGATGGATGCTGGGCTTGGAGCTGTTTCCAGTGGTCTGCGCAGGAAGGGGAGGCTGGGCTGGATTTTGCCCATTACCTGCATCCAGGGACGGGAATTGGGGTGCAGAATGTGCCTGTGAGCAGGATGACTGGCTTCCTTCACTCTGGCAGCCCAGGGGGATGTGGTGCATGCAGGGGAGCTCACAGGAACCAGTGATCACAAAAGATGCACTCCAAATTCATCCCCTTCACCATCCCCTACTCCTCCAATCATGGTTTGGTGACTCCCTGGCTATCCAGTGTTCACCAGAGCAGCATTTCATGAAGCAGCATCTCCTCTGTCCCCACCGTGTCCTGCTGCTGCCTGCGATGGAGGTGGTGGGAGGGAAATCACAGCTGCGAGTGACCCTTGCTGCTGTACCTAAGCCATCACCTAAGCGATACTTTCCTGCTTTCTCCACCCTGCCTCGGGTGATTGTAGCCGGGAGAATGCCTTGATTGCCGACAGCTTCTCAGGAGTTGCGGCACAATTGAATCAGTTCCCTTTCAGTGCACAGAAGCCCTTGAAATTGTAATCACAGGCCATTCTGCATCTCTGCATTGTGTTCAGCAGCCAGCTGCGAGCCAGCCTCTCCTCCTTCTCCTTCTCCTCCTCTTCCCTGAGCCCCCGGGGCTGCGCTGGCACCGATCCCCTCGCTCTCACCCCTGTCAGGGTGCGGGAGTTTGCATGGTCTCTGCAGATAAGCCTTGTGATGGAGCGGGCTGGGATGGCATGGCAAAGCCTGTGGGAGCAGGTGAGGTGATCTGGGGACAGCCAGTGTCGTGGGGGACAGAGGCTGCGGGTTTGGGGTGCTGTGTTTGTGTATCTGCATCCCTCTGTGATGTGGATGGGGGAAAGGTCCTGGCTGCAGGCGAAATGAGGCTGCCCTGCGTGCTGTGCCACTCGAGGCAAGTGGATGTAACACTCAGAGCCGTCACCCTGGCTTCAAGGTGTGCCCTCTCCTAGGAGAAATCCACTTTTTTGGAGGAAACTCCAGCCATGAGCAGGGAGCAACCACATCCCTCTGCTCAGCCTGTGGGACTGAGTAGAAGCCAGGAGAGAAAGCAGAAAGGAGCCTCTGCCTTTGGAGCAAAACCATCTGCATCTGTCCCTGCTGCTCTGCTGGGTGTGCCAGGGAAAATGTGCCCAGGCAGGGCTGAGCTGGTGCCTCCTGAGGCCAGGAGAGCTCCCCTGAGGCGAGGCCGTGGCGGTGCTGCCGGCGCCTCCCCCGGTGCCATGCAGCTCTTTTATCACCCATTTATCAAGCACTGCGCTTCCTACGTCACCGGCTGGATTTCTGCTGCTCTTGCTCTTCTTTCTCTCCCCCTGACCCCTCACTTTCTTTGTGCTGCATCATTTTTTATTTCCTTGCCTTTGCTTTTATTCCCCATCTCCCCCTCGGTGTCTTTCTGCTCCCTTCAGAAGCTTCCCAAGCGTTTCTGTCCCACAGGGCTGTGTCCGTGCTGATGCCAGCAGGACCAGGAGGTGCCTGGCCTGCCCTGTGTTCCCATTCCGTGTGGGCAGGTGAGGGAATGCTGCCTGCTGCCTGCCCAAAGCAAGCAAAGGCAGCAGAGGGTCAATGGAAAATTGAGTGTGGAGAGAATTAGGGCAGCAAGGCAGAATAATAAAACCTATTGCCATTGAAACCGTGCCAGGAGAAGCTATAAAGGGAGGGCTGGGTGCCAGCTCTAGGGAAAAAAGATATGATGCAGTGTGACCCAGAGCTCATCTGTCTGGAAATTAGGATGGGGCTGGGATGAGCTGCCGGGCATGGGGACAGCAGGGAGGTGACACTGGCTGTGGCAGAGCCTGGAACCACCTCCCTTTGAGACCCTCCCTCCTTTCCCCACCATCTCCAGTGTTCACTGGTGCAGCTTGCTGCTCTGGATTTGATCTGGCTGCTGTCAGGTGTTGCTCTGTTCCTTCCCTGAAGGGCCAAGAAGGTAAATCTGAAAGGTAAATAAGTGTTTAGTGGGAAAGAAGAGCTTGAAAGAGGGCGACAGATTTTGTCTTAATGTTTGGTCTCATATCTCATACTTTCTGCAAGAGGAGAACCTAAAACTTGTTAAAAGGTCTGAAGTCCCCAGAGTGCAGTGTGGGTGGGGGAATGACAGTCCTGTCCTGGAATGGTGTGAATTTGCTTGTCCCGATTCAGGAGCCTCAGCACATGCTCAGCTTTCAGCACTGCCGTTGCTGAGGCTTCAGGTCGATGCTCTGCTGAAACAGATCTGACAGACTCGTTTGCTTTGTTTGATTTTTGGTGTTTGGTTGGTTTTTTTGTTTGTTTGGTTTTTGTCTGTTTGTTTGTTTGTTTGTTCGGGTTTTTTCCATTTTATTTTTTTTTCATGTTGGGAAGAGGAACCCTCTCAAGGTGGCAGTCAATTAAAAAGAACAAAACTCCAAACCTGGCTGCTGTGATCCATCCCTCTCCCTTCACTAAGCCGCATCGGTTCCCTCTGAATGCAGAAGCGATGTTAGCAATGTTAACAACATCGTTATCACAGGACGAGTCTTTAAGGCAGCCTGGTTCGTCTCTAAGGCTTTCAAACTTCCTTTTGTCCCAAGAAGTCAAAGCAAATTGTAGGCAGCCAGCTAGAACGGGTGTCCCTGGGGGATCCTTTCCCTGGCAGAAAAGCAGGGGCTTTGTTCCTCATTTTGGTCTGCAGCATTCCTGAGCGCTCTGATTGTGCCACTGGCCCTGGGAAAGCGCCAGGGGAACAGAGGTGTCCCTGCTGCCTCCCACAGCATCCTTGCTTGGTGTCCCACAGCACCATGGCATCTCCAGGCTTCACAGGAGCCTGGGGGCTCCCAGCAGGATGGCCAAGACCTTGGTTAACCCTGCTCTGGAGCTGGAGAAACAACCAACTTTCTTCCCGTGCCAAAGCTGGGAAACAAATGGCCCTGGCTCCAGCTTAAAGATTGCGTCCTCACATCGGCTGGGGCACAGCAGCTCATACATTCTCGTTTCCCTAAATGAAGGATGCACTCAAGCAATCAAAAACAACTTCTGGGACAATCTGGTTCCATTATGTCTAATGGCAGCGGGTGCACGTGGTGCGTGCTGATATCTTAGAGAAACAAAGAGGGATTTTCCCATTATTCAGAGAATGGATGAGACGTGAAATGAACTCCTCAGAGGCGTTTCAGTTTGTCACAATAGAGCAAAGTGAGTCACGTTTGGAGGATTCAGGAACAAAACGTGTGCAGTTTCTTGTATTCCCCTGTTTGTGTGCTCCCTAATTCTTCTGTCCCACTCCTCCCTTCTCCTGTTAAAATTCAGCAGCACAAACCCAAACTCAAGGCACACTTAATACACTTGTTGAGTCATCAGTGGAAGTGAGATGCTAGCACTCTCCTGCAAAGGGGCTGCAGGAGCTGATCTTATCAGCCCAGGCATCAGCAGATGCTCCTGAAATGGCGTTTCACTTGCTTTCTTTGTGACCCAGAGGAGGCATCACCTTCTGTCTTAAAAGCTGTGACCATGAGGAGAAGTTAATTAAAGGCAGAGCCTTTAAGCTCTTCTGGATGTTGGAGTTGGAGCACTAAAAAATGACCAAACATCCTGTGAACTGGAATAATTAATCCCATACAACAATGGATGTTGTATTTGCAGCCCTGGGGCATCTTGATGTTACACAGCCAGAGAGGAGCATCTAAAACTTTTCTCACAGCTTTCCCTTCAGAAAATAGAATTTCACTGGGAAAAGGGAGGGAACATGGGGGAGCACTTAATTTGTACCCTCCAGCTGGCTGAATTAGAATTAAAACTGCCATTTTACTTTGGCATATTGTTTTTCATGGCTGAATTGCAGTAGGTTTAGGGTTCTGCTGGGCAGGTCTCCTACTTCCAGCTCTGAGGAATGGGTAGGCAGGTGTGCCCTCAGCAGAGGTCCAGGGAAGGTGTTCAGAAGCAATCCCTGCCTTTTGTGGCACTGAAAGGTCTCCAGAGGACAACTGGTGTCCCCCAGCAGGGCTGTCCCAGCTCAGGTGCCAGGGGTGGGTGCCAGACCCAGCAGTGCTGCTGGGCCAGTGAGCTGCCTTACCTAGATCAGCACTTGCTGCGCATCCCTGATTTGGGTTATTAATGCTTTTCAAGTAGAATTTTTTTCCCAGAGCACAGCAAGGAGCTGGTGCGGGGATGGTGACCAGAGGCTGGTGTGGGCAGCAGATCTCCTCCTCAGGTCACACACATTTTGGAAGGGCAGCAGGAAACACTGCAGTTTGTTTCTCCTAAGCAGCGTGTCATCTAATTTTCTGCTGTGGAAATGCTGTCCAAAAATAAATCTTTTACAGGTGAAACTTAATTAGAAAAACTTGGACATAAATCTCTTTGTTCATCCCACCCTGGCCAAAGAGATCCCTGAAAGTGAGGAGGGGAGTGCTCCTTTTGCCACGGTTTCCTCTGGAGTGCTTTCTGCCTCTTGTTGAGCTCCTCTTTGCTGCACCTGGGTTGCTGATTAGAGAATTGCCTTGAAAGGCATCTTGAAACTCTTAAAGAACTGTTTCCCGACTTAACAAATCAATGCATTAAAATCTATAAATATTTAATCACTGTTTGCCCTCCAGTGAGGCTGGCATGGTGCCTCTTCCCCTCCCAGCTCTCCCCTCCAGTGTTAAGACCCTTCCCTGCAATGCCCAAAGAATCCAGTTATTAATGACCACGGCATGACTTCTTCCTGTTCTTCTCTGGTAGCATGAAGTTTGTGGCAGAAACTGCCCAAAAGTGCCTGGGAAAACCCTGCCCTGCCCAACTATCCACCTCTTTCTTTGCAAGGCTTGGTCCTGAATTGCAAAACAAAAACCAATCCCTCAGCAAACTCTAAAATTACTTAGAAAAGAGACACAAATAATATGGTTTATGAAAGGGGTTCTTTATCATTCTGAACATTTCTTAACTTTTTTTTTGTCTCTACTGCAATTAAATTCAAGGTCTTGTATCATCTGCTGTCATCATTCCCAGGGAAAAAAAGCTCTGGATGTGACAGCAGGAGTGTGTTGGGAGGAGGGGACAGCTCGAGATGGGGGCAGCCTGTGCTGGGTGCTGTGCCTGGACCCCTCGGAGGTGGGAAGGCTCTGGGGGAGCACTGGGGGAGCTCTGGGTGAACTGGGCAGTGGTGCCCAAGCTGGGATGGCACACAGGGAGCAGGGATGCTGGCACGATGCTCTGTGGGCACAGCAAGCCCAGTTTCCCAGCAGAACTGGTGAGGCTGACATTTCCAGTGCCCACTTGAGCTGGGGTTTTGCTGCACAGAACTCTTTGTCGTCGGGACGAGTTTCACATACAAAAAAAACCCAAACCAAACCAAACCAAACCAAAAACCATTTGGGGAAAATCTGCTGGCAAATTCTGTAGCACAGGAGCAGAATCTCCCATCCTGAGCTGCAGCTCTGCCTCTCCTCTCCAGCTCACCAGCCCGATGGCTTCGTGCCACGCTGCTGCTGCTGCTG
This sequence comes from Anthoscopus minutus, assembly GCA_013399455.1. NCBI lineage: Eukaryota > Metazoa > Chordata > Aves > Passeriformes > Paridae > Anthoscopus > Anthoscopus minutus. The sequence continues at coordinate 660,878 of VWYI01038255.1, read as the reverse complement.
CCTGCAGCATTTCTGCTTTCCCTGCGACTTGCCTGGAATATTTCTGGTCCTGTTGGCCTGAGGGATGGGAACGGGCAGGTGCTGGAGCAGCTGTGCCCGGGCTCTTCCCAGGCAATCTCCCGGTTCTCAGTGCTTAGCAGCTGATTAGCCTTTGCCCAGCTCCGGAGGTTTAGCTGTCTTTCCCCGTTCTCCTGAAAATGTGGCGTTTGAGGGGCTCAAAGATGACAAAGTGAAGGCTCAAAAAGGGCAGGAATGAGTGGCTTGGTGCTGGTCCTTCTCCAAGCTCTTCCCTGAAGGCGCTTCCCAGCCTGTGGGTTTGTGCAGGGACAGCCCTGTGGGTACCAGGAGTGGATGCTGCTGGCTCTGTGCTTGTCTGCTGTGATTTTCAGGAGTCCCAGTGATGAGGGCTGGCTTTTCTGCACGTTTGGGGAAGGTGTGTGTCCCAGGGCTCAGAGCTGGATGCCTGTTAGTGCTGGGTCCAGCAAGAGGCAGGAGGCTGCCTTCCCCTGTAGGAACCTCAACAGGTTGCCCCTTTGTCCTGGACTGTGAATGATTCCATCTGGAAATGGCTTTATTTTTACTTTTGAAAGTGAAAATGAGAGAGAACCAAGTGTGAGAGCTAAATGATTTAATTTTGGGGACTTTTGTGGAGCCCTCCAGCCTGCAAGGAGCCTGGGGTAGCTGGAAGCAGTATCAGGAGCGATCCCATTTTGGAAACAGTGATTGCTCCCTCCTCCCTCCCTTGAAATGGGAGGGAAATTCCAAAAAATCTCATCATGACAACTCTGACAGCTCTGTTTCCATTTGCTCAAAAATTACCTTTCAAATATAGTTCAGTTCTCTCTGGCAGACCTGTCAGAGGAGCTCTTCCAGGACAGCTGAGGAAGAGAGAAAGTACTAAAGCAGCATCCATCCCTGCTATCTCTAAGGGAACTAAACGTGGCACATTTCAGCTCTGGGTGCCTGTGCTGTGCTCTCTCCTTCTGCAGCACCAATCCCAAAGGGAGTCAGTGTTCTGAGCATTATAATTTGATGATAATAATTCAGCATTTACAGAATCTCCTATCTCTGAATAACAAAGCATGTCAGGGAAGAAATGTAATCCCTGGTGACAGGTTGGGGGGTGAGAGGTGAAGTCGAGGGAGTTGAGCTGAAGGTCTGGAAGGGAAACTTGAGGCTTCTGACTTGTGGGGGTTTTTCATTGCTGGTGCTCTCTCTGTGCCCCAGCTGTGTTGCAGGGAATGTCACCAGAGGATGCTGATGGGATGCTTTGGATGTGGAGGGATTGCTGAGTTTGCAGCCCATCTTTGTAGTGGACTCTGCTGAAGGTGAAGATGTGAGGGAACTGTGAGAGAATGGTGTCCCAGGGCTTTGGGAAAACGGTGAACACATTTTTTTGTTGGAAAAGGAAATGAATTCAAGCTCCCAGGAAGGCTCCTGGTGCTGTTCCTGACAACACAAGGAATGGCAGAGCTTCTGAGCGTGGGTGGCTTTGCCGTGCTGCCCTTGAAGCTGTGTCAGGCACCTGTATGAAAGCCCTGTCAGAATGGTCATTACCCCTAATGGCTCAAACTCCTCCTTGGCTGCATGGTTTCACTTCTGGAATGACCAAATGAGAGGATGGAGGGAGAAGAGAAGTGGAGTCTGCAGCAGTGAGTCAAAACCAGGGATTAGAACAGAAATTGTCTCATAATTAAAGTTATGGAGCTGCTGCCGCTGCAGTGTAATTACTAATGGGGATCAGTGAGGCACAAATGAGGAAATGTGGAGATACCTGGCTGGGGTGAGCCTGGGAGCAGGGCTGAGCAGGCAACACGATGCTGTTTGGGAGGGCAGCTGGGGGTGGATTTAGGGGACGAGAAGATTGACAGGAAGGGGACAAGGGAGAGATCCTGTGCTGCTGCAGCTCCTGGAGGAGCAGGGTAGGGGACACTCCCTGACCTGGTTTGTGTGTGCACTCAGGGACACTGAAGCACCTTGTAGTCCCTGCTGCCACATGCATGTTTTCCTCCAAGAGCAGCCAACCTGTTGTTTGTGTGGAAGGAACATTTTATTTGGTGTGCTTTGGCCACCGCTGCTTCATTTCATGCTTGGTGCTCAGAGATCAAAGGCTATTCCTTTCCCAGACCTTTAGTAAATGCTTCTGACTTACTGGAACTGGTTGGTTAGCCCAGGGAGGTGTATTTTTCCCAGTCCAATGCTTGTGGCTGTTTTCTTGCATTCCTCTGCCTCTTCCAAGCACATCCTGCCAAGTTTTTATTTATTAATATTGGCCAAATATTGTTTTGGGGAGGGTTCTTGCTGGTGACACAGAGCTTCGTGCCCATGAGCACTCAGGAATGAGCAGTTATCTGTGTCTGCTCCCAGCAGAGGCCATGGCATTGCTGGCCACCAAAATGAGCTTCAGTGACCCCAGTTTGGCTCTTGTGCTCTAGGGTCAAATGGAATTATTTTCATTTTTGCCTCCTGCACAACCAATACCCTCCCTTCTCATCTGGATACTCTTCCTGCTGGTCTTTCTGCCTGGGGGCTGCAGTGGAGCTGGACTCAATACCCAGAGGTCCCAAGAGGCTCCTGCCTAGGGCAGGAGTGTGGGATGTGCTTTTCCATAGACAGGTGTTAAAGTGGTGACAGCAGTGACTGTTTCTTGTGCTGTACTTCTTAGCACAGCCACAGAATCACAGAATGGTTTGTCTTGGAAAGCACCTTGAAGATAATCTCGCTACACCCCTCTGCCATGGCAGGGACCCCTCCCAGTGTCCCAGGCTGCTCCCAGCCCCATCCAGCCTGGCCTTGGGTACTGCCAGGGATCCAGGGGCAGCCCCAGCTGCTCTGGGCACCTGTGCCAGGGCCTGCCCACCCTCACAGAGAAGAATTTCTTCCTGGTATCTCATCTAAACCCTCTCTCTGTCAGTGTGAGGCCATTCACCCTTGTCCTATCACTACATGCCCTTGAGACAAAGCCCCTCCCCATCTTTGTTGTCATCTCCCTTCAGGTGCTGGTGTGTTTTCTGCATGGGATGGGAGTGAAGAGGGTGACTGGGATGCGGGAGTGCCAGGCTGCAGGGACTGATGCTAATGCACGTCCCTGCAATATGCAAAATGCTTACAGGAGCAGTGGGAATTTCTGCCTGACCTCAGCTGGTGTGATCAACTGATGCCCTGAAGCATGAAAATAAATAGCTCTGACTCATAAGAACAAGTGGTGCAATTACTTAGCTAGGATAAAATATTTGTAAGTATCTAATCCTTCTCTGCACCATGTGCAGGAGTGAGTCCTTATCTCCTCACTGCTCCCTCTTCCCTCCAGCAGCACAGATCCCTGTAAAGCAGGAGCCTCTCCAGCTCCAGGGGCTGTGGTACATCCCTGCAGCACCAAGCTGGGCAGCAGGAGGATGCACAGCCCTAAGGCTTGCTGTTAAGAGAAGTCACATCTCTTCATTCAGGCTTCTTTTGTAGTTCTCTGTTAAAAAAACAAGACAGCAGAGAGTGCCTGGGGAGCTGTGAGCAAAAGGGAAGCTCAGGAGGAGCAGGAGCAGTGAGGTGAACCTGGGGAGGGTTCCCTGCTCCTGGCTGCTGTGCAGGGTGCTGAAACAGCAGCTTTTCCCTGTGGTCACTGGTGTGTGGAGAAGGGATCATTCTGGCTCAGAACAGGGAGTTTGGCCCAGCCGAGGGGCTGGAAGCAGCGGCTTTTAATTGGGATTGTGTTTAATTGGGATTGTGTTTAATTTGGATTGTGTTTCATTTGGATTGTGTTTCATTTGGATTGTGTTTCATTTGCTGATTGCTGATTGTGTTTCATTTGGATTGCTGATCACTGCATCTTGGTGAAGCCCTGTGTGTCAGCTCACATCTAATCCCCCTGACCCACAGGGGCAGGAGCTTTGGGCCAGTGTAAAACCCAGGAACTTGGAAAATCCTTACTGGGCAGAATGTTGCTGCCTAATCCGTGCTGACAAATGGGCAGAGGAGCACTGGCAGGGTGGGAGTTGTGCTCTGGGAAGGGCAAGGGCAGGGCCATTCCTTCCACTGGCCAAGCCTGATGGGTTTCCATCTTTCATTCCTTTCTGGTGCCCACGGGTCATCCCCACTGGGCTGATCCCACAGCAGAGCCGAGATTTTCCTGACTCAAGCATTTCTTTTTTTAATAGGTTTGCTCCAACAGTGATTTAATGATCTTTTTCTAAAATTTAGGGGTTTTTTTGCTTTCAGTATTTCAGAACTAATTGTCAAATGAAACACTGAGTTCACAGCAAAACATTTGATGTTTTATTTTTTTCCTTAGTGCTTTCAACAGCCAAAAAACTGACTAAATCTCAAGACTGTGCACTGTGCCTTTGGTACTGCTGTAGCTGGACAAGTGTACATGGCAAGACATTTCTCCATATATAATATTTTTTTAAACACCGATTTCACAGTCAGCAGGAAAATAGTCCTGACTTCAGCTGTACTCTTACAGCATTAGCATCTTGCAAGGACCTGACCCGAGCAGCTGGAGGTGTCAGGTCACTGCTGCAGGCTGCCTGCATCTCCCTGCCTTTCCAGGGCTCCCTGTGAGACCAGGGAAAGGGGCAGCTGTGGGAAAGGGGCTCTGTAGCCACTGTGTTGAAACCTCTCCAAGGTGATCTGAGTTTAGCTTGGAGCAGAACTGAGACTGAGGTTGAGCAGCGTGGCCAGTGTGTGCTGAGGGAAGGGATTGTCCCCCTCTGCTCTGGCTGCAGAGCTGCCCCAGCCCTGGGCCCAGTGCAGGAAGCACCTGGAGCTGCTGGAGCACATCCAGAGGAGGTCATGGAGATGTTCCATGAGGGGCTGGAGTCCCTCTGCTCTGGAGCCAGGCTTTGGGGGAGACCTCAGAGCCCCTTCTTGTACCTAAAGGGGCTCCAGGAAAGCTGGAGAGGAACTTGGGACAAGGGCCTGGAGTGCCAGGACAAGGGGGAATGGTTTCCCACTGCCAGAGTGCAGGGTTAGATGGGGTGGAACAGGAAGAAATTCTTCCCTGTCAGGGTGGGCAGGCCCTGGCACAGGTGCCCAGAGCATCTGTGGCTGCCCCTGGATCCCTGGCAGTGCCCAAGGCCAGGCTGGATGGGGCTGGGAGCAGCCTGGGACACTGGGAGGGGTCCCTGCCATGGCAGGGGGCAGAACAAGATGATTTTAAGGTCCCTTCCAACACAGACTATTCTGGGATCTTATGATCTGGTGATGCAGCAATGCCCTCACTGATGTTCCTTGTCCACCCCTGAGTCCTGGTGCCATTGGGGGCCGAGGCCTTGCCCTGTCCCCAGGCTGCTGTGAGCATGGGGAGGTGGTGCTGGTACCTCAGACGTAGTGAGCTCTGCCTGGGAAGGGAAACATCATCCCCTGGGACTGGGGGAGCAGGATGAATCACTCCCCCAATAACAGGATTTGTGTTTTTTAAGGAGACTAAACGAAGCTCATTCTCATAGCTGTTCCTCTCTGGAAGTTGCTTGTTTATGAGGGAAAAGCCCAGAAACAACAGTGCTTTTTCGGTAGCAAATGATTCATGGGACAAAGCCAGTTTTGGGGAGCTTGAAGCCAGCATTTTTCAAGCTCAGCACCCACCATCAGCTCTAGGTCCCTCAAGGGCACTTGCTGCCCCAGAGCCTGACTATTCCTGCCTGGCTCCCTGAAAGCCAAAATGCCTCCAGTGCCCACAAGCTAATTACCATCCCCAGTCCCGGGAGAGGGTGTGTGAGGAGAGCTGCAAGCCCGCTATCTTGATTGTTTCATGGGAAAGAAACAAAGCCAGGCTTGTACCCGAGCTCCCTGAGGAGCTGGGGAGATGTGTGGCTCAGCCATGACTGCATTTCTCCCTCTGCCACAGGATATTAAAAACATCTCATAAACACTTCTGGAGCGCAGGCTGACGCGCCTGCGCTGGGCGAGCTTTGGGAGCCCCGTGCTGAAGTTCAGAGGGAGCTGTTCCTTCCTTTTAAGGATCATCTTGTTCCAAGGCACTGCCCCTTTGGCTCCAGCATCATCTTGTCCTGGCCATGGGGCTGGCTGACACTGGGAGTCACCAGTTCCCAGTGGAATAATTCCCTGGACCTTAGTGCCAAAGCTGGTCAGGAGGAGATGGGGCTGGTCCCATGGCAAACCTCCAGCCTGCAGTGCTTCCAAACCCTTGGGACATGTGTGGATATATTTTGTATTTTCCTTTCCAAATGGGGCTGTGTTGATCTGCCTGCATCACAAAGGTTGTGGTTTGAAGTTTACCTGGATTCTTTTTTCTGCTGTCTTTCTGATCAGAAGTGACAAAAGCCTCCTGGTAGCACCCCACAACCTTCCCACTGAAATGCAATCATACTGGGAAGGTCTTGGCTTGAGCAAAGCATGCCCTTCTGATGGAAACCCATTAGCTCTTGCTTTTTCTCTCCTCCCTCCTCTCTTCCTTTGCTAGAATAAAGTGGTTTGCATCATTTTCCCCTTGTTTCAGCCAACAAACATGTTTGTTTCTCCTTAATTACCTGGGTGTCAATGGGGTGCTTCATCACTGTCTTTCCTCAGCTGGTTCCTTTTGTTTCAATATGCAGCAGATAATCAGAAGCCTCAATTGCAAATCCTGCAAAACCCTCCAGATCTGAAATTGTAAAATAACCCCAAAATGACCTTGAGATGACTTTCCATGTCCGTGGAAATGAAAATTAACTGGACTCATTTGACTGGCCTGAGGGGAAGAAGGTATTAAAAAAAAAAAAATAAATAAACCTGACAAATGAGCCAGGAAAGTTTCGAGCGTCTCAGGTGAACAGGAACATTAGAATATGTATTAGTCATAAATGCTCTAGCTCAGGGCGCCTGAAATTGTTAGAGGAAAATAATCTGTGTGTATGCATGAGGAATGCCTGTGAGATGTGCTGGGGAATGTGACCCTGGGAGCTGGGAGAGAGCAGGAGCCGGGCGGGCTGGGAGCTGGGCTGAGTGAGCTGGTGCTCAGCTCTGCTGTCTGGATGAAGATTCATTTCAGTGGTGCTGGCAGCTCTGCCTGAGCTCGACCCTCACTTCTGCTGTGTTTTGCACAACTGCTGAGAGCTGCAGGGTTTGAACAGAGCACAGGGACGTGTCCTGCGGGTGTCTGTGCTCTGCTAAGGCACGGAATGGCTCTTGCAAGGTCCTGTGGGATGCACCTCGTGGAGACCATGGAACCAGAGAATGGCTTGGCTTGGAAGAGACTTCAAGGATCATCTTGTTCCAAGCCCGTGCCACCCACCAGGTCACGCCTCAGACCACGTCCCCTGAGCTGCCACAGCTGCACCTCACCTGTGGGGCATCTCCCACATGGACAAACCAGCTGATGGCTGTGGAATGGAAGGTGCTGGAAGATATGCACGGGGCTGATCCTCTTGGCATTTCCCAGGCTCTGTGTCTTTTTCCAAAGGTGTCTGTGCTGAGGTCCTTGGAGCTGCCTGTTGGAGGCTTGTCCCAGTCTGAAGCTGCTGGAGAAGAGTCCGCCTTGTGCTGCAGCAGAAAGGGTCTGTGCTCTGTGGAGTCTGGGAAGGTCCAGCCCAGTGTTTGGTCTCCACCACTGCTTCATGTCTGCCAATGGACTCTCTTGTCATCCGTGAGCTTGGGTTGTGGAATTATCTTGGAGAGAGAGAGAGAGAGAGAGAGAGAGAGAGAGATTTAGAGCTCTGTAATCCACGCTTGTCCACCCTAATTATTTCCCTTATCAGCCTTCAGGAGAGTAACTTTACAGTGGTAATTAGTCTCTGCAATCCCGCCCTATCTTAATAATTAACACAGAGTTAGAATGGGAGGGGCGAATCTGTTTTGGGCTGAAAAGGTCCTTCTGGGGCAAGAGTGGCACAGATTTCTTAAGCACTCAAGTGCAGCCTGGAGAGGACAGCAGTGGGGATGACACCATGTGCTGAGGACCCATGGGACAATGACAACAAGTGGCAAGGAACATGCACCAGAATTGTGTTTGTACAGTGTGAGTTTGGATGTTTTATTACAGGAAGTGCTTGGCAGGAGCTGTGGCATTGGAGCAGTGAGCATCTGTGGTTTGTGTGGGCTTCACCTGGAGCTGAGAGCATCCAGCTCTGCAGAAAATGAGCCCATTCATCATCTCCAGTGCTTGAGACACAGCACAAAAAGGGCAGTTTGACCTAATACTGCCCTATAGGAGCTGCAATTACTGGAGTATAATTCATTTCAAATAGATCCAGAGATTTCCTTCCCTTAATATCCAGAGTGAAAAAAAAAAGAGCGAGCAGGCAGGATTTGTGAGCCAAGCTGGGACCAGATCAATTGCCATCACAGGCAGGGCACGAACCGGGGATCTTGTGGAGGTGAAGGGCAGGACTGGAACGAGCAGAGCTCTGGTGTGCATCTCTGGAGACACAATGCTTTTAATTTCTGGGGTTTAAATAAGGATTTTAACCCCCAGATAGCAGTACAGTGTGTGATGTGGTGGCCAATGTTGGCCATAGTGGCGAATCTCTTGCAGGAGAAGTTGAGCATCAGCTTTATCCAAGTAGAGCTCAGTTGATAAAACTCTCGTCTTTGGGGTAGCATGTTTAGTTTGGTTATGGCCTTTTCCAGAAGGAGGCCCACAGAAGAAATTTATAAAAGAGGGTAAAATGTGACCCTGGAAGCCCCTCCATTCTGATCAATTCTGGGACGTGTTTCTGGAGCAGGATGCACAGAAACTCTGGGGTTACTTTGGAGGCTCAGTGTTTCCTCAGTTGGAAATCTGGCTGTGTGCGTTGAATTTGGTATTTCTTTGAAATTGTTTAAGGCTCAGTTCAGTGCTGTTACACATTTCTTGGAATGCAGCCACGAAGCAGCAAGGTGGATTTGGGAGCAGGCCACGGTTTGCGTGCTGCTTCCATGCTGGGATGAAGGCAGCTGTGGCTCCGGCACTGACCCCCGGCTCCCAGGAGCTTGTGAGTAAATGTACGCCCAGGGATGGGTGGAATTGGCATATTTCTTCAGGCTGCTCCTTTAATTTTCAGACATCTATCTAACCTGGGAAAAATACATCTTGGTTTTTATTGCAAGCCCCAGAGGCTCATGCTAACAGGTTGTTTCAGAGCTGCCAGTAATACCTTCCAGAAAGTGTCTGTGAAATTGTCTGGAGGCTGCATTCTGTCACCACCTTGTCTCCTCACTGGCTCTTTCCATCCCTACCCTCAGTCTGTTTCCTTGTGCTGAAACTCCAAGACCTGATTCTGCCAGGTCAGCCAGTCCAGCTTATCCACCAGGCAAGGCCAGGAGGGTCTTAAGTCCTGGGTTTTCAAGTGGGGCTCAGAGTTGTGAACAGGGTGTGAAGACTTGCCCTCACTTTCCTGTGGAAGGTGCATATCCCTTGGCTTCCTCCACGATGAATTTGATCCCCACTGTGCCAGGCAGGTGTCAGGCTCTGATGGATGGGCAGAAACACTGAGTAGCTGGGTAAGGATCCCCCTTGGACATGGCCTTTGGCTCCCTGCCTTGCTCCCGTGCCAGGTACTCGGCCCCTCTGCAGCCCTCATTTCCCTTCCATCATCATCATCCTAAACTGCAGAGACAGCTCCAATCAATAACTCATAACCTCACAGAGGCTTGGAAATACTCAAAGGAGGGGGATAAAATACCCTGTGGGTTGTCCTTCCTCAGGCTGAAGGTGGAGGGGCAGAAGAGGTGAAAGCTGTTGGGTTTTTTGGGCAGTGCTGTTTGCTGGATGCAGTGATGGATACAAACCCTTCCTGGCAGACCTTTGGCATGGTAGGGATGTGGGGCAGGAAAAGCTCTCTGAAGGTGTGAATGTCGTGCTGGGTGGGGACGGCTTTGCAAGAGACCTGTGCAAGGGCCAGAGAGAAAGCTCCAGCTAAGGTTTTACTTTTTTGTTTGGTTTTGAGTGTGTCTAAGTGACTCTCTTGCTCAAATCTGGATTTCAAAGGGGATTTGATCATTCAGAAACCAGGATGTTTCTGAAAACCAACAAAACTGGCTCTTAAGGAATTTTGCAATTAGTTTTGAACTATTTTCTTGTCCTCCATGTAACTTACCCTCATGAAATGACTGTATAAACTAATTTTGTTTCCTTTGGCTCTTAGGTGAGGTGTGGGTTTATCTCCTATCCCTGCCCAGGCTCATTCTCACTCTTGTACACACTTTTCTGGAATCCAAGTAGAGGGTGCTGTGCTCTTTGATTGTTTAGAAGTCACTGGAGTATCTCATGTTCTCTATTTTAACAATTGGAGAGAGGCTTTTATTTTCTCCAGAATCATAAACACAATCTTCAGTGTGTTTTTTGGAAACAATAAAGCTAAACTCTAATAACCACACATTTTCCTTGCTTTATGTGCACACATCCTTGGGGAACAGGGCCTCAAGGACTCTGCTTTTAGCGGGGTTTTAACTTGCTCAGGCTGGAAAGTGCTGGAGAGCTGGATTATGAATTTGCTTTGGTACCTAAAGAAATTTTGTTTGCCTTTAAAAACGCTCAAGGTGAGCAAAAAAAGCATCTCTGGAAGAAGGAGCTAGTGATGTAGCATGAAGATTTTAGCACCACCATCTGAAAATCGGGCTTCATTTAAATTTCATATCTTGCAAACTCTTCTGTATGAGGACTAATTAGCTCTCGTCCATCTCTTTCCCATCCTGTGAATAATATTGTTTTCTTTTAGACGAGATCAGAGGCTCTCGGAGGCAATTTATAAAGGAGGATGCTCTGCTACAGACGGAAAACCACAGCAGGGAGATGAAGGGACACAGTTCCTAAAGTATTTAGCCACCTAATGGCTTTTTATTTTTGAGTGTAGAAGTAGGTTAGGGCCCAAGCTCCATCTGTGGTAGTGATTTTTTGATGGAGAACTCACTTAACAAGGTAATTTTCATCCAGAAGTGTTCAGAAATCCAAAATGCCATGAGATGCTCCAGTTTTGAAGACTTTTTTGGGGGGAGGCGGGGGGAGAAAATCACATCTGCTCAGTGTGACAGGCATGGGCACTGTAGAGCATCTCTAGGCTGCACTTATAGAATAACAGATTTATAGAATGCTTTGTTTTGGAAAGGACCTTAAAACTCATCCCATCCCACCCCTGCCATGGCAGGGACCCCTCCCACTGTCCCAGGTGCTCCCAGCCCCATCCAGCCTGGCCTTGGGCACTGCCAGGGATCCAGGGGCAGCCACAGCTGCTCTGGGCACCTGTGCCAGGGCCTGCCCACCCTCACAACAAAGAATTCCTAATCAGTCTAAATCTAAACCAATGGCTAAATCCTCGTGAGCCTCACATGCCAGGAGCAGCGTGTGGGACATCAGGGGGGACAATCTGCATCTGCAGATCCTCAAGGCTCAACACCAAAGGGCTGACAGGAGGGTGGACCTGTACACCCAGTGCATGAATGACCTTGCAGGGTGGGAAGCTGGCAGGGAGGAAAGAGGAGGGGATGAAAAGTGTTGCTGCTGCTGCTGCTTCCAGAGAGAGGACAGTGTGAAAATGCAGGCAAGTGCCTCTCTTTTTGGGAAGGGAGAGCTTTGATCCAGCAAAGATGGGCAGGCTGTGGATGGGCAGGCTGTGGGTTCTCCACACTGTCCCAGGCAGCAGGAGTTAATTACCAGGGCTCTGTCACAGCAGGGACATTTGCCACTGCCATCTTTTCAAGCTAACATGGAGTTTCCATGTTCCAAGCCCTTTAATGCTTGTCTGAGAACATCAGGGCTCTCTGCTTTCCAGAAGGAGCTCTCCGTGGAAGAGTGATAAATGTACTTAATTTTTGCAGAGCTTGTAGCCTAGTTTTATCCCAGGATCCGTCTCTGGAGGTTTTATTAGCTGATGGTGTCTGTAGGAAAAACTCCAAGCGACTAGACAGGAACAGCCATGGAATTGATGTAGGAAGCAAGAGCGTGTTTTGGAGATAATGTTTCTTGTTCTCGCCGCGCTATGTGCCGAGTTTGGGCAGTGCATTTCCAGTCCTGCTGTAGTTTTACAGCTACTGCCTGCCAAAAACCCCTCAGGCTGGCCTCCCACTGGGGCAGGGTGTGGGCAGGGATGGGTGCCCTGCTCTGGAGCATGGGGACAGGTGACAGGTGACAAACATCCTTGTCCCTGCGTGTGGCTCTGGTGACACTGGCACAGAGGGAGCTCGGCTGGGCGTGCAGAGGCTCCAGGTGTCAGGAGGGGCCCAGGAGCGCTGGTGTGGGGCAGTGATCACCCCTGCTCTGAGTCTGGCAGAGACAATTTGCAAACATGTGTTGATGTGTTCCTGGAGGAAGCCAGGCACTAAATCATCACCTTGCATCCTGCATGCAGATTCGTCCAGGGAACCTATTTAATTAGAGGATAAATTTAGAAATCAATTATTTGCAGAAACAGTTTCTTTCCCTCTAATGAGGCTGCAGAATTCATCCCCCTCTGCCACTTTCCCATGACCTTTGTGTATGCAGATCAAGGGGAAAAGTGCTCCATGTCTCTTCTGTCTCGGTGTAGGTGTCGCTTTTTGGGAAGCTCCTGTACAGCTTTCACTGAGGCTCTTGTTTGGACAGCAAATGAGACCATGCTGCTGTTGAATCTAATGGTGTGGTAATGGTGGGGGAACCAGATAATGACATGGATCAGCCTTTCCTGCTGGGCAAGGAGATGGGAAGCTGCAGGAAAAAGGCTGGAGTGGGGTGGCTGGGTGGTGTCTGTGTATGGTGTCTGCTTCAGGCCTTGGTCTCTGCCAATTTGTTGCTTCCAATCGCTGACAAATTGCTCAGCTTCTCCTATGCCTTACCCACTTTTAAATGAGGAAAAATTATTTTGCTCCCAGGCTCTGAGAAGCCTTAGTAAATTTGGTTGCTTATATTATTTTGGATTTTAACATTTCCTCATCTTACAATGGCATTTTCTGAGCCCTGCAGTGACTTTGCTGTGCTCTTACATCAGCTGCTTTGAGCCCAGTTCACTGCAGTGGGAGTCAGTGCAGAGAGAGGTGAGAATTTGCACAGCTAATCTCAGTAAACCTTTTTGCTCCTGGCAGTCTGAGGGCTCACAGCCTCCAAGGGCAGCCCTTTCCCAGGTGGTTTGTCCTTCTCAGCAGGGTCTGGCACCATGGGATGGCATCTTTGGGAGCAGCACTCTGCTCTCCCATAGCCCTTGCTGGGCTTCTTTCCTTCAGAACTCTGGTGGTGGTTGGCCAGTGGGAGGATGTCAGAGTGTCCTGGGCTGGGACACTCTGGGCCATTCCTGTCAGAGTGTCCTGGGAACCTTGCTGGCTGCTGGGCTAGGTAAATATGCAAGGTTGCTCCTGGGTTAAGGTGTCAAAGTCTTTGAGAGAAACAAACTTTCTGTGAGGTTGCCAGAACTCATTTATGTAAGTAAGAGCTGATTTGGGGTTTGTTGAGCAGCCCAGACAAAACCTGGGTACTTGAGTGGGACCTGGGATACCTGGCAGGCTCTAGGGGCTTTCCAGGGAGTGAGCACTCAAAAGCCTCTCCTGGAGAAGAGGTTGCAGAGCAGAGAAGGGACCCTGTGGGTGAAGGAGCCCCCATCACGACCCAGGTAGAGGGGCAGCAGCAACTGGTCATTCCTAGTAACTGATATTTTTGCCTTTTTGGGCAAGGCCATACCCAGAATTTTCAGGCTGTTTGGCTTTTGATGCACCCATCTGGTGCTCCAGGGGGACACAGAGGCAGAAGATCCCAAGTAATTCACTAGCTGCTTTTTTTTTTCTCCCCTGAAAATACCCAACCAGCTCCTTTTCCTTGGAAAAGGACATCCATCTCTCAGCAGGTGGAACTGTCTTAGTGTTTGTAAAAGGCAACCAGACCCCTTCTCCTGTTTTCTTCCCCTCTGCCTGTTCCACCTCCCCTTTGGGAGGGCAGGTCCGTGGAGGAGCCATTGTAGAAAAATTACTTCACAGTCTGAGCAGAGCCCTGAGCTATCAAACTGCCTTATCATTTTAAGAGGTCTGTTTCCCAAAGAGAGGTTTAAAAATGCAGAGGACTTATAAAGCCCCTGGCTGGTTCTAATGGAGCTCGGAGCCGTGCTCACCCCTCGAGGCTGCCGCTTGCTCCTCGGCAGCTGTAAATGCACCTCTCTGCTTTGTCCTGGAGCCTGCCTGGCTTTGCCACACTCTTCAAATCACCTGGGTAGGGCACGCTGCCCTTCTGCTCCTGTCCTGTCACAGCTTGCAGGGAAGACAAGCACGTTCCCTGTCTGTCCCTTTGTGGCAGTCCTGCTCTGTCCTGATGCCCACCCTGCTGTGCCAGGCTGCCCTCGCCCTGCTCCCAGCTCTCAGCTCCTGCAGGAGCTCCCAGACAAAGGGAAAATTGCTGATGCTGCTGTTACCTGCACGAGGAAGAGGCCATAGGGATGGCTTTCCAAACTCTTCCCTTTGCACAAGCCTCATCTCGTGCCATCCTGGCACCCAGGGCTGCTCTGCTGCTGTGGTGTCTGTGTTTGAGGCTGACCTGGGAAAAGCCCAGCCCTAGAGGTGCCCAGGGAAAGGAAGCAGGAGCAGTGCAGGCAGTGGGAGCTCACTGGGCACCTTCCCTATGGAGCCAGGAGGCTCCAGAGAAGTGGCAAAGCTTGAGCTTTTTACTAAACCTCTAAAGAAAACTCCCATGCCTTAACAGAAGGGTGGGAGTTGGTTGGGGAAGGAGAGAGAGAAGGAGAGCAAAATCCATGCATCAAGGCACCTCCTTCACACCCAGCTCTCTGGCACCTTGCCCTTCACTTCTGCAGAATGCATGGAAAAGGGGCTCTGGTGCTTGAAGTCGCAATCTTTCATTGGCTTTTTCCTCATGGCAGCACCACAGAATCACAGAATCCCAGGATGAACCAGGTTAGAAAAGACCTTTGAGATCATCAGGTCCAACCTATGACCCAGCACTTCCTCATCAACCAAACCAGGGCACCGAGTGCCACATTTGAGCACATCCAGGGACAGTGGCTCCAGCTCCTCCCTGGGATTCCAGCACAGTCACACCACGGAGGGGCTGTGGCTGAGCACCCCTGGTGCTGCTCCAAGCCCGGGTGTCTACTCTCTCTGAGAAAGCCTCACCCAGGAGCGCTCTCCCCCTTGCAATCCCATACCTGGTGCTTCTCATTCCAACGGAGATGACTCATCCATGTGCCAGCAATTCCTGCAGGGTTGGATTCCAGCCCTGTCTGCCTCCATGCCTTTGGCTCCCACCGCTGGCCAGGGGGAACCTCTGCCGACAGGAAGAGATGGAATTGAATAGAAGGGAATTGAAAGTCAAAGGGCCCTGTAGTAATTTCAGAGTGCCTGAGGCACCACACGGAAACCTTGGCATTATAAATAAGGGTAATGTGCTGGAGCCTGAACTGCAGTCAAAGCAGCTGCAGGAGCACGCAGTGTGCTGAGCTTCTCTGGGGTTTGTGGAATCAGACTGAGATCTGTGGGCAGCACAGGCAAATCAATATCTGCTCCCTGATGTGTTCAGGAACCATAAAGCCTGGGATTAGAAAGGCCAAAGGGATCTGGGGATGGTGCAGAAGGCTCCAGAGCCAAGACTGAGAGCTGAGCTGGAGCAGCCCAACCCTCCGGCTGTCTGAAGTTTTTCCAGGGGCTGATTCTGTTCTCCCTGCTCACCCTGGCTCATCTCCTGGATGATGCAGTCTGCAAACTCTCCATCCCAGCTGAAGAGGTTTCTTGGTTTCTAGGTTCTTGTTGAGCTTGGGATCTGCCCTCACCTTCAGTCACACGGCTCTGGTTGTCATGAACCCTTCTGTGGCAGCTCAGCTGCTCCCACAGCTCTGTCTTTGAGGTGACCGGTCCCAGGGCATGCCTGAACCTGGCTGCTTGTTCTTCTCCTTCCAGCAGAGCCTGGAATCAGCCAAACCCACTTTCCTGCAAACCCCATTTTGCCTGCCCAATGTCAGACGTGTGGTGCTGCTGGCACTGAGGGGCAGAGAGTGCTCCAGCCTGTGCTTGGTGCCAGCAGGATCCCCCCTGCACCACCCCAGGACCAGGCTGTCTCTAGCCCTCTTCCATCCAGCATCATGCCTTGGATTTGGCACTGCTGGGTTGACAACTGGGCTCAATGATCTTGGAGAGATTTTCTAAGCCAAACCATTCCATGATTCTGTGTCCATGCAGACCTGCACAGCTCCACAGCCACCCTTGAAATGCCCTGCAGGTGCAGCACTGTGTTCTCACAGACAGGGGCTTTGAAAGGAGATGATCAGAGGGAACTTGTCATCTCTTTTTTATTTTCCTCCCTTTCTTAAATTTCTGAGCTTCTCTATTACTTTTTATGATCTGCAGCTGCATTTGTGTGCTGCCCCAGGGAGTACTGTGAGGGGAGAGCAGGGGAGGAGGTGTGTAAGGGAAGGAACTGGAGCAGAGGGGAAGGGAAAAACCTGAGCTAATGATTCGGATAAAAAAACTTCACCACATTGCCACCAAAAGACCCAAACTCTTAGAACTCTCAGGGCCTGTTTGACTGCAGAATAGCCCCCCTGGGAGCATGGGGGAAGCCCCATTTCTAGAGTAATTTTGGAACTAGTCTGCACAGAGAGTGATAATCTATTCCTCAGGGAGCAATCCTGCTCTGGCAAGGGCACTGGGGAGAGCTCTCTGTTTATGACTTTCTGCATAAATTTGCTTTATTAGCATAAGTGGTACTAGCACCGAAGAATCTCTAAACTAACACTTTGTCGGAGCTTGGCGCCTCTGGAGAGCGTTAACTCAGGAGAGCCCCTGGAATAACAGCAGATGGAATGGGGTGGAATGAGGGGTGTGGAAGAAGGGGGCACAAGCTGGAACTGTGTCTCTGTAAAAGGAAACAATCACTAACCACATCTCCAGCTTTTTCCTCTGCCAGATTAAGATGCTGAGTTGTGCAGGTGGGATGAGGAAGCCCTGGCTGCAGGGTGCAGGTCCTGCTGGGATGGAGCAGGTGGGGAGGAAAAAGGCCAGAGGAACCTGGATCTGTGCACTGGAAATTACTCACTGGCTCCTCAACCATCAGCCCAGGCACTTGGTGCTGACAGGAAAGGTGCCCAGCAGGTCTGAGCAGCACTGGGGAGCCCGGAGGAAGCACAAGGAATGTTTGGTTATCCTGGGGCAGGGAACCTTGTGGGGATGAAATGCTCTAAGCAAAAAGGCTTATTTTGATAATGGCCTTCAAGAATGAAATAAAAATGCAGTAATCATGGTAGATTAGCAAGAACAAGCCAATTAAATACAACACAGGCTTTGTAAAACGCCATGGCAGATAAGGCAGGGCTGCACCCTCCCGAGCAAGTGATGGATGCTGAGGCATTGCACAAGGTTGGGGAGGGCTGGTGAATGTTTCAAGCCTGGCAGGCTGCCTTGGAGAAGGCAGAGGTGAAAAGGCAGTCCCTGGCTTCAGTGAGACCAAGGAGGAGAGGAGGGAGGAGTTGGGTAGAGTGGCCAGGAGCCCGAAGGCATGGAGTAACAATCCTGCAACTTTAATATTGGCTGTTTCATTTTCTATTCATCATGTCAGCATAATCTGCTTTTATGGGAATCGTCTTGGTTCCCAACCAAATGCATTTAGGCCCCTTTGCTTTTAAGTTTGATTGTAATACAAGTTGAAGATTTCAATGAAATGTTTTATATGTAAGGGTTGTAGCAACAGCAGAGGGAAAAAGGGGATTAGAGGGCTGGCTGAAAGGGATCTTGCTGTGCTCACTGCTGTTCCCTGCCCTATCCTGGATGGATGACCTGCTGATGGGCACGAGCCCAGGTCAGAGGCTGAGCCCTGGGAAGAGATTTGTTTGAATTGCTTGTTTGATTTCCAAGGAAAATGTTGAAGACTGTGGGAGTTGCACAAGGCAAAGAGCATGAGGAGGAGCAGAAAAGGCAGAATTGCTCTGTGTGCCCTCTTTTTCCTCTCAGACCAGCACCAGGTGATACCAAAAGCAGGTGGGTGCTGCCCATGGGCTCAGCTGAGCTGTGTGGTGGGAGATGATTTCAGTTGTGAAGGTTTGGGGAGGCTGGAAGGGGAGAGATATCTCTGCTGGGGAGAACAGATTCCTCAGATGCTCTGCTCTGGGCTGGAGGAGGTGCTTTTTGGCTCTTTGAACAAGGGGAAGGGGAGCAGTCTGGCTGCCTGCTGTGGGGAAGGAGGATCCTCCTTGTTTCCTCACTGTCTCCTCTCTGCTGAGCACAGTGAGCAGGTAGGAAGGTGGCGTGGCAGATGCTTGATGATCTGTTTGGCTGTTTTGCTTGGTATTTTACCCACAAAGGGCTGTTTGAACCCCATCTGATAGCTCCCCATCCACTAGATATCGAGATTTTTAACAGCTGTAGACCACAAGTGCTTTTCCATTGCTGCACATTTAAAACCTTAAGTGTATCTCATTCGGTTTTGGTGCAGGAATGTCCTTAATTTGTTCCAAAAGTGTTTGAAAGCTCTGATAACAGGCAATCCTGCTGCAGACTATTACATTCTGTCTGATGGACGGGCTCTCACAGCAGATAGTGGAGTGACAATGTGTGTCCAGTCAAACACAGGCAATTTAATATTGGTGTCAAGTATATGAGGCCAAGAAACTTCCCTGTGTTTGGGGATTGAGGGATTCTGCAGCTACAGGGCTTGAAAAAAACTTTTTAAAAATGATTTTTATTGTGAGTAGTGAATCTGATTGAAGGTTTGTGGTGTCTTGGGGGTGCTGGGGTAGTAACCAGGTGCCCTGAAATTAAAGCTCAAGCACGTAAGTGTTTATAAGTGTGTGGGAATGAGTACCCAGGCTTGGCAAGTCTGTGTTTGTCACAAATTGCCTGGCTGCTGGGTTTGCTTAAAATTGTGAAATGAATGTTAAATTGAAGTTTCTACTTTTGGAAGAGACCTTTTGAAAATGAAACAGGCTTATCTTCAGTCTAGGCTAAAATCCAAAAAATTGCCTATATTTCAGAACTCCTGAGAAATGTTCTCTGTGATCCTTTTAAACATCCCATGCAAAAATGTGTGTCTAAGGGAAAAAATTTGGAGAAAGTTGACCCTGGAGGTTTTCTCCTTGCTTCCTTAATGTGATGTAGCCTTTGGAACTGTAGCAGTGGGGTCCTGGTGGCATCCACATGGTCTGTGCTGTGGGCTGGCTGATATAACCTCCTTCCTGAGCTCTTTAGGGAAGGTCTGCTGCAGGATGTGTGTGTGATCAGTGTGTAATACTGTAAATCATCCCCTCCTGAGGGTGCCTGTCCCTCTGGACAGAATTAAGATTGTGGCTTTGCATAGCAGAGCCTCTCCCTCGATGCTTTCGTGCTCTCTCATGGCCTGTTTGCCTCTGTGAATGATCTTGAATTTCTGCTGCAAAGCTGAGTGAGAGCTTTTGCTCCTAAAAGTAGCATTTGTTTTGATTTTAATTAGACAAGGCGATGCTTTTCAGTACAGACCTTTGAAGTATTGCTGGGAAGATGACTGCAATTAAGCAGCCTTGATATTTCTCTCATTTTGTTCTTATTTTTACTGCTATAAGAAACCTTCTGCTTGAGCCTTGTTTGGAGGGGGGAGACACAGGATTCATTGGTCTTGAAGGAGCTGCAGGGCTGCTGTGATTTACAGTTTCCAGAGTACAAGCAACACCCTCTTGCCGCTGATTTGCTCCAGCAAAGAGCCTTTTATGTCAAAGGAGAGAAGGGTCATTAGCAGGATGTCAGGGCAGTGACAGGAATGTGACAGGGAGCTCATGCATCCCCTCCCAAGCACAAGTGTGGGCTCTTGATGGATCCATGTGTGTTGGAGTCAGAGGCATAGAAAATATCCCCTTATCTGTGCTGGCAGGCTCTGACACCCAGGAGAACACAGAGTTTAGCTTAAAACCATGGAGAAAGCTTCTGAAGTTAAGTTGAGATGCTAATAGTGTAGGTTTGGAAGTTAGAATTGTGTTAAGTCACAGGGTGAACAAGTTAAAGTTGGCAGTTTTGGTTATATTAGTAGGTGAGGTGCAAGATGGAGGATCTGGGGCGTTGTCCTTTTCTTCTCCTTGTATCCCTTCCTTCTCTTCATCATCTTCTTCCAGGGGTGTTTGGGTAGTCTGGGGTGATTGGTAGAGGCCACATGCCAGCTCCCAAGTGTCAGGGCATTGGGTCATTAGGAAAAATAAAGTGCTTGGCATTTGATTATTGGGCAAATGGACACATAGAAGCTGTGGGAGAGATTCCTCTGGGCCCCATTTCTCCTCTTGCTAGATCAGTGCACGTAGCTCCTTTGTGTGTGTGTGTGTGTGTGTGTGGCAGAGATCAGGGGAGAATAAACAGCTGAGAATGAACAAGAAGAAATGAGCCTCTCTCTTGTTAATCCTGGTCCTGCCATGAACCCCTGAGCCCCAGAGGTGTTGGGCATCCCCCAGCACATGTGTGGTCAGGAGCTGCTTGGTTTTCCTCCGCTGAGTGCTCAGGTGTGCACAGGGGTTGGGTAAGGAAGGTGCAGTGCTGGGGGGGAAGAGGCAATGAGCAAACCCTTCTGGTGAGACTGAGGTGCTGGTGGCTCGGGGGTGTCACCAGGGAGGTGCTGAGTCAGGGATCTGGCAGCAGTGGGGTGGCCTTGTCCCTGCCCTCAGCCCTGCAGGACCTGTGCTGTGATGGGCTCTTCTCCATGAGCTGGATGGTTGGCTCTCTTTTGATCCATGTTGGAAAGCCAGGAGCTTGTTCCTGGAAAATATACTGATTTCAGAGGTGACAAAAACTGTTCCTGAAGGATCAAGAGGACTTCTTTTTTATGCTGGGACATGTGTTTGTAGAAGTGCAAGTGCCTGCTCCTGTAGCCTGAGTGGCTGCTCACCACCCAAGAGTCTTGTTGAAGCATCGTGTCCTGCAAGGTGTGGGTGGCTCCTCAGGACAGCCTCAGCTGACCTTGTTCTTTCCTTCCTCTACACTGGGAGTTGGAACTGGATGTGCTTTTGCCCAGCTGGGCTCAGGGCAATGAAAATCAAAATGCCACCAGAATTCCCTGACTGCTTTGCCTGCAGGGGAGCAAGCGCTGTCCTCGCCACTGACCCTCTGCAGCCAAGGTGGAGGAGGAGGAGGAGACCCTTGTGTCTGTTCCCTTTGTGGTGCCAGAAGTACTTGAGCTCGTGCTTTTGGCTGTTCTGGGGCAGACACACCTGCAGACAGTGGGTCAGGGGCTGTCAGACCTGGTCTCTTCCCAAATAGGAGTGAATTGGAGTCTTCCTCAAAGCAGGTGACTGCTGAAGCCGTGGGCCCAGTGACTAAGAAGACCTGTCTTGCTTCCCATTGCTTGTACTGGAAATGGAAAAACAAACACAAAAAAGATGTGGTGGAAGGAGAAATATTTTGGTTCATTCTGTACTAGTATTTTTAATTATTTTTTTTTTGGTTTTGATTCAACTGCCAAAGCTGTTCTCTGCAGAGATCCATGTGCAACGTGCTGGGCAGCTGTGGAGCTGTCAGTGCTCCTGGCCCACTCAGGAGCTGCAGCTGAGCCTGGGAACTGCTGCCCTCACAGGCTCTGCAGGTCTGGGGGTGCCCTCTGGGTTCTCCAAACCCCAACTCAGTGCAGTGCCCTGGGTCAGGGGATGCTGGTGGTGTGTGCAGGAACACTGTAATCCTGGCTCCCAGGGTGCCTGTGCTGTAAACCAGGATTGGGTGGGATGTGAAACCAACAGAAGCTGCAGAAGGTGACTGACAGATGCAGCTCTAATGTCAATTGATGTTTGTCAAGCCTGGTGGTTTTCCTTTGTTGCTGGAGCTCAGTCTGTGCTGACAGTGTCCCTATTAAATACAGCTGTGCTGCTGCCTCACAGCTGGCAGAAAGTTTCCATTGTCAATGCCAGCAAAGTGTGTACTGGTGTCTGCACTCTGCCTTGTCTGGCACAGAGTGGCCTCCCTGAGCCATGGAGCTCCCTTGGGCTTGGCTGCAGCTCCCTGGGAGCTTCTTCCAGCCTGTTTCCTGGGAAAGCCACAGGAGGTTTAGGGCATCCTGTGTGATTTACTGTTCCTGCCTTCCTATTGCAGAAATCCCAATGCACTCTGTAGCCCCTTGCTTTTTATTAAGGAAGACAAACATTTCTGTTCATATATAGATGAAGTAACATGTAGGGGCTAAAATTCATTAGAAGCAGTTCTGGGGGTAAGACTCAAAAGTCCCAATTTCCTTGATCATTTAGAATAACACCTTTGGCCATCATGGAGGACCCTGACCCTCAGCTGTGTGTTGTGTCCCTGCAGAGATGTCGGGGACTGTGTCGGACATTTCGCTGGTGCACTGGAAGCAGCAGTGGCTGGAGAATGGCACCCTGTACTTCCACGTGTCCATGAGCAGCGCTGAGCAGCTCTCCAGGGCCACTCCCCCCAGCCTCCAGGAGCCCTCAGAGATCGTGGAGGAGCAGATGCACATTCTTCATATCTCAGTCATGGTGAGTCCCAGCTGCTGGTGGTGTGGGAGGGGATGGAGGAGCCCGCTTGGAGGAGGGGGGTGAGGAGCAGGGTGGTGAGTCTGGTTTGCAGATGTTTGTGTGCCCTCTTGGTTGGGTCTCCAGCCTGTGTTTGAATGGGCCAGGGGAAAAGAAAAATATAATGCTTGGTCTTCTGAGGAAATGAAACAAAATAAAGCAAAAGAGTGTGGGGAAGAAGCTGCTGGGAGGGTAACAAGGATCCTTGAAGCTCCTCCTGTCTGTGCTGGAAAGTGGTGAAGTGCCAGTGGAGTATTTCTGCTTGGCATTTGTGTTTGGGAATTGTGCAAAGGCAAGATTTTGGGCTTGGCCATTTCATTCTGAAGCTGAAGTTTATCTTTGAAGTGAGTAAGGGCTGCAGCATTTCTTGCAAAGGACAAGTCTGACCTAAAAGCAAAAAGATGATCCAGAACTTTGAATGTCTCCATCTGGGGTGTTTGTGACCTTTCATTAATGCATGTTTATGTGCTGTGTTGCCTTTTAAAGTTTCGCTATCAGATGAGGTGGTTGCCTACGTGTTTGGATCTGGTCCATGGTTCCTCCTTGTTTTAGAGCTCCATCTGTAAAATGGGATTCAGTGTATTGTCCCTTCAATCCCATTGGGATAAAATACAGAATAAAAGAGGTTGCTATATCCAGTGTGTATGCATGCTTTTCATTTGCCAAAGCAAGTCTTTTGTGGGACTGGGGATCCCACCACAGCAACCCTCTGCAAAAGGTGAATCTGTTCATCTCTTAGAATCTGGGTCATCTCCACAGCTTCTGTCTTTTGTTTTGGAAGCAGGAACAGAGATGATGGCTGCACAAATCCTTGATTTTTTTTAAAGAACAAGCAGCTATTTGGCTTTTACAGCTTAAATCTGTTTTTTTGAGTGCCTTGTCAGTGGGGCTCTAGATCTGGCACTGAAGGCATGTGAGAAGGGAGAGAGGCTTTGCGTTAAGGCTGTTGGGCAAGATAAGATGTAGGATAGCAGAAGGGAAAAGAGTTGGGGGCTGCATCTTACTGAATTGTATAGGGAATGGTTCAGTGTCCTGCTGAAATTGTCAGTGAGATGGGGTGCTGGAGAGGAGGGAAGGGCTAGAACTGCATACTTGGAAAATGAGCCTGAAAATATAAGTGAGAGACAGAACAAAGAAAGAAAACAGTGCAGCATGTGTGGGTGTGAAAAGCTCTGTCCCTGGCAGGAGGTTTGAGAATGGGATTGTTTGGCTGCTGTGTGCAAACCTGAGCCCTGGAGAATTGCCCTGTGTCTGTGTGTTCTGTGGGGTGGCACTTTCTCTGCAGCCTGGTGATTCCTGCTTGAAAAGCAGATTTTCTGCAGTAGGGAGAGATTCAGTCCTGGTCCTGAGTGCTTGCTGAAGATGATCTCTAAAATAAAGCAGGTGATTGTAGTTATTGGATGCTTGGAAAGCTCCTTTGAGAGGCTCCTGACCAGAGCCTTCCTTCGGAATGCGGGAGCAGCTGTGCCAGGGGAATGGAGCTGGCAGGGACACAGGAGTGGCACGGGAGTGGCACGGGAATGGTTTTGGCCTCTAATCCCAGGTTAGCCAGGGAAGATGAGCCTTGCCAGTGGTGAGACAGCACCCATGGCTTTTTTGTGAGTTATCCCTGCCCTGTACCTCAGTTCCCTTCTGCAAAAGCAACAGGAGGACAGGAGAGAAGGAGCTGCTCCTGCCACACACAGTCAGCTGTAATTCCGCTGTCTTTATAAATCCTGACATTCCCTGCAGAGGAGCTGAGGTCCTGGGCATGGATCTGGGTCTGGGGTGGGGTCTGGGCTGCACATGTGTCCCTGGGGTAGCAGGAGCCCTGCAGGTTTCTTTCCTGGGTCAGGATTGCAGCACAGGGTTGAAACTTTGCCCAGATTTTTCAGAAGGTTCATTAACTTTTCGAGTGAACCTGAGCCAAATTTTGAGTTACCAGCAAAGATGATTCTGTTTTGTTGGTTTGTGGTTTTGGTTTGGTTTTGTTTTGTTTTTCTTCCTTGAGGCCTCATGGAGTTCTGTAGGGGAAATAAAATGGGCACAGCTATTTGTTTCTTGGGTGGAATATTTCACCCAGGTCCTTGGGCTGCTTTTCCCACTCCTTTATTTCCCTTCTTGATCCCAGAGGGCCCGCATCACCAGAGCTCTCCTACCCCAGCAGTGGGGTTCTCTGGCTGTGCTGTGCTTGGCACAGGGCCCTGGGTACCCCCTCCTGTCCCCACACCCCCCATACCCATGTCCCTTTTGCCTTGGGATACAACCTGCGTCCTCCTTCCCAGCTTCCCAAGTACTTTTCCTTCCTATCCCCTACTATTAATGAAGCCCAATGTCTCCTGTGTGCTTGCTATAAACTAAACCACCATCACTGCTAGGGACAAAATCCCAGCCCAGCTCAGTGCTGCCTTGGCATTCAGGCTCTGTGTGTCCTGTGCACCATCAGCCCAGCGTCCTGCCCCAGGGGACAGGAGGGGACATGGGAAAGTGCTTCCTTCATCTCCTTTAAGTGCCTCTAACACTTGCTTTTACCTCTTTCCTCATGCCCCAGGTGGTTTTTAGGAGCTGGGGAAGGTTTGCCTGGGGGATCTGCTTAATCCCTCTCTTGGGGAGCGCTTGGCACAGTTATTGGGCAGTGAGACATCTCCAGGAACTGGCTGGATTTCTGTAGGTGTTTATGGCCAGGGGAGCTTCTGCTCTGCCTCTAAAGCCAAGACCCCCTCTTTGCTGCATGGGGGCTCCAGGGAGGTGCAAATCCTGGGTTTGCTGCTCCTGCCAGTGATTCTGGCTGTCAGTCCATGGCTTTCAAACTTACAGGTTTGGGACTGGTTTGCTTCCAGTGCAGCAGGAAAGTGTCCATGGCCCGTGTCACTGTGGCCACCACCTACCCCTGCAAAGCACTGACTGACTGACCCTCTTCACACCTCCCTTCCCGGGCTCAAGGGCATTTTTGACAGCAAGATAATACTTAATTTTTATTTTTTTTTCTTTCCTAACTGTTTTTTCTTAATCTCTCCCCAATGAGACATAACATTAATTACTACAGTTAAAGGGAATTCAGTCTCGATTACTCTCTGCCACCCATTTCCTCTTGGCTTGAGTGTCTGAAATTTGTCTCCCAAATGAAAAGAAGGGGATAAAGGGAAAAGGAAAAAAAAAAGCAAATGCAAGATTTTATTTATTTACCTTTTTTTTTTAAGCACAGTGTCAAGTAGAAAGGAATCAATATTTTTGTCATTATGCCTGTTGTGTTTTTTCACCATAATCTCAGCTGTCATTTGGGTTTAATTGTGTTGTTTCCTGTTGTGTGGAAGTAAATCTTATCTGTTTTGGATTAAAATTCAATGAAGGTCACAGCAGCTCGAAAACTTACCAGGCTGCAGCAATTAATGTTCATTTGGCTTTGATAAATTGGAATGTTCCCCACAATGGGACTGGAGTGGATTTTAGAAGCAATAATTCTTCCATTAACTCAATGATTCCCTGCGTGATGGAGCGTCTTGTCACTGCTCTGTTTGTCATCTGTCACTTCAAGGATCTGGGCATATGCCTGATATGATTTATCATGATTATTGGGGCTGCTTGTGTCAAAACATTTTAAACCACTAATTATTCCAGCCTTGTAAATTTGCTGAATTTAACAAAACATATGAGAGGTTTATTTTTTTTTTTTGTTGTGCCACACCCCCTTGTGTCCCAGTTTAATTCTTGCTTTGTGTGGTGCTAAATCCAGCCCTGGGCAGTGTTTGGTGGCTTTGGCCACAGAGGAGGATTGTTTGTCAGGCTCTGAGGGGTGGCTCTGGGTGGGACATCCAGGTTTTATCTCTGCACTGACCCTTTGCTCAGGCATCAGTGGGGCCATGGCACCCTGCGAGTGCCAAGGTTTGGGAAGAGGATGCAAAACCCCATCCCATCCTGCTGGGGGAGGGATGGGATTTCCTCTCTTGTGAGTGATGCCAGTAAAAGTCATGGCTGTGGGATACCAGAGACCATCCCTGCAGGAGGGGAGGTTTAGAAGCGTGCTCTGTGCTGCCTCTGCTCCAGCTCTAGCAGAAATAAGCTGGGTTTTTTGGAGAGTGGTCATGAGGAAAAGCCTTGTTGCATCTCATGCCATCACCTTGGAAGGGACCATTAAAGTGCCTGGAGTAAAAGGTGACCAGACCTCATCAGGCTGCTTAAAAAAAAAAAACAAACAAAACCAAACTATGTTTTAATGCCTACTTTCTGCTGGCAGCAGAGGAGTTATCTGCTGGCTTCTAGGTCTCCCAGAGGATTTTCTTTAACTTGTATTTGTGGAGTTCCCTTTTTTCTTCTTGTTCCCATACATCCTGATGTTTCCCTAATGATCAACTGCTGGTTCTGTGCTCCATCAAGCCCTGAGCTGGGTGTAAATTGTGATCTTCAACTCTTCCCTCTGCTGTCACATCCTGATCTGGAGCTGGGGAGGAATCCTGTGCCCTCGTGCACCCTGTGGTGTGTCCCAGGGCCCCATCCTTGGGGCTGCCTCAGGCTGGGGCAGCTCTCCAGTTCCTTAAGGAATCTCCAAGAGCAAGGAAGTTTTTAGAAGTTGTGATCACCTTTAGGAAAAAAAAGTCTTCCCTATGAGGGTGGGCAGGCCCTGGCACAGGTGCCCAGAGCAGCTGTGGCTGCCCCTGGATCCCTGGCAGTGCCCAAGGCCAGGCTGGAGGGGGCTGGGAGCAGCCTGGGACACTGGGAGGGGTCCCTGCCATGGCAGGGGTGGCACTGGATGAGCTTTAATGTCCCTCCTAACCCAGGCCACTCCCTGATTCTGTGTTTGCTGTCCTTCCCACAGGTAGATACAACATCATACCAGTGCACCTGGGCTTATCCCAGCTTGGATGGGAGGGGAGAGGATGCTGAAACCCTTCTCAGAGCTGGGCTGATTCCATTGTCCCCAGCAAACAGCTCTCTAAGAGATCACTGCAGATCCTGTGGGCTTTGGGCACATCCCCACTCAGGCTCCTTCAGCATTCCCTCAGATTGGCCGTTCTGGGGTGTCTGGTTTTTGTCCTCCTTGGTGCAAAACTGGACTCTGTTCCCTCCCTCCCTTGTGCTTGCATGGTGCTGTATCCTCTGGGATTGCTGGCAGCACCAGTGGACCTGGCTTCTCCAGAGATGCAAAATGTTGCTCGAGCCTTCCTCTGGCTCCTTGCAGCTTGTCTTGCTGATGGCAGCACTGGAGCCCCTGTCAGCCAGCTCAATGGGAGAAAAAACCCTGGTGTGACATGAGTAATGAGGTAGTGAAGGAGGCACAACATCTGTGTCATCATTTCTGCACCAGGAGGTCAACCAGATTCATCAAACATGCACTTCCAGCTTGTGATGTGTTTAGAAATTAATTAAGATAGGGAGAGAATTGCTGCTGCAGCAGTTTTTCTTATCTGAAAGGTATTAAAAAGCTAAATTGATCTCCAATGAGCTGTTTTTATTAAAAAACAAAACCTAAAAGAAAAGCTCTAAAACCCCCAGGTTCAGCAGGTCCCTGTGTGAGAATCATGTGTGGGGAGAGGAGAAGGAGCTGCCCACCCTGATGTGGAGGTGGCCTTAGCATCCCCAGATCCCTGGGATGGGGATGGGAGCTGCAGGCTCCGAGCTGATGGCAAACCAAGCAGTCCTCAGACCATCACCAGTCCTCCCCACGCTGCTGAAGGTGGCCCTCAGTTCTTTCCTGAGCTTCTTCAGGGTGGCCAGAGGGACTGCTGGGATCTCTGCTGGGGCAGGGCAGAGGGGCTGAGGGCCTGCAGGCTCTGGTTCAGGAAAATGAGCTCAGCCCAGCTGGAAGCTGAAGTCACCAGTCATGCAGGAGCACTGGGACTGCTACACAGAGGAGTTGTTTCTGGTCCATGCTGGAAGAAAGTGCCACTCCTCTCACCCTGGCACTGTTGTGGCATCTGCTCTTTCCCAGGATGGGACATTCTTTGGCTTCAAGTTCCATTTCCATTTTAATGTGCCATGAACCAACTTCTTGCTGTCTGGGAGGAAACTCTTTCATCCACCTTCCCTCTCCTCTCCACTCTCCTTTGCAGAGCTGGTATAAAACAGGGACTAAATGTAGTTAATTATGTGCTCTGATATTTAGGGAATTCATTTCGGGGGATTTGTCTTCAAATTGTCACTTTTGTGACAAAGGCACCTGTTATGTTAATCATTTGTCACCAATCTCACTCAGTTTTTCACCTTAGCTCCAGTGAATACATTAGACCCTTTATGGCTTTCTCTCCATCAGACTTTTTCCACCCCACTGTGTTAAAATATGTAACTAGAGTATTTGATTTGCATCTCTGATAAAGGAAGGCTGGATAAATGCTCTCAGTTCATCTGAACTGGGCAGCAAACTCACCTTTCTCATCTGATCCCCAGAGCAATTGAAGTTGGTACTGAGGGGAAAAGCAGCCATGGGAAGCACTGGGAAGGGGTTTGGTTTTTGCAGATGGCATTGAAGGCGTGGGAGGGATCTGCAGTCTGAGAAAATTTCCCCAGCCTTGACGTGCTTGATGGAGGACAGAAGGGAAAATGTAAAAACTCCCATTGGAAAAGTGGCCGGTGCAGTCGGGGTGTGAGAGCTGGAAAGGGCGATGCTGGAGTCGTGAAGGGATGAAGGAAAAAACACCAAAGGGAAAGTTTTGGGAGTGGGGTGAGGAGCATCAGAGCAGAGTGAGCTTGTGGCACAGGGTGGGACCCCTCTGTGCCTGCCTTCATCCCCAGGCCAGGTCCTTCTGAGCTGAGAGAGTATTTTTATCAGTTTGCTGATCTCAGAGGCTTGTCTTGAACTTGTTCCCTTCCTTCCTCCTCCTCACTCTTCCCCTTCCCACCATCTGTCTGGGAGAAATACATCCACAGCGCTGCAGGGTGTAGCTGGTGGCCTGACCTTTTGGTGATGTTTTGTTTTTTTTTCCCAGTGTGGGACAAGCAGATGGAAATCCAGGCTTCAGTGGGGTGGCTCTGCCTCAGCTCCTGGTTTCCACCCCTCTCCTCCACAGGTTGATTCTCACTGAGCTGCTGGGCTCCTGGAGAGAGCAATTCCACGTGGGAGCCCCGTGCTAATCCTGTGTGTAAAGTGCTGGGAGTACTGGATTGGTACCTTTGAAACATTGACGTAAACACAGAAATGCTTTGCAGCTCCCAGCCTGGATCTAATTGCTTTAAACTGCCAGGCTCCAAAGTACATATGGCATTAAAATTGTCAGGGAAGGTTAATCCAGGAAAACTCCTGTGGATGCTGCCTTCTCCAGTGATGGCTGGGTGTGGGTGGGCCCTGGCTCCGAGGTAGTGCTTCACAATGGAGAGTGTTTTCCTGGGATGCAGACCCGGGAATGCTGGCAGGGTGCAGGCTGTTGTCTCCTCCCTGGTGAGGCTGTGCTGTGCTGGGGGATGCCTGACACTCTTTAGTCCCAGCAGGAATATTGTAATCTTCATCTTACAGTATGGGCTGTGACCCAGGGCGAGGAGCCTCGCCCAGCTCTCACATCCCCAGGAGGATATGGATCCGTGGGCTTGAAAGCTGGGCTGGTCTTCAGACAAGCAGCAAAATGCCTTTTTTTTCCCTTTTTTTCCCCTTTTTTACCTTGTGTTATCTGCAGCTCTCGCTCCTCTCAGTTGTTACTCGTGTTTGAACGTGAGCTGGAAATGTTTGCATCCGTTCAAGTGCTGTTGGTGTCAGGCACTGGCTCGTGTGAAGGTGAACTGTGCTCAACCTCACGCAGAACAGCTTCATGGTGGTTGTGAAAGATGTTCCATTGCAGCAGCACAAAAGGCTGAATTCACATTTGATTGGCAAATCCTGAAGATGGGAGTAAAGTGTTAACGATAGGATGAAATGCAATATCATATTTGTCCCCAGAAATATATTTGCTCTCAGTTTGGGCTTTCCTTTTTTTCCCATTTAAAAATAAATTGGACTAGGTTTCAGAAGGCACTGTGATGCCGTGAAAAGGCAGAGCGCTTTTTGTTAAGGGAAGTGTCAGAATGAAATGTTTCTACTCTTCAACACTTTCTATATCCTCCCCAAAACCACTTACACTTTAGTTTCAGCTGATGTGGAACTGTCTGAGCAGATAAACCATTCCTGGAAAAAAACCTTCCCAGGCTCTGTGTGGAATAACTGTGCCTGGAGCAGGGGAGATGTGGTGCTGTGGGTCTGATCATCACCCTCTGAGTGCCTGCAGCCTCTGCAGGGCCTGGCCCTGGGGCAGGGGATGCTCAGACTCCCACCAGCAGCAAACAGAGGGGAGAAGTTCATGTATCCATGATTTCCTCTGGCCATCCTTAGGCTGCTCATACAGCAGAGCACTCCTTGTGCCTGCCTGGGTCTTGCTGCTTTGGAACTTGGGCAAAATTCCCACTGGCTTAATTGGGAGCAACATCAGGCTAAGTGTGGTTATTTTTACCTGTTGCTGCTCCCCCTCCATCTCCTTCCTCCCCACATGTGAGGGGGAACAAGCTTTGTTTTAGCTTTCAAAAGGTCTCTGCCAGCTCCAAGCAGGAGCCTCATCATGAAGTCTCACCATGTGCAGCAAAGGAAAAGGGGACAGAGAAAAAAATGGAATTGTGCTTTTTGTTAAAATCCAATTATATAAAACTGCAGGAACATAACTATTTATGAAGGGAGCTGGTTGACTGGCTTGGCTTTGCCTCAGGTGGGTGCTCTGGGGCTGGATTTATGGCAGTGGCTGGAGAGGGAGTGAGTGGGAACATCAGCCCCAGCCCTGCTGGGAAGAACTTGGATTTCAAGGCTTGGATATTTTTTTCATTGTGTTTCCCTTAATCCAACATGAAAACTGGTGGTTTTCCTTTCTAGCTGCCTCCTTCTTAGTCCTCAGGGGATAGGACCACTTACTTTTTATTCAGAAATCTCTGGGCTGTGGTGAGGATTTGGTTGTCAAGTATGGCTTGGGCCTTAGGCTGAGGTTGTGTAAAGGATGGGGATGAGATGGAGATGGGGATGGGAATGGGGATGTAGATGTGGATGTGGATGTGGATGTGGATGGGAGGTGGATGTGGCCATGCCCTCCCTGGCTGGGAATTGTGTAAATTGCCATGAAAGCTTTTCTGCCCACTTGACATGAACTGCAAGGAGGAGCTGGTGCTGTCACTGCCTGCAGCTTCCAGACCCTGTGGTGACACTGCAGTTGATTTTGTGTATTTTTTTGTTTTTGTTTGTTTGTTTTTTCTATTTTTTTTCTTTCATCCTGTTTTACACCAAACATCTTGACAAACAGTTGCCTGGGCATGTTGGGACTGCTAATGATGGCTGGACTCAGAGATTTTAGCTTCCTCTTTGAGGCTTAGTTTGACCCTGCTGTGGGGACTGGTTTGGGGCCACCCTTTCCCAGCTCCACCTGGGACACTGGTGGCTTGTGTGCTGTGATTCTCCTCTTCCTCGCTGTGTACTTGAACTGCCTCTGCCACAGAGCCCGGCTCCTCCTCTGGCTGGCTGGGGGCCGAGGGGAGGAGGAGGAGCCCGAGGTGATGCTCTGGTGGCTGCTGCTGAGTCTGGGAGCTGGAATAGCCTTGTCAAACCGGAGAGGTGAAGTGCCCCGGCTCTTCCTCCCGCTCTGCCCTGTGTGCTGGGAAGGGAGGGATGAGCAGGGCTGTTCAATGGCTTGTGCTGCTGCTGTCCCCCCGTGACAGGGGGAGAGGAGCTCACGTGAGCATCTCACAGCCTCGGTGTGCTCCACAGGGAGGCTTTAGCGACACACAGAGATTTTGCAACCAAGCTGCTCCTGCCTTAGGATCCTGAACTGCTTTGGATTTGGCTGCTGCTATCCCTGTACACCCCACCCTGGACCTCGTGGGGTGCAGGTGAGCAGGCTGTGCTCCCAGGGCTGTCTGGAGCATCCCAGGTGTTGCAGGGACAGCTGAGCTGCAGAGGTAGCTGGTGCCCTGCTTGCTGATGTGATGCAAAACGAGCAGGTCAATGACAGCCATGTGCTGTGTGTCTCTGTGCCAGATTGATCACATTTCACCTGACCATGCCTTTGCTGATCGTTGTGTCTCTGCTGGCTTCCAGTCTCCCTCCTTTCCATGCTGGAGTGTTTTCCCATCAGCTGTTCTGCTGCAGTGGCTGGGTGGGGGCTGTGCACCCCTCCTTGGGAGAATCCCCCTTGCTCAGCTGTCACCTGACAGGGCTGTGTGTGGGTGCTGCTGTGGGGTTGTCCCCAGGCTGAATGGCTGGGGTTGTCCCCATGCTCTCCTGATCAGTCTCCTTCCTTCCCTTCTCCTTTGAAAAAAGAAGGTTAATTAAATATTGGACTCATCCTGTCATTCCCTGAGATACTGTGATTCTCCAGCAGCAGGTTTTTCACTCTTGTGTTTTCTGGGTGCTGCTGAGCTCCTTCCTGCCCAGCATCCTCAGCAGAGGAGCCACCTCCATGGGGTCTGCATGTGCTGGCGGGGAGAGGCTCCCCACCACCCTGCCTTTTTTGGGCCATGGCATTTTGAGGCAAAATCATTTTTTCACCCCCATGCTCAATCTTGTTAGCACAAGTGTGGGATTGCTGGGGGTGAGTACAAGGTTTTGGGGGCTCCATACAGCAGTGTGGGGTGCAGGGAGGGTGTGCAGAAGTGCTCCCTGTGCTGGCTGGGAGATGTGGGGAGGGTGATGGCTTTGTCCTGGCCACTGAACAAAGCAATGGCCCCAGGTTATGTCCTCTCACCTCCTGCCACAGCTCCATCCCCACAGCTTGGACCTAGCAAAACAAGTAGTGTGGAGTTTTTTTCTTTCATTTTAAAACTTTGGGTTTTTTTTTCCCCCATGCTCTTCCTCCTTGGCATGCAGGTCAGCAGGGGGAGGGAACCTTCAGCCAAGCTCTCCATCACATGTCCCTTGTTTTTTGTGTGTTATTTTTTCCCCACTGCTGCCCTTGCCAAGGGAAGGACATTGTAGAGCCGCTGAGGCTGGCAGGGGCTGTAACACTGCCTGCCAACAGCCTGGGTGTCTGAAAAGACTTAGGAAATGCAGCTCTAAATTAGCTCCCAAATCATCTTCTTCCTTTTCTCGGGCTGGAGAGCCCCTCAGAGCCAGCTCTGGCTCCCCGGCTGTCGCGGGGCTCCGCTCTCCTGTGGGGCCAGAGGGGCTTGGCCTGGAGAGCACAGCACGGTGCTCCCATGGGGACAGCAGGAAAAGCCTCAGCCTGGGTGGCTCAAGGCAAGCTGGGGCACTCCAGAGATAAATTCCTGGCGTCCCTCCTCCCAGCATTGCCACGCTGCTCCCCTGGCCAGCTCCCTCCTGGTATAACCCATTGGGAAGTGTGTTGGGGCTCCTGGCTGTGGTGCTGGAGGGCAGCAGGGGAGGCACAGAGCTGATGGACATCTGCTGAAAGCCTCCCGGGGCAGGTGGGAGCCCCATCCTGTGCTTGCCCCAAGGATGCTGCTGAGAGCAGCCAAGGTCATGGCAGCAGGGACATCTGGGGCCAGCAGAAGCTGGAGGAGGGGAGCAGGAGGAGTGCTGGCTGTGTGGCTGCTGGGGAAGGGGACAGCCTGTGCCCTGGCCAGCTGCTCCCCTCAAGCATTTCATTTCTGCCCTTGCCAGGTCAGTGGGTGAAGGCAGCAGCTGCCGTGAGACAGGAGCAGGAGCTGCTCTGTGTCCCTGTGCTCTGCCTGGGCATGAGATCCGCAGGGCAGAGCCTCTCCCAGGGCCTTTGGGGAGAGGTGGTGTTGGAGCAGCCGAGCCTGGGGAGCAGAGCTGCTCTCAGTGCTGCTGTTTTGGCACAGCTGTGTCTCAGAACTTTGCTTCTGTTGTCACCTCTCAAGACAGAAACGGGAAGGGCTCAGCTTTGCTGTGTCTCCTGGAAATTCTAGCTTCAGCTCTGCAAATGCCCTGAGGTTCTGCATCTCCTCTGGCACTCCAGCCTTCGAACTGAATGCAAATTGCTCTTCAAATGCCTCTGTAGGTGGATTTTAGCACTCAGGTGCTGCCGGTATCACAGCTGATCTGCTCTGCTAACCCCAAACCATCCCAGAAAGGGCTCTTGTGCCATGGGGCTCTTCCCATCCCGCCCGGATTTGCCATGGGTCAGGATGTGGATGCTTCCCTGGAGGGCTGAGCATTGCCAGGATGTGCTGCTGTGTTGCTGTGGCTCAGGGAGCCCGGGCTGCCAGCATGGGCTGCCAGCTCTGCTCCTTCTCCAGGCCCTTGGAGGCCACACGTGCTTGGGAGAGGGAGCTCGAGCTCCACTGAGCTGCCTCGGGCACTGAAGTCTGTCCCTTCATCCTAACAGCAGGCACCTTGGGAAATGGCAGAGGAAAATTCCACTTCTACAGCAGTGGAACTTGGGTTTTGGATTATTATTATTTTTTAAAGGCTCTGTCAGGCTCCTGCTCTCTCCCCCTCCCCGTGCTGCGCAGCCAGCTCTGAAGCAGAAGTGATATTTTCTGCCAATGCAATGATTAGCCTTTCTGCTAATGACCCACGAACAGTGTCCAAAATAAATGAGCCCAACCTGCTCATCTTATTAGCCAAATGATTGCACAGAAAGAGGAAATAGCTGCAGAAACAGCTTAGGCAGCTGTAATTTGGAAGCATGGAGGAGTCACTGCTTGAAGTATGGAGAGGAGCCATATGTCTTCAAAAAGCCAGGAGAGCTCTTGTGTTATTGGGGTGCTTCTACTCATCCCCTGCTCCCCCTTCTGTGAAATAATTTTGCAGGGTTGGAGCTTTGTCTGTCCTCAAATTCTGTTGGTTCCTGGTGCTGGGAAGCTGGAGACAGGTAGAGATTTCCCCTCCTGTCTTCCTTGCCTGGTTTTTGGCTTCCCACATCCTGTAGATGACAGGCAGCAGCAGTGGCATGTTGGTCAGGAGAGCAGCTGATGCAGTGCTAAGCTGTTCTTCAGGAACTGTTCTTGTGTCCTTCAGGCTCTTCCCAAAGCACTTGGCAAGGTTGTGGAACATCCTTGTTGGACGTGGGGAGGGATGAGGAGCAGAAGAGGGAGAGGTGAAGGCAAGGGGGCTTTCTGCAGAGAAGGGAGGTGAAGGAGGTCTTGTGATCCCCCCACAGATCATGGTGATATTAAATTAAAACAAGAGCTTGCTTTGGAAGGGATTTCAAGCTTCGTGCGTACACAAGAGAGAAATGGGGCTGGGTGCAGAGGAGTAGAGCATGGGGATGGGGGAATATTTGGAGAAGCTGGAGAGCTGAGTGTGAAACCACTCCTGATTTTGGGAACAGCTTGACCTTTTCTGGGAGGTGCACTCAGTTTGAAAGGTGGGTTGTCTGCCCAGTTGCTGCATGTGTTATCTCAGCAGGTCTCTTGCCCACAAAAAGGCCTGTCCTGAGTGAGGTGCCAGCAGTGTGGCTGTCCTGGAGATGGGCTCTGGGAGCTGAGACAAGCCCTGGAAGGTTGACCCTGTAGCCTTGAAGCTGTATCACATCAGAGGATGTGCACCAGCTCCTGTCCTGTATAAAAGCAGAGAAAAATACACTTGTTCCTCTTGTCCCCTGGAGGGAGGGCAGCTGGAGGCCTGGCTAATGATGCACCAGCCCTAAAAATTACTGAGGAGGGTGAGGTCATCCTCTTCCAGCACCCTGTGTGCAGGCCATGTGCTTCCTTGGCTTTCTCTGTGGCACAGCTGGTGTGAGTTCCCACATGCCTGTTTCTTTGTTCAGCATCTCCGCTCGTGGGGTGCCCTCAGTGCCCTGGTCCCAGAGCCCTTCAGCAGCTGACCAGGACCTGCTGGATATTGCATGTCTCTGTTCACGTGTGTGCATGCATATCCATGAAATATGAACTCCATATAGCTGTGTGTATCTTTATTTTTTACCAAGCTGGGATCTGAAGGGTGTCATGCACAGAAATAAGAACCCTGACTTTTATTTTCAGTTTAACTACATTCATATGTAGCTACTTCATTGCTCCTTTCCATTTTACGCAGACAAATTCTGGACTTCTTTCTTCCTTTCCTAATTAATGGGGGAATTGCAAATTATGCATTTTTCTTTTCCTCCTAAGTAGTTTTGTGTTTAAACGATTATCTGTGTTTGGAAAACATCCTGACAGTGCAAATATTGAAAACTGGAACACTGAGTGGAAGAGCCAATGACCCTGGCTCTCCTTGCAGCTCTCAGTGTGTTTCAGGCACTCAGGAATGCTGCCCTGGGTCCCTGGGGCTGGGAGGTGCCCGAGACAGGGGTGTGGGTGTGGATGGAAGGTTCACCTGCACGCCCCAGGCTGCACAAGCAGTATTTGATAACTTTTCCTCGTTGTTCTCTTAAACAAGTTTTTCAGGTTAATGCTGAAGTGTTTTGGCTGTGGAAGGTGTAACTGCAGGGTTTTGTTTCTTTGGTTTTTTGTTTTGCCGTGTTTTGATCAGTTGGCTTTGGCTTGTTTGCTTTTTATAAGTGGAGGAGTTGCCTCTTCAGCCCCCAGCCCTTCCACACGGGCCAGCCCTGTCGATGGCGCTGCCATCCCTTGGGACTCTCACAGGAGGAGCACTTCGTTCTCCAGGGCTTTGCAGGATGAAGATTTGCTTTTCCATAGGATCCGTGGAGCGGAAGGGATTTGGAGCGGTCATTGAATCCACCTCTCTGCCCTCGGGCGGGATCGATAACCCTTTGTCACTGGTGATGGATGTTCCTCTGTCCTGTTCTGCAAGAATTCCCGGTCCCTGCCCTGTCCCACACGGATCAGGGTCGAGCAGCCCCAGCAGTGCTGTGCCTGCAGCCCAGCTCTGCGGCAGCCGAGGATTGCAGATAACTTTTGCACCATTTGGACAGATTTAAATAAGCAGGAGGTTTGAAGTGATGGATGGAAACCCTTTTCCTGTAAATATTTTGCTCTGAGGATTTCGTTGCAAGTCTCTGGCTCCAGGCAGCATGCAGGGATGCAGGCTGGCATCCCCCCAGGGCTACAGGGGTGGGAGGTGACCAGAGCTGCTGCTTTTGAAGAGGAGAGGTCTAAGCACTTCTGTTTTCCTTTTCAAGCTGCCCTCTGAACGTTGGGTTATGCCCATGCTCTGCAATGCCAGGTCCTTTCCTCTCTGTCCAGCAGCTCCTCTCTGCAGGGACAGAGACATTTGGTGCCTGAGGCAGGGATGTGGATTGCTGAGGCTCTGAGTTCTGAGATTTCATTCCCTGGATCTCTTGTTTGGTCTGTGCAAGACATATTCAGCCTCTGGTTTTAAAACCCACACTCATGTCCAGCTTGTGTGAGGGCACCTTGTCTTAGATCAGTGCCTGTGCTGCTTTTCTGTGATTCCCAGCACACTCTACTGCATTTATCCTTGGATTTATGGATTTATTCTAGTCCTCCTCCCATGAAACACAGGTGGGGCTGCTCCCTGAGGGAGCTTTTCCAAGGATCACAGCCATGGAGCAGAAAGGCTGAACCACCAAATTTCCAGTGCTCTATCTGTAGCACAAAATAGAGACTCCTTTTTTATTTTATTTTTTGGGTTCCTTTGTTCTGTGGGAAATTACCCTTGAGTAATGAAAGTCTGAAAGAGGGTCGGATGCTGAGGACAGCAGCTGAGTCCCTGGGGAGTAAGAGGCTTTTTGTTTGGAGGGTTTGGAAGGTGGAGGAGCTTGTGCAGGACAGTGCTGCCTCCTCTCCTTGCTGCCCAGGTGAGCCTCTGCAGGAACACACACGGCTGGATCATCATCTCTCAATCATTCTTTCCCCTCAGGCCAAGCTGTTTCTTTTGCAGGGCTCTTATGAAGATGGGAGCATTGAATTAACTGAGTTTAATTTAGATTAGATGTGAACTCAGGCCAGCCAAAGGATAGGCACCACGTCGAGGAGATGGAGCTGGGTGGAAATTGTTTTCCTGCCTCCTACAAGCTAAAAACAAACTGCTAGGGGATGGGTGTGCATGCTGAGTAACTAAAGAATCTCAACAACTACACAAACTAAACAACTAAAGCTGAGTACTCAACAATCAAGGAGTAGAGAGGAGCTTTGTGAGCTCAAAGGTGTGGGCAGAAGGACTTTATTAGCTCCATTTGAAACATTTTGTCTCCATTGCCATTAAGCTGTGGAATCTAACTTCATTTTAGCTTTACATTTAAATTTTCAAAACAGGCCTGTCAAATTAGTAAAAGGAAATTTGATTAGAAAATGGCAGCAGGATTGAGGTCTTTGTTTTTCTCTGTTCACAGTTTGGCTCAGCATTTGCTCTTAACGAAAAATACATCATTGGAAAAGTGGGTTTTAGCTACTCAACACTTCCCAGTTGTGAGGAAAAAAACTAGGGAGCAGAGATGGAAAATTCCTGCCTCTAAGATCCCAGTTGTTGCCCCTTGTCTGGGGCCTGGAGAGTCGGGCTGTGCCAGGGCTGAGGTGCCATTGGGGTGGGTGGGAACTGCCGGGAACGAGGGTCGCAGAAGAGAGGGGTGGCTTTGTGCCTTCTCTTGCTCTCTCCTGCTGACTGCCATCCCCATGTCTGGGTTCATGTTTGAACTCCCTGAGGACATCAGGGGCTGAGCCTGGGAGCAGCTTCAGGAGCCTGGCTTAGCAGAGGGTGCTTGAATTGGGGGTGCCAGGCTGGTTTGGGGTTTGCTCTGCCCATTGATCTCAGCACCCTGATGTTCCCCGTGTCCCAGGCTGTGCTGGGTGGGAGCACATCCCAGAGGAAGGATAAGGGAGGCAGATGAGCAGCAGGGTTAAACACTGGCTAATGAGAGCCAGGGGATGGCACGAGAGAGCTGGGAACTGCCATCTCAGTGCCCAGAAATGCTTCCCAGGGGGATGAGGGAGACTTTGGGGTTAGAGGAGCAGCTTTCCTTGCCCAGAGCCTTCTTGGAAACCTGAGAGCAGTAAGGAGGTCTCAGGCTGGCTCTGAAGTTGCCATCCTCACCTGGCCTGTGCCTGCTGCCAGGGACAGAGCTGGGCTCTGCTGCACGGTTATTCACAGATGCTGCAATTAGGCTGGAGACACCGTGTCAAAAACCTGTGGCAGCCCCGGTGTGTGCACGGGGAGGGGGTTATTAGCCTCTTATTATCCATTTACCCAGATAGCCCAGCTAATCAGCTTTCAGATGGGGAGAGTTAATTGGTTTCGATTGGAGCACCAGGCACGTTTAATTGAAATGAATCCTTTCCCGCTTCCAAACGGGCACTTTCTCAGCTGCTGCTGCCTGGGGAGAGGGGGCTGCAGCCTTTCCCCCACCACCCTCATGCTTTGTGCAGCTGAGCTGGGTGAAGCAGCTGTAACAGCCATGCCCTGCAATCCTTGCTCCTCTGCAAAGGAGCTCTTGTTTCTCCACCCGTGCGTCCCACTCAGGTACACCCCAAACCCTCTGCTCCCAGCTGGGACGGAGAGTGTGAGCCTCAGGTTGTCTCAGCCCCTTGGAGCATACCAGGGAGCTTGGAAGGTTGTCTTGGGGGCACCCAGGGGGCATCTCTGCCATGCTGCCACCTCTGCTTTCCTCCTGTTGACTTCAATGTCCTGCATCCATACAGAAAAAATAAAAAAGGACTTGAATTTCAGGAGGTTGGGACTTGGGACTGTCCCCAGGATGTGCAGAACTCTTCAGAGCTGAGAGTTCAAAGGGATATTTGGGAGATGCAAATTCAGCTTTTCCCTTCCCATCCCAGTGGCAGGGTGCCCTGTCTCCCTTTCTCCAGAAAAGAGTTCGCTGGTCTCGTGCCCTTCAAATAAAAAAAACAAACAACTGAATCTGGTGCATTCCCATACTTTTATATTCCCAACTGATACAGCAAGAGGGCTGGGTGAAAAAGGAGCAGTTTCAAGGTGTTCTGCAGAACAAAAAGGTTTCTTTGGGCTCTGAGTGTGGGAGCTGTACAGCAGGGAAACCTCCCATGGGTTTGTTTTTCCCTTGTCCTGAGCCCCGAGGTGGTTTGGAGGCATCACATGGAAAGCTGAGTGAGGGAACTCTCAGTTCTTGTCAGGGAGATGAAAAAGCCCTGAAACACTGGATAAATTTTATCTGTGTGCAAGGTTCCAGTGAAGTTAATGGGAGTTAAGTGTGCGGTTAAGTGCTGTGTTTAACTGGGCTCTTAAGAGCCTGCTGGGAAAAGCTCTGGTGTTTTGGGAGAGGAAGCTTGCGGGGTTCCTGAGGTCTTGGATCTTTAAATCAAAGTCTTGGATCTCCCTGCTCTGTCCTACACGGGGGGCAGCACAGTTTTCAAATTTCTTATCAAATCATAAATGAAAATTGATAAAAATTAAGGTTTTTTTTTTCCCCTCCCTTTGGTGTGTGATGCCTGAGGTACCCAGTGGAGGCTTTTCACAGTGTGTGGGGGCTGTGGTGTGTAACTGCTACAGTGTGACTTAGGATGCCAGAATTCCAAGGTAACTTCAGATGCCAAATGCCATGTGGGCACATGCACGGAGGCTTTATCCCTGATATTGTGTTTGGATACCTTCCCTCTCCTTCTGGAAAGCTGTGGTTTGTGGTCATTTGGCTGTCAATGTTCATTATGCTGAAATATTTGCACTTTAAATATGATAAGGCAGGGTTTGTTTTTTGTGGGTTGCTATTTTTGGTTCTGTTTTGTTTTTACACAATCGGCTGGATTGTTCAAAAAAAACCCACCAAAAACCAGAAAAACCCACAGCCAACAAAACTACCTCTTTTCCTGTCTGTGTGTCAAACAGCACCGTCCCATCATTTCCTTGCTCCAGAAATTGTCTGAGAAGTCCATAAATAAATGCTAAACCCCTGTTCCACTCTCTCTCCCATCCTCACCGTGGGTAGAGCAGCAGCACAACCACTGCAGAGGAGACCTCGTCCATCAATAGGGTTCAGAGGTGTTTGGCTCTCTGAGAAGTCCCAGTACCTGTGGTGAATTTTGGCACCTCTGGCACATGTTCTGGACAAGTGGCCAAGGTGTGGCAGCCCCAGCAGTGGGCTGGTTAATTGAGCAGGATAGGTTTTGTGCCCTGTGCCCCTCTGGGGCTCGGGAGCTGGAGGCACAACGGGAATCGTGCTCGTGTTCCCTCACCCGGAGATGTGCATCTCTCATTAGATTAATCTTTTTTCTAATATATGCAGAATATACAGTGGGAACAGCATTAATTCGCACTAATGGTTGTGAGATCCACTGAGAATTAACTGCATTTTTTGCAAATTAGTGAGGAAGCGGATAAACACAATTATTAAAAAAAACAAGCAAAGGTACTTTTGCAACAGCAGTACGTGTTTGTCATTTATCTGACAAGTGTTCTTTACTTTTAATTATATTTCATTACTTGCTAGCAAATGCTGCACTGGCAGATATTGTAATAATCCTCCTAATTTGAGACCTTGCTTTAGCATTTGCTAAACCTTTGTTTGGAAGGGGTTGGGTAGGTCAGGGATCCTGCAGGGGCTGTGACTTTGGGAGGTCCCATGGCAAGTGCTTTCCATCCCTGGAGGTGTTACTGGT
This sequence comes from Anthoscopus minutus, assembly GCA_013399455.1. Classification (NCBI taxonomy): domain Eukaryota; kingdom Metazoa; phylum Chordata; class Aves; order Passeriformes; family Paridae; genus Anthoscopus; species Anthoscopus minutus. The sequence goes on along the minus strand of VWYI01038255.1, from coordinate 619,221 downwards.
GAATTGGGTGAAAGCAGGCTTGAGCTGAACCTTGGAGGACTTCATTGCTTTTGGCTCTCAGCTGGGAAGGTATTAGGGCCACACACAGTCAGTTTGGGTGGATTCCCACTCGCCCTTTCCCTGGCAGCAGCTGCCTTTGCTGGGATGTGGGGTCGCTCCTCACCTGAGCTGGGTTCCCATGGGCAGTCAGGCTTTGGGCTGTGTGCTGAGGATGGTGCAGGAAGGGACATCGTGTCAGGGTGGCCCTAAAGGACTCTCCTTTAGCCCCTCTTGCACTGGGAGGTGCTTTTTGTGTGGCCACAGCCCTGGGCACTCCTGGATTGTCCTGGCTGGTGAAACCTCACCTGCACTGCCAGACACTTAACGGGGATGAGGCGGCCTCTTTTATTTAAAATCCAGATCGTTTTCTCTTAATTCAAGTGAATTTTCCCTCCTCTTTGGAGTATGGATAACACACGGTTGAGGCGTGGGGTGGAAATGAGCTGAGGGGGATGAACGTGCTGGGCTCTCTTGGCTGAGCGTGGAGCAGGGATGGGGCTCTGAAACTCAAACTCCTCGTGGGGAAGGAAAAGCTTTCGGTTTTATCTCAGCTTTGTGCTCCCAGGCTGGCACATTAGGAAAACATGAGCGCAAGCGCAGGAGACTTCATGAATTTTAAAATCCTCCCTCTCTGAGGGCAGGCTCTGGGTTAGCAGGTCAGCCCATTCAGGTGAACCGTTTAGCACGCATTAAAAGCACAATTTATGCAATCTGCGCCCCGGCTTTAAAAAGAGCCAGCAATCAGGTGCTTAATAAAATCACCTCCAGCCCTCCTCTTTCAGCACGCTGCAAATAAATGCCTTTTTTTACATAATAAAAATGGATTAGGAGTCATTTTGAATTGTTATCCTAGCGAGATGTGCAGCTCGGGACACGCAGGCATGTTGGCTGTGATTGAGGGTTGTGTGTTTTGGTGCTTGCACACAGCCGGTGCCTGGGAGACCTTTCAAATAAACATTTACTGGAACATCACATTGCATGTCTGAGCAGCGCAGAAAGGCTGATTGGCAAGTTCACTCCTTCTTTTGTTTCTCTTCTTGGATGAAACAGCAAAACAAAACCGAACGTGGCTTTAAAAAAAAATATATGAAAATGTGACTTGTCTGACTTGTTCTGGTTCTTGTTTTTTATTTATTTATTTTTAAACGTGGAAGACTCAGAGATTTTAAAGTTACGGTTCCCACAGCAACTGTAACTCTCGTTGCTTGTGTGTGTGTTGTCCTTTACAGGACTGTATATAATATGAAATTTATGCCCTGTGTGTGGATGTGCAGCATGGTAAGAGGATCTGCCTGGTCTGGATGGAGCCATCCTGTGGGAACCCTTCCTCCTAAACCCCTGGGCCCCATCCTGAGTCCCTTGCACCCATCCACAGAGGGTGCTTCAGGGGTGCTGTCACCTCTGGGCAGGGTCGGGTGACATGGTTGTGATAACAACACCCCCAGAAGACGGTGCCTCAATCACATCTGTAGCTCAGTGAGGTGGTGAGCTGTGGAAGGAAGGGAAAAGAGATGTAATCCATTTCTCTCTGGGCTGCAGTTCAAGGAGCTGTCCCTGCTCAGCAAAGCGCTGAGGCGTGTGCTGTGGGCTCGTGGACTGTAATGGGAATTAAACACATTTTTAAAGTTAAGTGTGTGGTTAGGCACCTTGGTGAAGCTGTGCTTGTCTGGGGATTTGAAATGTACAGGGAGAGAATGTTGTATTTTAAGGAGATTTGCCCTGTATATCATCATTGACTCTTACAGAGAGAAGTGGGGCTGAGTGGTCTGGAGATCAGGACTGGATCCAGATCTCTTTGGAGCACATACATGTATCTATTTCAATCCTGGTGTTTGTCTCTTCCTCTCTAGCCTTCATGCTGGCTGTCCTTGGTCCCATCCCCATGCTCTGCCTCAGTTTCACTGCCTGGTGCTCACTCAGCCATGGGCTGAGCCATCTCTGCTCCCACAGCTTGTGGGGGTTTGGGCTGGCAGGGGGTGGCTGTGATTTGTGGATGGGGGTGGGCTCTGCCTGGCCTCTCTTTGCATCCGGGGTCTGGTGGTGCTTTGTGTATCTGGGTTGCCTGGGAGGGGGTGAAGTGCCCCAGATGAGAGATAAGATGCTGTGGAGCTGAATTGTGGGAAAAAACAAAATTGGGGTGAATGGAATTCAAGAAAGGACCATGGGATCATCTGCTGTGCCCTCAGAGCTGCACAGGGTGCAAGAACACCCTAAAGCCTCTATTTCTGATTTGAAATAAAGTATGACTTTTCAAAAAGCATCCAGGATTGATTTAAAAAAAAAATAAATTAAAATTGGCAGTGATGGATAATCCGCTACTCCCCTTGGTAAATTGTCCTAGTGTTTAATTACCTTTACAGCCAGAAAGGAAAGAAAGGAAAAATACACTGTGTGGAGAACCCTAAGGGCTGTGTGGTTATTGCTGATACCTGATTACTCACCTCAATTCACCTGCTGGGATGATGCAGGGGATGTGATGCTCCAGCACTGGGGGCTCAGGAAATGATGGGGCATCCCTGAGCTGTGCTGGGAGCCTCTCCTTGGAGCGATGTCTGGGGCTGTGAGAGCCCTGCTTCCTGCAACAGCAGGTCACTAGCCATGGGGCTGGTAGCCAGCACAATGGTGGACTATAAATGGCTTCAAGTTAGGAAAGAAAGAGGAATATTCTCTCCTGAGGACAAAAACTTGTGTTGGTGTTGGGAGGAAGGGGCCCAGGCCAGCACAGACTCGAGTGCTGTTTAGCAGTGGGTTTGCTTTGACCTGCACAAAGGATGCTGTGGTGTCAGAGGCCTGCCCAGCCCAAACTATCCCCTCCAGCCTGGGATTTCCTTCTGTGACTTCAGCTTTTGGTGTGGCAGCTGGAAGACTGTCAGGGCTTGATTTCTGAACAGCTGGGCTCTGTCACTGTGTGGCTGCAAGGTGCAGGGATGAGGATTCCTGCAACGGACCACACCACATCCCAGCATCGTGGGGAGCACAGCTGGAAAGGCCAGAGGCTGTTGCAAGAAAGTTTGTCTGGACTCTGGAGGAGCAGGGAGACCCCCTTGTCTTTCACTGCCTTGGTAGGGCAGGGTGGAGGTTTTGTTCAAAGCAGTGATGTGTCCTCTTGCTGCCCAGAAATTGTTCAGCACCTCAGAGATTCCAACAGAGTGATGGCCCTCCAATCCAACAGCTTGGCAGCCTTCATCATTTATGGGAGAGTCCAATCTCTTGGGCTTCAGGATGGCCTCTCCCATTGATTTTCCTTCTGGGCTTCAAATAAACCCCACCCTTGCTGCTCTCCAGCTTCAGCTGAGCTTTGCTCTGGTGCCACAAGCCCTGCAGTTCCTTCCACGTTGGGTTGTTCCCACCATTCCTCTTCTCCTGCATCTTCCTTCTCCCATTCCTTCTCCTCTCCTGTGGGTCTTGGCAGTGTTCTGGTGCTGGTGGCTCCTGCTCAGCCGGGCCAGGGCAGCGGGAGCATGGCAGGAAGGACATTACGTGGGAGAATATGCATGTTCACAGCTCAGAGGATTAAAGGCCCATGTTCTTATCACTGCAGAACAGAGTATTATAAATCCAGCCTTAGAATACCAAATCCCCACGCGGCTTGGCCATTGTTTGGGAATATTAAAAAGCTCAGAGACAGAAATAATCAGTTTCCGAATGACACGTTGTCAAATAAAACATTTCTCATATTATCCCTTCTTTCCCCTTTCTCTCTCCCGCTCCCTCAGTTGGATAATTTAACACGAAAAATAGATTAAAATGAGGCTGGCTTTAAAGCCTCCTAAGTTTGCCTCTCTTTTTTTTTTTTAACCCCCCTTTTTCCCAGGAAGCTCTCCCAGCATGTGTGGCGTGGCTGAACAAGCAGCTGCCAGCACGGGGTCAGGGACAAAAGGAGCACACTGGAATTGAGCTGCCTGTGATGAGCCTGTGCTGCTCACCCAAGGGGCTGGCATGGGCACCCCCAGCCTTTCCCAGGCAGAGAGGGGCCCTTGTCCCAGGGGCTGGCAGAACAGAGATCTCTGCCTCATCCCCAAAGGATTTGGGAGTTGTAGCTGGGCTGGGAGCCCTTGGCTACCTGGAGCCAGCCCTGCCATTCTTGAGTCAGAGGGGGAATGGCACCCCAGTGACCTGTGTGCCTTTTTGCCTTCTTGGAGGTTGTCCCAAGCAGAGAGATCTTTATTTAATATGCCAACAGGTTTATATTCTCAAGGACATTTCCCAGGGGCAGATATAAGGTGAGCCCAGCCAGGAAGATCCACAGTCCCAGGCCTGCCATGGGTGCCTGAACCCCTTCCTTGGGTCCAACTGGCACAGCTGCTCCTCCTGCAAGGCTTTTTCTGTCCCTCTGACCTTTTCTGAGCATCTGGGATGTCTCTGGTTTTGTTTTTCCATGGAGAATGAGTGCTTGTGTGCCCATGGGTGCAGAGTGCTCTGCCCTGCAGCCCCTTTCCAGCAGCAGAGTGCACAAAGGCATGAGTGATATCCAGCTGGACAGCTCAGGCATTTGCTGGTGAGGGCCTTGGATAAGATTTTTCCCAGCAATCACATCCAGGAGTGTTGTTCTGAATCCCTTCTGGACCACGAGAACCCTCTCGTTGCTGTAAGGATGCTGGCGCGTGAGCCAGATCTGGTTTTGCAGTGGGGTTTGTTGTGCTGAAGTTCGTGGCCCTGCTGTGTCCTCGTCACCTGGCCTGGCCTCCCTTCTGGTGTACCATGGTTCCTCTCCTGAGGAAGTGATGCCAGTGGGTGTGGGTGGCTCAGGCCAGGGAGTTCCTGTGATGCTCTGAGGTCTCCATGCATCAAGCACTGTGCAAATCCAAGGGGACTCACATCTGCTCTCCCAGGCTGAGGTGTCCACGCTGGTTCTTGTTTCTGAGCATGGAAGGCCATGAAGGGTCTTCATCCCTCTGGTCCTTGAAGTGGATACTTCAGTGGTACTGGTAAACCTGGGCAGCTCCCCAAGCCCTGCCCCTCTGCCATGCAGGAATCCCTGAGCACCTCCTGGACAGTAAAGCACCTTTCCCGATGGTCACAAATTGGGGAACTCAAACTGAGCAGTGCCCTGAACCCCAGAGACAGATTTGCCAAACCAAATCTGCCGGGAACATTTTGCGGGAGAGGAGGAGATCCCGATGTGGGGGACGCTGAGCCCCTCCTGTGGCAGGGAAATGAGACACCTCACCCTGTGACCTGCACTTGCCAGTGCCACCTCCTTCCAGCTGCTCCTGTTTAGGAGTCAGAGCCGTGCTCCGGGTGCAGCCTGGTGCTTTGCATGGAATGCAGAGGGAATGTTTCCACGCCTCCTCTTTGCTGTAGAGCGCAGTGCAGCTCTGGGCTGTGGCGTGCCAGGTGCCCAAGGAATGCCTGCCCTGCCCTGCCCTGGCTGTTCCTGTCATGCTGCAAAGCCCTGGTCACTCGTGCTGCTCCTGATTTACATGCCCTGCCTTGCTCGTCTGCCACGGGATAAAATTGCTCTGATGCTGCAGAGATTAAGAGGCTGGGAGCTGGAACAGGCACAGCCCTTGTGTGTGTAGGGATGAATTTAACTTCCAGAGCAGCCAGAGGCAGGGCTTGCTCCCTTTGGTATTCCCTAGCCAGGCTCTCTTGAGAGGATGTGCTACTTCCATGTACATATAGATATTCGGAGGTTTATTTTTTTTGTTAGAGTTTTTTATTTTTAATGTTGACATTGCTGAGAGCTGTGTTGAATAAAATTTGGAGGAGGGGAAAGACAAGAGCTTAGTAGAGAATGTCTGGGTTTGGAATATGTTGTGCTGTGCCCTAGCTCTGCTGTTGATCTTGAAACCACAGGGAAATCAGACCAGAAATGTTGGAGCCGGGGTATGCATGCCTTTGGAAGCTTTGTCTGTGAGGGGCCATTTGTTGCACCACCGTTTTTGGGAAATGTGTGTCTCTGCTAAGGCTTCACTGCTCCTGGGAGATGATTGGATTGTTTTAATGAGGTTTTTTCTCCTAAGTGGTGGGATGTGGTCACCTCCATTCCCCTTCTCTCCACGAGTAGGGGGCCTGGTGGACCCAAGGGGTGAGGTGGAAAGAGCAAAGTCCCTGGAAGTGGGGTCAGAGTAGAGCTGGGGTTGCCACTGTGCTGTTCCCAGCTGAAGTACATCTCTGGCATCCTCATCTACATGACCTCACACCTGAGAGGTGCTGCTCCATGAATCCGCCTGGGTGTGGTTCAGGGGGTGCTGATGGAAGGGTGCTCTGGGGCTCAGAGCGTGGTGAAGCACTGGAACTGATTGTCCAGGGGAGTTGTGGCTGCTCCATCCCTGGAAATGTTCGACTTTGGTTGGGGTGCGAAGCACCCTTGCTCTAATGCAAGATGTCCCTGCCCATGGCAGGGGCTGGGATCAGATGGGCTTTAGGGTCTCACCCACAGATCATTCTGTGATTCTCCAGACACTGCAGCATCCCCATCACCCCTCCCTGCTCCCTGCTCCCACTCCTGACTCCTGTGCTCTCTCTGCAGGGCGGGCTGATCGCGCTGCTCCTGCTGCTGCTGGTGTTCATGGTGGCCCTGTACGCCCAGCGGCGCTGGCACAAGCGCCGCCGCATCCCGCAGAAGAGCGCCAGCACCGAGGCCACGCACGAGATCCACTACATCCCCTCGGTGCTGCTGGGCCCCCAGGCCCGCGAGAGCTTCCGCAACTCGCGCCTGCAGGCTCACAACTCGGTCATCGGCGTGCCCATCCGCGAAACCCCCATCCTGGACGACTACGAGGATGAGGAGGAGGAGGAGACCCCGCGGCGGGCAGAGCCCAGCACCAGGGAGGATGAGTTTGGCAGCCAGGTGACGAGGACGCTGGAGAGCCTGGGTCGGGGCGGGGAGGAGAAAGCTGACTACGAGAAGAAAGGTTTGTGGCTTTTCTGTCTCTCCTGTGCTGGGGAGCAGCGCGTTCCCCAGGGAGTTTCGGCTAACGCACACTTGATTGCTCGCATTTCTAATGTCTGTCTCTCAGAAGCCGCTACGCCCACCTCTGCTTATTGAAATGTTATTATGAGCCATTTAATATTGTTCACCTGCAATGCACAGTAAAGTGCATTTGAATAAACAAAAGCAAAGCATATTAGTGCTGTGAGTGACTCCAGCAGGAGCGAGGAAGGGATGTGCTGGCTTGCTTTGTGCAGGGAAGGGATCTTGGGGTGGTGCTGGACCTTCCTTCCCTTCTTGTGTGGGCTTCCCAGACAGACTAAGCAGGCACAGTGGCAGGGATGGGGACTCTTTTTGGCTCCATGGAGGAACCTAGTGATGCAGTGTGTCTGGAAAGCAGCTCCCTGCCCTTGTGCTCGTAAGTGGTGGCTGAGACTGTGTTTCTTCCACCCTTAAAATGCTTGTTGCTCTTTCCCCTTTTAAACAAAGCTGTGATGATGGTGGTGGGTGCTGTTGCTCAAACAGATTTGGAGATGCCCAGGGGTCAGTGTGCCATCCTGGAGTGCTGTGCTGAGCATCCCTGTTGGCATCTCTTGGTGTGTGTGTGGCTGTTACCAGCCCATGGGGCTAAGAGTTGTTTCCCCAATGCTCTGCTCAGTGAGAGTGAACAAATGAAAGCCTTCCTACAACGTAACTGAGCAACCTTCTTTCTTCTTTCATATTCTCTTCTTTGTTTCGTTTTTCTATAAATTATTTAGGGTTGTGTGAGTGGGGAAGACAGCAGTAACTGCTGTCTCTTTCAGTGCTCTTCAAAACAAAATAGCAAACAAGATCTAGAGCAGAATATTAAGCTATCCAAGGGTTTCAGGAACTGGCAATACACAGACTGAGCCCCCTGCCCCAAGCTGGAAGCTGTCTGTAGGATACCTGGGCTGGGAGAGATGCTCCCAAATGCTTCTGCCAGCTCTGCTTGCGATGCTGTCAGGCTTTGAGCCTTGGATTGAGGCAGGATTGTGCCTTGCCTAGTCTGATCCTTCCAGACTGTGCCAGTTCACCATATGTTTCCTCCCAGATGGGCACTTTTCCCTCTTGGATAAGGCTCTGCTCAAGGAGCCAAGCTATAGTTTGTGCCACTTACTCCTCTCTGCTGAAGCTGCTTAGAGCCTGGATTGTCCAGGACGAGGTGGCTGCAGTTCAGATCTAAGGTTTCTAGATTGCAGACTCAAATATTTGTGCTGTGGCGTTTCCATTGTGTCCTGGTAGCACACACAGGGGAATCGTGGTGATTCACACATGCTGCTCCCAGGTGCTTGGGCCTGCACACGAGCAGCAGTCACAGCCAGAGTCCTGTGGGGATGAGGCATGTGGGGTGGAGAAGCTGCAGCTGGTGTGAGCAGATACCAGATACCTGGAGATCCCCAGGGGCTGGAAGTCAGTTCTGCTCAGGCTTGGCTTTGCAGCTGGATTGAAGTGGATGCATTAAGGGACACCCAGCTGGAGCACGGCTGCAGTGCCACAATGGGATCAGCCTTTCCCAGTGCCCAGGTGGCACTGCCAGGTTTCATTGTGGTCACTGGGGATCGGTGTGGAGCTGTGCCTGCATCCCAGGGAATCCACCAGCTCCCATGGCAAAAGCTCTCCTCGCTGCTCCTGCTGTGCTTGTGATCAGTCATCAGCTGGGACTTGTCAGCGGGCTCCAAACGGTGTCGTCGCAGGGGCTGTCAGCACAGGCTCTTTCAAGTGTCACTTCCCAGCATTAATTACCAGGGATGGCAATTCCAGTGGAGATGGAGCAGTTCTGCTCACCCTGCACCTGCCTGTGCTGAAGCTGATTTGCAGGTGCTGGGTTGTGCCCTTCCCATCACTGGGGATTTGCCCACCCCACGCTCGGTGTCTGTTGGGTCAGCTTTTCTTTCCTTGAGGAAGATTGTGGGGTTTTTTTATTCACTGCTTCTGGTTGTATCTGAGCAGGAATCAGGCAGGGAGTTGCTCTGGATGGCTCTGCTCCATCCAGTCCCTGCCCAGGAGGCCTGAGCAGCACAAATGTTTTGCAGATCATGGCTCAGCAAGCCAAACTTTCCTCCCCAGCTCAGGCAGCGATGTGGATGGGAGGGATGCTCCCGTGTGGTGCCAGAGCATCTGAAGTGAATCCCAGCACAAACAAAACACAGGAATGATGTGCTGAATAATGACATCTAGCAACAAGCGTGTCTGAGTGATAAAGTTAATGAAATTACAGGTTCTGACCTGATACTGGGCTCTGCTGTGGGGAGATAAACAGCAGGGCAAAGATGAGATGTTTATTTCTCCCTGGCTGCAGTTGTAATCTGGATGTGCTGTGCAGGGCCATTAACGTTATTGCTGTTATGCAAAATCATTTTTGACTTGGGGAAAAAAAAAATGGAGCAAAGAAAGAAAAAAACTCCCAACTGCCTTGAAAATGTAAAGCTGACAAAATTAGAATTGCAGGAGGAGCACAAGCTGACCTGGTGACATTGCACAGAGCCCAGATGAATTTAGACAGGAGAAAAATTCAAGGCAGTTTAGGAAGAAAAGTGGAAAAGTAGTATGGTTTTTTCTTTTTTTTTTATTTTTTATTAATAATAAAATGAAATGGAGCAAGGCAGGAGGCAATAGCCAGGCTGCCCTAATTATCCAGAAGGATCCCTTGAGCTGGGATGGAGAGGGGGCTCTGTCTCCTCGTGGGTTTGGGTTCTCTCTGGCAATTAAAAAGTCTTGTGGGTTTTGTGTTTAGTGAGTGCCTGGTGCCAAGTGGGGCCTGCTGGTGTGGGGTGCAGTGTCTGGGGTCTTGGTCTTTGCTGGGGAGACCCTCCCTGTCTGGGCTCAGCCCTGGTGTGTATGCAGGGCTCAGTGATTTTGGGAATTTGGGTACATTTGTGCAGGTGGTGTCACTTCCTTGCTGCCTCTGTCCTCACTTCACTGTGGAGTTTCCACTCCATGCTCCTCATGAGTTCTGCTCTCCTGCTTTTCCCACGCAGATGGCCTCAAGCTTCATCCCTTTGGGAATTCCTCACTTGCTTTTCTCTTCTAATGCACATGCCTCTCATCCTCCCTGACACAGCTTCATCCTAGAGCAGCAGGAGCCCTTTGCTTTTGTCCATCAAGTCCTGTTTGAGGGACTTTGGGCCCCAGTCCATCACAGGTGGCTCTGCTGCATCCCTGTCTGGGATGCACTGGATACACAGTGATGGAGCTGGCAAACAAAGGTAAAGTCCAGCAACCTCAGTAGGAGATTACCCACAAGCTCCTCAGAAAGATTTTGCCAAACCAAATCTTCTAAGGATCAGTGAGAAACAGAACTTCTGCCTGGTGAAAGCTGAGGAGAAATCAGACTTGAAAATCGACTATCTGCAATTCCACTCCTGCAACAAAGGACCCGTCTTTATTTCTCTGTTTCTTTCATGTTTGAAAAAAGAACATTTCAAGCAGGCCTTTGTGCTGGCTTCACAGGCTCTGCAGTCTGGGTATGGCCTCCAAGTCTAGACAGGAGACAAGACTTATTACTGATGGTTCCAATGATTAATACCATGGGCATATCAAAGGTGTGGTTGTGCACTCATCTTGAATTCCTCTCCTGGACTTACTTCTCCCCTGCTGTGTTGGCTCAGGTAAACCTCTGAAGTTCCTCTTACTTAATCCATGGATGCTTTTCTCAGTAGAGGTAGTGAGGTGCTTTTAGGCATTCCTGAAAGATGCTCTGGCTCCTAGAGTGCACCTGGAGATGTGGATCCAGCTCCACTCTGCCACTGGCTGCTCTGGTAACCCTGGTCATGCCGTTTCATGGTCCAGTCCTCATCTGGGGGTTGAGAGGGAGCCAGGCCAGACAGCAGGCAGGGCAGCACAAGGAAATACTGAGAACTGCTGATGTCAGGGCTTGTGGTCCCCCCAGCCAAGCTGCTCTGGATGATGCAGTCCAGGAGAACTGTGGGAGAAAGGAATTAGGCAGGGGAGACAAATGGCTTTGAGGTAACAGCAAAAAGCAGTGGGAGGATCCTGGTGATGGCAAGAGGGAGCTTCCTGTGCCCCCCAGCAGCACTGGAGTAGCTGTTCTGGTGGCCACATCTCAGTGCTCCTTTCCTTCCAGTGGAGACAGCTCTGGGAAGAGGTAAGGCAGTGCTCTGGTTGGAGGGCAGGGTGTTGGGGCTGTGCAGAGGGACATTCTGGGGGCTGAGCTGTGCAAGAGGAGGGCAGGGTAGGTAAGCTGTTCCCTAGAGCTGCAATTCATTGCAAATTCCTGAGCTCTGCAGTGTCTTGGAGATTGTGGTGAATAAAACACACATGAAGATTCCCATTGAGTTGAGATAGGTATTGCTGTTCATTGTTAATGTTGAATTAATGTTACCTTGCTGTTTTTCATGTTTACTCAATTGTTTAAGTTCTGTAGATTGTCCATGCCCCTGATTGTCTACTCCTCACCCTATGTTTGCATCCCCTTCCCTGAAGTTGTATCCATTTCCATCGAGTATCACCTCCACTGCTCCCCAGCATGGGGAGAGTGTGTACAAAGGCACGAGTAAATGAGACCTAAAGCATTGTTGGAAACAAAAACCCCTAAAACAGTGAGCCAACACTGACCTAAAAGATTGAAAAAGACATACACCAGCAGAGAGGGGCTAAGACTACCTCCATGATTCCAGTGTTACAACTTGAATAATGCCATCGAAATCTAATAGAACTGGATCAGAGGGACACCCCCAGACAAGAAGGATCTTCCTAGGGACTCTCTGGAGGCTGGAAGCCCCAGCTCTGTCATTTGATAAAGCTGCAGACCTCCTCCTCCTCATCCATGGGGAACAGCAGGGTGTGCATCAACCCCTTGAGTTCCCCATCCTAAAGCTGTCCTAATAAAGGCATTAAAACAGGGATTTGTTTCCTGGCCTGTTTATAACAGAGATGAGATTTAGAGATGGGTGTGAGCTGGGGGCCACGCCCTCACCATGGGCAGGTGATGGTGCTGCTCTTCACACTGGAGAAGGGAGAGCAGGCAGGCAACAGGAGCCAGGTGTCTGGCCTGGGAATGATGACCCTGAGGTGACAGCCTGGTGTCCCCGAGGGGACACTGGTGCCTGGCTGGGCTCAGGGCTGTGCCAAGGTGTGCAATCCCTGGTGCTGGGGCTGGCAGCTGAGTCTGCCAATGCTGGGGGTGATCTGCAGCTCTGCGCCGGGGCCCAGCCCCGGTTACCCAGGGGTTTTCTGAGCCTCTCATCAATAAAGCCATGGCTTAATGCTGGCTGGGGCTGAAGGCTAAAATGAGACAGTGTGTCAGGCCAGCATCTGATGTGTCTTGGGGCTCTTCTTTCCAGTGACCTGATGGGATCATGACCCGCTTTGTACGTGATCAGCTTTTCCCAGCTCTAATCCCAGCCAACTTCTTCCGTGATATATAGGGACCTTTGAAAATGTATATTCTCACAGCCTGCCAGGGAAAAGTGGTTTTTTTTGTAGTCCTCTAGTCCTGTCTGAAAAAAAACCAGCTTCAACTTTCAGCTTTAAAAAAATGGGGAAAAAATAAAGAAAAGGTGGGGGCTCAACAGTGTAGCAACTGGCTCCTAATTCAGAACAGCACTTCCAAGCGTGCTTAAGCAGTGTCTCTAGTTAATAGAGACATTTAAGATGTTTTCAAGTCCAGCTTGTTCAATTGTAACTGAATTTAATGCATTAATGAAGGGAATGAGTGCCCCAGTTGCACAGGTTACACCAGATGTGCCACTGGGTCTTTGGTTCTGTGCTGATGCCAGCTCAGACTTCATTGTGACTTTGAAAATGTCCTGACCTGCCAGGGAAAAGCTGTGCTTTGCAGAGATAAACACAGTCATCATTAATATATTAACATATTAATATATTAACTGCCTTTGGAGATCTCAATGGAGAGGTGCCAGGCTGGAGTTTTAGGTTTGTTTTGATTATCCCATTGAAATGGTTACCTCCACCCCAAATCTGGGTTGTCCTCCCCAGTGTGGGGGGAGGGAATGGTGGTGCTGTGGGACACAGTCCCCCTCCCTTAAAGCCAAGGAAGTGGATCAAAGCAGCATCATGGAGGTGTGGGAGCACGCTCAGGTGATCTCTCCCACAAGAGCCATATCCAATATACTCCTGCCTCTAAGAATGGCTTGGAAAGGACAGGGAAGCTCCTGGGGCTTGGGGGTTTCCTCTGGTCCTGCAGCCCCCAGCTCCTGGATTTTGTGGCCCATGATTAATGGCTAATTAAAGTTTAACCACTTCGGGTCAGCCAGGGCTCTTCCTGGACCTTGGCAAGTGTTGCTGTGGAGAAGAGGCTGGTGGGGTGGGCTCCTGAAAAGTTTTTCTCTTCTCTCTTTGCTACAACCTGCTCATTAATTTCATGAGACAGAGGAGCGCAGAAACAGTTGGAAAAGTAGCTTTGAATGGCACCATGGGACTGGAGCAGAAACTGGTTTATTTTGCCAGCATTTTGCTGAGCATCCTGAAGAGATGCTGGATTTGTGAAGTCCTGCTGCTTTGCAAAGCTTGGACTGGTCTCACCCTGACACTCCACAACATCCCAAGTTGAAGAAATACCCTTGGCTGCCCCCTCTTCCAGCCACAGCTGGGTGACTTCTGGCTCCTCAAGTCAGCAACAGCTCTTGAATGAGGATTTTGTGGAGTTCTGTGGGGCTGCAGATGCCCAGTGGGGATGTCATAGCAGTTTCACGTGCAGTAGTCCTGATTCCCCAGGTGTCCAAAGTGTTTTCCATCCAGGAGAAATCACAAGCTCACAGAAGATAAGCTGTGAAGTGTTGGCCGTCCAAGGAAAATAAGCCATCAGGAACTATATTTATATAAATGCCAGGCACACATTGTTCATCACTTTGTGCATCACTATGAATGTTTGATAAAGCACTACATTATTTAAAGATGTAGCTGAGCTGTGGGACAGTTGTTGACCAGGAATAGCTTCAAGATGTCTTTCTAATTTTCCCTCTATTTTTTTTTTCCTTCCCCTAATGGAAAATTTAAAAAAATAATGATGGCTGTTCACTTGCCATGGGGGATCTCAGGTGTCCTTGCCTCTCCTGAGTTTCTCAGTGCATTTTGTGTGCAAAGCAGAGGACCTGGGAGAGCTTCAGTTCTGACCAGGGCTGTCACAGAATCGTGGAATGCTCTGGGTTGAAAGGAACCTGAAAGACCATCTGGTTTCAACCCCCTGCCATGGGCAGGAACATCTTCCACTAGACCAGGTTGCTCCAGGCTCTGTCCAACCTGTCCTTGGACATTTCCAGGGATGTTGCTTCCATGGTATCAGCATGGAGTGAAAACCTGCTACTGGTTTCTGAAGTCAGACTGATCACAAGAGGATGTGGGATGAAGGAGAACAATCCCACAATGTTCCCCATTTCTCATCTATAGATGCTGGTTAGGACTCACCCTTGGGATGTGGGGCTCAGAGCTGAGGCTGCTCTGGATCCTGTCACCTGAGCAAGTGATGGGTTTGTCTGAGACCACAATACTCAGCCCTTTTCCTCCTTGGCTTTGGTGGCATTGTGGCTCCACCAGTCAGCATGTGGAGATTTTTCCCCATCATTCCATCCCAGACTTGTGGGTTTTATGGGAAGGGAGCAGGGAGGGCAGCTGCAGCAGCAACTCCTCACTCTGTTAGCATGTCCTCCTGCCACAGGGTGTGTTTTACCTGGCTACCGCACCGAGACGGTTTTGTCAGCTGGCTGCTAAGGAAGATGGATTGAGGCTGGGCACCTGTGCTGATACTGGGTCTGCAGGCACCTTCCAGCCCCATTTATCATTAGGCACTGACCTCCCTGAAGGACCAGTGGGAGAGGAAACTTATTAACAAGGTGCTTCAAATCAATCCTTTCTGACGGCCCCGCCGAGTTACGGCGTTTGCTGCGACTCTCCCACTGGGTCCTGTGAGTGTGGCAGTGCTCAGCCTCACTTCTTTACCTGCATGGCTTGGAATAGGTTTGGTTTTGATATCCTGGGCTTTCTGGGTGTTCCCAGGTCCTCTCCTGAGCTAACAAACCAACTCTCACCTCCTTCTCTCCTGCCTGCTGCCTCCACCCATGTGCTGCCCATTGCGTTGGTCCTTTTGGTGCTGCTTATGGAGCTGAAGCTCCTGGCCACATTGAGAGATGTTGGTAGTTTGTCCTTCTCCTTTGGGTTGGCATCGCTCCCTCATTCATCTTGGCACATGGCACAACATTGTCAGGACTGGGAAAAATGTCACTTTGTCCTCTGGGCAGAGGAAATGAATTTTCTAACTAAAAAGTTCATTCTGCACCATGCTGCTGAGCACAGAGCTGGGTAGTGGTGGAGACTGTGCCACATCTCCCACCCTTATTGCCCAGCTGTGGCTGTTCCTGGAGCCCTGTCCTGCCCACACCCACCCTTTGGGGTGCTGGCACTTGCTCACACTCACTTGACAGATGCCAAAGTGCTGCTGCCTCCAGGTTCATCCCCCAGCAGTGGCTCCTCAGACAGATGGGGATGGGACTTTTTCATGCCCTCAGTGAGGACCAGCTGGCTCCATGGGCAGTGTCTCCTGTGGCTCTGTGCAGCTGCAGGAGCTGTGAGGTGGAGAGAGGGAGCTGGAGGTCAGTGCTGTGCTCTCCAGCCGGTGTCTCCTCCACACATTAGCCCAGACTGTTCCGTGTGCCCATTAGCACCAAATCAGGAGGCCTCCTCCAGAGTGTTCTTATTTAACTTTTCAATTATTTGATAACTTGAGGAGCATTAGCTGATACTGAGGGTCTGCCCATCTTCCCTCATCCTCTGCGCTTGCTGCCTAAGCAAAAAAGTTATGATGTCTCATAAAAACCCCTGAGTTACGGGTTTTATTAGAGCTGAGAAAATGGGAAATGGAGTCTCTGCTGCACTGGACAGTGCTGGGGCTGCACCCCACTGCCAAGGGCTCTTCCTTGCAGGACAAATGGGATAAAGAAATAAATGTACATATTAGGGGAGGGGTGTGCTAGAAAGTCTTTGCCCCATGGAAGACCTGAGGGCTTCCTGGCCAGAAACAGTTCCTGGGAAGCTGGAGCAGCCCCAGGAGTGCAGGAACCCATCAACTTTTGGGAGGTGCTCTCCAGGCAGAGGCATGAGGCAGAGGTGGGACTGTCAGACTGTGGCTCCTCAGCATTTGATCTTTCCTAATATGTTTATAATTACATTGCATTATCTTAATTACCAACAGCAGAAGTGGGGGGAGAGAAAGGAGAGAGCTGGAGAGGCAGGGAAGGTGCAGGGTGAGAGTTACTCACAGCCTCCATCCACAAGGCCCTGACTGCGGTTGGAGTTGGAAATTATGCTATTAATCCAATGCTTATTCATCTTCCATCATGCAAAAAATGGAAGCAGAACCCAAATGAAATTAACATTCCGTGGCATTTGCCTGTAAACGCTGGGTGTGCACACATGAGTGGAGGCAATTAGCTGGGAGCCACCCAGCACCGTGACTGCAGAGAGGATGATGAGGGGTCAGGGCAGCCTGTGCTGGGTGGGTGCTGCCCCAGGCTCTGCCTCTGCCCAGCCCTTCCCAGTGGGATGGGGATCCTGCCAGTTCCTGCCCACCCAGCTGCAGGGAGGATGGGAGCGGCAGATGTTCTCTCCTGCTCTCTGCAGATGGGGGAAATGGCAGAGCTTGGTAATAAAGGCAAAAAGCAAAGAGTGGGTGCATGTCCAGAAGGGTTTTGGAGTGCCCTGGAGTCCCTGTCCCCCCTGCAGGATGCTGTTCTCCATCCCCCTCCCACTGCACACCAGCCTTTCCTGGCATCCCCTTTCACGTCACGCTCCTAAAGCTTTATTAGAACCCAACGGAGACTTTCCCCCAGATTTGTTAAACTACTGAAAACTTCTGATCCTATCAGGACTTTTTTTTTTTCCCCTGCCTCGTACCAGATAAGGGCTGTGCTGGCTCCGAGCCCGGAGCTGAGGGTGGTGGAGAGAACGGGGTAGGGAAGCAGTCATCTCATGAATATATGAAGGAGGAAAGTACATTTGTTCAGTTTCCTTCAAAGGAGGCATCTTGAATAAAACTTTATCTCTTCTTCTGCTTCCCTTCCCCTCCAATTTGCAATTGAAATCAGACTTTTGCGTATAAAGATCTATTTTTATAGTGACAGGTTTATTAATGTATATAATAATCTATTAATGTATTAATAGCTGTGTATTAATAGCTATGTATTAATAGCTGTGCTAAAAAAAATGTATACAGCCTCTATTTTAAAACTCAACAAAAAGGCCAGGAGAGAGAAGAAAGAAAAAGTCGACATGGAATACAAGGCTGTGTTCAAAATGCTCCTGGGTTCCTCTCTCCCTCTGTTGCAGTGTGTGGGAACCCCACTTTGTAAAAGATCTTTTTGGAGATCCTCCTTCACCCTTGCTTTTGATGTTTTTCACATATATCCATATATAGAGATATACATTTAAATAAAAGTATAGATACAGAGATATATTTATATATGTGTATTTAAATAAAACAGATATATACGTCCTGAGTTGGTTGTGGAATGCAACCAGCAGCTTCCTTGTGTGGGAGGACACAAGTGGCTGCATGTGGCACCTGACTTCTGGAGATCAGGGGCCCAAAGGGGACAGGCTCTCCTGCTTGAGAGAGTTTTGGTGGCTGGAGAAGCACATGGAGAGGTGAAACTCCCACTGTTTCTCCTGCCTTTGCCATATTCCTTTGCTCTGTGGCACGATGGAGCTCTCCAGATGTGTTCTCCTCTGAGTACGTGCGAAGCTGTTGTACAAATCTCTCCCACTGTCATCACATCAGCATCAGTGTAATTACCTAATTTTATGCTACTAAGGCTCTGTGCTTTGTGGAGCTCGGTACCTTCAGGGTGGCACTGTTGAAAATCAGTCCACATCCCACTCTCAGAACAAACACCGTTAGTTATTTCATGCTTCGAAAAGCAACAAACACCCATTATTTAGAGCTGGTGAGAAATCAGGGTTTCCACCATGTGGAAAAACTTCCAGTATTGTGAAATTTATGCTTGTTCCAAAATAGGAGCAGAAAGTCAATTTCTTGAAATACTTTGTAGAACAGAATTTTCTAAAATATTGATCCCGAAACATCAAAATGAGCTTGCTGAATATCATGGGGTTGATTTGGAAGAGACAATTATAACATTATTAAACTGGCACTTTCCTGGTGTTCCTGTGGTGTGCTAGGGATGTGATGATGTATTAGACCTTTAGAGCCCATGTCAGTGGTTCCCAGCAGAGTCCCCTGCCCTGTGCCTAGAAAAAGCAGATTATTTGAAAAATACTGGAAGTAGTCAGTGAAAGGGAAGGAGAGCCTGTGAGAAGAGCCAGTGGCTGAGGTGAGGGGGCTGCATCCTCCACGTGACTATGCAGGTCAGGAGGTAAAAACCCCAGACCTTGGCTTCTAATTTTGCCCAAACTTTTTCCATTTAATCCTTCATCGAGTTTGTCTTGTTGCAAAATGCTCAGTCAAGCATCTCTTGAGATGCTCTGGAGTTATTCCTCTCCCTGAAACTCTGGGAGCATTGTGGCCACTGTTAATATTGAGGGATCAATAACTTGCCTTCTGACAGCCAGAAATCAAAAAGAGGAATGGGAAAACCAGATGCTTAAAAAACTGTATTTTATAAAAATATATTTTAGTCCACACCTAGCATGGGAAGCTCTGATAGAAGCTGCTGTTGCCTTGCCAATTGTCCTCCTGCAGCTGTGGGAGTGCAGGTGTTATGTGAGGAGAGCGTGGATGGCTGTGGCTCCAGCAAAAGAGCCTTTAAGCCAGACACCAAAGAGAGGCTCAGGGAAGCTGGCTCCTTTGCAGACCTTAAACCTCACTGTTCTGGTTTTATAAGATGCCAAACCCAAGCTGTAGCACTACCCAGCACTCCCACCACCCACTGGCACCACGAGGTTTGAGCCTGGTTTGGGGAGAAGCTGCTTCACTGGGGTCCTCAAGGCCTTGTCTGAAGAATAAAGCACCTCAGCAAATCTGAGAGCTTTTTCCCGAGATCTCTGGGGTATTTCCATCACTGCCTGGCTTTGCTGGCTAGGAACAGGTTGCACAGTCAGGGAGGTTTTGTAATGCCTTGAGAATGTCTTGGAATAGTGGGGACAAGACACCAGAGTGCAACTGGTGGGAGCTCACAAATAATTCATCTCTCAAACAGAGTTTGTGGGTGGTTGTACTGATCCAAGCTTGGGACTCTGAGATGGGGAATTCCTCTTGGGATGGTGAGATCCTGCTTGTGGCCTGTCCCCAGAACAGCCCCCTGTACCCATCCTGTGTGTCTGGGAGGGTGCAGCTCTCCTGCCTCTGCTGGAATGGATGCTGCTGCTTCCCATCTCCAATGCAATGTATTTTTACCCAAACATTGCTCATATTGTTCAGCTGATGACTACTTTTTTTGTTGTTGTTGTTGTTGTTGCTGTTGTTGTAATTTTTAAGCCAAATAACATATTTTCCCACTGCAATTTGTGCCAGCAGAAAGGAAGGAAGAGAGAACGGCTCTGGGTAGGAATTGTTTTGTGGGAGACATGCAAACGAATAGGGGAGCCATAAGGAGAGCAAACCGCTTTTCAAATTGAATATGGGGGTGGACAGGAGGGAGGTGTTCGTCAGGAAAGTGTGCTGTGCTTTGCAAAGGTAGGGTGACCTTCAGCTGTGTCCTTAAAGAGCTGCTGGAGAGGGAAGCTGATTTTGTGGGGGCCAGAGAGCCTCGTGATTCCCCTGCTCCAGCCTGCGCCTGGGGACGATGGAGATCACAGCCTCGTGCCAAACCTCGGGGTGATCTCACCACCTCTGCCAGGCTGGAGGATCTCTCAGCGCCGTGACGAAGATGTGAGCTCAGCAGCCCGGGTGGATTTATCCTGGGAACTGGGGAGGGGAGAGAAGGCGTTTGGCAAGCTGTGCTGGAGGGGAGGACAGTCCTGTCGCCTCTGAGATGTGTCGTGCTGGGCCAGCGCTGGGAGGAGCTGCTGCCTGGGCAGGCTGACGCGGCTGTGTCGTGCCGGGGAGCAGCGTGTGGGTGCTGTGGAGGTGCCAGGAGCTGCTGGCTCAGCCCGTGTTTGGCACAGGCAGTCCAGGGAGGGCTTGCAGGGCTGTGTAGAATAGAGGAGATCAGTTGGAAGTGATCTGCAAGGATCACCTCATCCAGCTGCCTGACCGATTCAGGGCTGGCCTGTAGTTATAGCAAATTGGCCACTGTCTACCCCGCAGTAGTGCTTCTTCCCATCCTTTTCTGACCAGCTGGAACCTCCAAGGGCTGCTGTGGGGTGGTCCAGAGCAAACCAAACTGCAGTGGACTGTCTCCCTCGTGGGTGTGATGAACAGCCCCAGCGAGTGCTGTTCCATTCCGTTCATGTGCTGTGGTTTCTTCTCTCTCCTTTCTGGCACTGCTGGCAGTGCATGAAGAGTTCTCCCTTCATCCTTCACCCCTCATGCTCACACAGTTGAAGCTCTGCTGTCTTTCATTTGTCACTAAGGGTTTTTTCTGTGCTACCCACCCATGCCAAAGTCAGCCTGCTGAGGTCATGTCAACAAGGGTCTTTTCTCATTTCTCATTTTCCTTCCTTTACCTTTCTTTCTTTTTTCCTCTCCCCTTCCCTTTACTTTTTCTTTTTTCTTTTCTTTTTTTCTTCTTCATTTTTTCCTTCCCCTGCTTTACTTTTCTCCTCTCCCTCCTTCCCTTCTCCATTTCCTTTCTCCAAACCCCTGGGCTCAGGGGCACAGAGAAGCCAGCAATGTGCTGGCACACCTGAGCTGTGCAGAGCAGTGAGATGCACCAGCTCTTTGCTCCCAATTCCTGCAGTACTTGTAGCATCATCCCAAAGAACTGGTGGCCAAGGGACACCCCCTTCCTCCCCACTCCCCCCTCTTGTTGTTTGCTCCCCTGACAGGTGTGGGAGCAGCTGCCTCAGCGTGGCTGTGCCAGCGTGGTGGCCAGATGGGTACAGTCACCAAGGTGCCATCAGCCATGCAGGGGCCAGGAGACTGCTGTGACCTTGCTGCTCACTGAAGGCATGGTGCCCTCCTCCTCCTCCTCCTCCTCCTCCTCCTCCTCCTTCCTCTGTGCTCTCCTCCTGGCCTCCTTTTGGTAAATAATCATCAGCCGTGCAAGCCACTCCAGAGCTCCCTGCTCCACCTCCACCAGTCCTGCATCACAGAGCCCCAAGGTGTGGATAACTCTCCATCTGTCCTGGGGAGGCCCTGCCACACATCCTCCTGGGCAAGGGAGCTGCAGGGCTGGGCTTTGCAGTGAGCCACAGCATCCTTCCCTGGCACCTCGGGTGGGATGTGTGCTGTGAAGATGGCTCTGGATGCTCTTTGGAGACCTTTCCCTGCTCTGGATATGTCTTTTCTTCATGTGATGCTGCCTGCTGGGGCATCTGACACTGCAGGATTCAGCTGTGCCTGCTGTAAATGTCAGGGGCTTTGGGAAGCTCTGTCTGATCTGTGGTTCCTGGGGGAGCCTGGTACTGGAAAATTCAAAGACATAACAGAGTTGGTCCCTTAACTCCCTCTCTTTCTGGAGCTTTCCTGCAATAGTTCCCACTGTTGGCACTTCACTCAGGCAGGGGGTTTGATCCTGTTTCTCTGGTGCCTGGTGTGGCTGTCTTTTGGGAAACTTCTCTTTTTTGTAAATAGGTTTTTGTGGGAACATAGGATGGAGGGAACATTTTTCTGCCTGTCTTGAGGACTCTTGACTCTCAAGAAAGCTCTCCCTTCAACATCGATCCATGGAGAAAGCTTCCAAAGCTTTCTGAGGGATTGGAAACAACTCAAGTGTGAAGTAGAGAGCAGTGGATTTAGTAGTTATGCTTAGTGAAAAATGCGTTCTTTAGGTTTTATAGACTGTGGGTGTAAGTGAGGGTTCAAGAGGGAGGATTGTGGAAATTGCCTCAGTTTCCCTTCTTCTCCTTCCCTCACTCCATTTTCTGCAGTGCTGAGAGCACAGTCTCATTGGGCAGAGTTTGTGCAGTGCCATGTAGATTGATAACTATTTTTTGGTAGAAAAATAATAACAATATATGTTTAGAATACATAGTGTTAAATAATTGGATTGTTTTGTATCTAAGGGGACATTTTGTCTCCTTGAGGGCAGAACGGCCTCGTGTTTGTGAGAGAGCAGAGCCTGCACCATCCATGGCTCAGAACTTGTGATAAGATACAACAAACAATCCCTGAAGAGCAAAAAGAAGTTCCTCTGCTTCATTCACAAAGCAAAAAAGAAGAACTCAAGGGGTTGGCCAGGTTAGGCCACCCTGCATGTTGGGAATGACCCAACAGGTTTTGGCCCTCAAAACAATGTCACACACATGTTCTGAGTGTGGTTTTTCTCTTGTTCCACCAGTGGCACCAGAGAGGTTCCTTTGGCCAGTCATGTTGAACACCTGATAAAAAGGGTTGCAAACCCCAAATAAAGGCTTCTGCCTCACTGGGATCAAACCTCGCTGCTGTGATATAAATCCACACTTCTATCTCATGTACACCAGCGCCCTGGGTCCCTGTGGGGGATGTCAGAGGGTCTCGGCAGAGCTCCTGCCCCAGGACTTTGCCTTACACAGGGAAAAGCTTTCACATGCAGCAGGGACACGGTGGCCTGGCCTGGCCTGGTGATTTTCTAACCAAGCCCCTCTGCTGGTGTTGCAGCTCCCGAGGTGACGCAGGAGACGGTGGAGTCCCTGATGCAGAAGTTCAAGGAGAGCTTCCGCACCAACACGCCCATCGAGATCGGGCAGCTGCAGCCCGCGCTGCGCAGCACCTCCGTGGGCAGACGGAAACGCCGCAGCCGGCCCCGAGGTACGTGGCCACGACACCTCTGGAATGTAGTTTTGTGTTTTGCAAAGCTTTTGTACTGCATCAGTGCAGAGCTCTGCACTCCATGTAGAGTGCTAGCTGCTGCTTTCCCCAAACAAATCCCTCTGGTCCTGAAATTCAAGGGCACCTCACTGTCTCAGGGCCTGAAAAGTATGGATGAAAGTGAATTTGGGGGGGAGAAAACTGGGGGTAAATTACTTCATTAGCTGAAGCTGTAATTGGAGGATTAACCCCTGATATGCAAATAAGCCAAACTTGTATCTGTCTGAAAAACTCATGGCCATTGTCCAGCTTGGGTGCAGCCTCTGGGAGGCTTTGACTGCCCAAGGTGTATCTGCCAAAGGCCTTTAATAAATACCCACTTTTATTGCCTTAATCTGGTCTAGCCTCAGTTCTAGGGACACTCCAAAGCATCAGCCATGGCCAGAGGAGCTTGGCTGGGGAGGAAGATGGGAGCCTCCTCACCCTCACTGCCGAGTGTGGGACACCAGAGCTCCTCTGTGGTGGGGTGGAGAGGGACAAAGCCCACTCAGCATCCTCTGGGTGGGCGGGTGGAGGTGCCTGGGAGCTGTGTCACATCGTGTCCCCTCCAAGGGATTCTGCTGCAAGCCCAAAGTCCCTGTCAGCTGCCTCAGCTAAAACACAGTGAAACACAGTTTCTTGTCAAGTTTTAGTTTCATGAAGGGGTGAAATTCATTTTGGCTGTCACTGACATCATTGGGATTTCTCTTCTTTCTGCTTTCCCAGTGCTTAGGGGCTTCAGGAGCTACACAGAGAGTGGGAGCACAGCATTCATGTGTCTTAAGCTGTACCACACAAAAGGCTGTGCCAAGGGTTTGGGTCCAGATTTCTATCTCTAGAGAAGGAGGAGATATCAGATCCCTTCAGGGATGAAGGTTATGATCTGCCCAGTGCACTGAGAGTCTTTGTGTCAGCTCTGGGAGCTGGGAAGGAAATATTTTTCTTTCTATTTACTGTTGGTTTTGTTTTTCATTTATTTATGAGTCTGAAATGTGATCTTTTTTTCCTGATACATTTTCCTGTGATGCAGGCCTGGAGAGGGGCTTTTTTTTTATTATAGCTCTGCCCATAAATTATTTACTTGGTATGGAGAAAATGTTCTGACTCTTTAACTGGTTTAAATTATTTGGTTTGTTTTCTAGTAGTTATTCAAATACGTGTCTCTGGATTTTAGTGTGGGTGTGGGTGCTCTGAGGTCCATGGGGACTGTCAGGGAAAGTTTTCCTGATTCCCTGCTCCAGCCTCATCTTTTTTTTTTTTTTTTTTTTGGTGTGTTTTTATTCCATTTTTGAGCTGCCTGAAGGTAAGAGGCTTTTTGGTCACTAATGGAACAAGTCAGTTAATCCTTGAAGCTGAGCTTAGGAGGAGACACAATGCCCAGCTCAGGCAGAGCCCCTGGCTGCGTGGGAGCAGAGTGTGGCCCTGAGCCAGCCTGGCTTGTCCCCAGTCTCTGGAGACACCCCCACCCCATTTCCCACCTCCCCAGGGCTCCTCTGCCTATTGCTGACCACAGGAATGGCCAGTGGTTATCAGGACAAGAGCACCCTTTGCCTCTCTCCATCTCTCCCCACTGGTTTCTCAGTATGAGAAAATGAGATTTCTTTGTACCCAGGGTCTGTGAGGGATGAGGAGCCTGAGGCAGAATGTACTCCATAGGCTTCAGGAGGGAACTCTGACTCTCAGTGTCCCTAGCCATGAGGATCCCTCACCAGCACACCCTAAAAAAAAAGAGATTTTAAGTTCTCAATAATCTGAAATCCCCAAGCAGCCAGGTAGTCCCACTGTCCCCAGTGCAAATCTTGCTCTGTGCAGCCCTATCCCATCCATGCTCTTTTCCTCTTAATTGAAATATCTTTTTCCTTGTAGAGGTGGTGGCTGGGTACTGCTGCTGAGCTGATCCATGCCTTTCCCTGCCCATTCCCTTGCTTCTTCTGTGCCAGAAGTTTTGTTTTTACAGCCTGTGGTTATCTGTGCCTCTGCCTGGAGCGCTAAGAACCCTTCAGGGTAAAGGATGATACCACAACTCGGAATGTTTACATTTTCCATCCAGTTGCAAACATAAACCCTTTGCCTCATTAATCCCTTGCAATCCATGGGACTTTTTTTTCCTCCCTCTAAATGAAATTGTCCATTTGGGATACATTCATTTCCTCCTAACGGCCGTGTGACAGTTCTGCTGATGGAGTTTGCATCCAACTTTGTTTCTGGGTAGCGACAAGTCAGCCTGATGGATGCATGTGTGTAATTATTTTCTTGTGGTTTGATTTAATTAATGTTTAACTTCATCAAAGCCTTACATCTGGAGCGCTGCCCCTGCAGGAACTGCACACAGCAGAGGGATTTCCTCCTCTATGGAAAGGCTCTGAAAGGGTTTCCGAGTGCTACTCTTTCCTAAGGATGGGATAAACCCTCCAAAGCAGAGAACAACCTGACCCCCAGCCCAAGGGAAACAAATCTGGGATAAACTTTGCCTTGCTTTACTTCCCTGCTCTGAGTGGGCTTAAGCTGCTGCCCATTGCTCTTCATTAAATCTGATTTTGCCCTGAGTGTTTCCAGCAGCTCTAGGAAAGGTGCTTTCCCCAAGCAGATTGACTTCAAACAAAAACAACCAAACAACACCACCCTCTCTATTTACAGTGCCATATAATTTTATTTTGTCTAATGCCTCTTTCATACAACCTTTCTCCCTAAACACTTCTGTGGAGTGAAGCACATTCAGAGCTTATAAATAATTGAGGGAGAGTGAGGATGGAGCGAGCCAGGGGTGGGAGGGGTGGGCTGGAAGGAAGAGATCCATGCTGGGGGCTGGCAGAACTGGAGGGAAGGATGCAGCATCCCAGAGCGTTTATTGATCCTGAAATGCAGCCTCGGAGCGTCCCAGCCCGGCTGCCCCAGAACGGGAAGGCGATGCCTGGGGAGAGGCGGCGGGGCAGGGGCTGGGGGTGTGGGTTTGGCTGGGGGACAGCGCTGTGTGCCCAGCCCCGGCGCTGGCAGGTGGCCCTGGGGTGGCTGGTGTGCGCAGAGAGGGGGTCTGGTGCCCTCTCCTGGGGCAGGGCTTTAAAAACACTCTGGATTTGGGAAGAAATAACCCATGATGGTCCTTCTCCTGAGGCGGGATGTGCTGTTCTTCGGGATGTGCTGCGCACAGGGGCTGCGGTTCTTGTGCTCTGGAGGTCTTGGCTGTGCCCTGAGGTACCCAAAGCTCACTGAGGGAGGAGAGCTGAGGCTCAGCTGCGCTCACCCATGGTCCCTGCTATTGCCAGGACGCCTCTGCTTTCACCTTGCCCTGGCTGGCTGTCCTGTGGTGCATGTGGAGCATCACGTTTTGCTGGTGATGCTTTTCTGGGAACTTTCACCTGAAACCTGAGCTGTCACCTCACCTGAGCCATAATACCATGCCCAGCAATTTGAGTTAGTCCTTGGTGGAAATCAAACCCTTCAGGCTGTGCAGGGGCTGCTGCCTGGGATCAGCAGGATCCCAGTTTTTCACTGTGGAAGCCCATGGTGCTCTCACCTGGGGGTGTTTTGGGTACAGACAAAAGGAACAGGGAAGATTGGTGAGGAGGAAAAGTTTTCCTCAGCTGTATGTGAAGTCACACCTCCCCCTGCCACAGGGTGCTTTGTTTTAAAGGGCTTTTTTTTGTTTATACTTTGTGGTTTTGGGGTTGACTAGGTAAGTTTTAAGAGAGAATGTTTGTGTATTAATTTATTTATTTTCTCCTTAAATCTGCATCTAATTTACCTTTCTCTGACTACATTTGGGTGGGGTTTTTTTGTTTGTTTTGGTTTTTTTTGGTTGTTTGCTTTTGTTTTTTTTGTTGGTTTTGTGTGTGTGTGTGTGTGTGTGTGTGTGTTTTTCAGTTTTCTGGTGCTCTTTTCAGGGTTAAATTAATTAAACTGAAAATTTCCAGTTAGCTAATTGCATTGCCCTGCCAGCCCTTCATGCATGGACTTTGCTGCTGTGCTGGGGAGGGCATTCCTCACCCAGTTTTTACTGGGAAGCCAGGGAACAGAGTTGAACACACAGAAGTCAATGTTGCATGGGGTGAGCGTGGAGTGGGGTGAACCCAACTTGGTGGGTGAGGGAAGTTGAATTCTGTGGTTTGTACAGGGATTTGCCCTTTTTCTGCAGGAAAAGGATGCAGAGAATCCTTTTTCCATTGATAGTGGCTGCAGGGCAGAGGGATCACAAAGATGTCACCCAAGGTGGCACCGCTGGGGACAAAACCAAGCTTCCACTTCTATTATAACATCCAACTTTGCAGGATTAAGGAGCTGAGGTCAGCTTGGCCTCAGATAGAAGTTATCCAAACAGCTGCTGTTACTTATTTCTTTATTTTAACTCAGTTTTGATCTCTTTTACATCTATAGCTCTTTCCCTGCAATGTTCTGCGACCTCCTGGCTTCAGGGAAAGGATTAAAAATGTCATGTTTGTTTTTTATTTTCCTCTTTAATGACAAAATCCTCACATTTAAAAATATACACGTGGCTTCAGCTAACAAAAAGTCTTTGGGGATAATTCTGGTTCCTGGATTTTATTTCCTTATCCCCACTCAGCATTAACGGGACCATCTTTAATTACTCCATAACGAGGTGTTTGCCTTGGCATCCTGCCTTGCTCCCCACTAAATTAATGCTGCACTCAGAACAAGTGCCCTGCCCCGGCGCCTGGCTGAGCAGAGATCTATTTGAAAGGATTAACGAGCCTGTAAATCTGCAAACAGGATTAGAAACAAGAGCATCTTCCTGGAGCTCCCCTTCCCCACCCACCTCCTGCACCCCTGCCTGCTGAACGAGCTGGGCAGGAGAGGAGGGGTTGGGTGAGGAAGGGGAGCTTTGTTTTTACTCCAGCCTCAAAAGCAGGAGTAAACTGGGTGTAACAAGGGTGTATCTCCCTGTGAGAGATGGTGGTGAGAGTTACCAGTGCATTACTGATACCCAGCATTACAAAATTGCCATTTCCCTGTTCTCTGTGTTTTAAGCATCTTATTCCAGTTTGTAACTGATTGCAGCGATTAGGAGCTTTTAGTTTTCTGATGCTTGGTGGTTTTCTCCCTGTTTTTGAAGGAAAGGGAATGCTGACCAGGCAGGACTGCTTAGCCTTGCCTGGATGCTGTCCTTGTTCATCTGTGACTGCTCGTGGGTGCTCTCTGCCATGAGCATCCCTGGCCCCATCATGATTATCCTCAGCCCCGTGCCCTGGTGAGCAGCTTGTGACCAAGGCTGGTTATGGCCCTGGAAGAGGAGGCATTGCCCCAGTTGTAAATGTCTCACTGGGCTCATTTGGTCAGGTTTTGGGGCCAGTTAAACATGAAATCAGGTTCATGGCAGGATTACTTGAGGATTAGTGTCCCTGTGTCCACCAGGTTGCCTCAACTGGCTTCTGAGGCCCTCAAAACCACCCCCAAGATGTGTTCCAGCATCCTTCATGGCTGAAGGTGTAAAAAGCACATCCCTGGCATCCCTGTGTGAGCCCCAGGCTCGTGCTGACCTCTGGCACTGCATGTTGGGTCAGGGGAGACATTTCCTCTGCGGGCCGGGCCCCGGCCGGGTCTCGCAGCTCCTGTATTTATACATCCTGCTCAGTGCTGGGCAATGGGAAAATGCAATATCGCTGTCAGCAGCTCTCTGAAGACATCCAGCCTGAGTAATTTAACATGTCAGCTCCATCCATCACGGCGACACAGCCAGCACACAAACACAGAGTGGCCAGAGGGGGCTGGGCTGGGCTGGGGGCTGGCAGAGCAGCTGCTGCCTGTGCCTGCCCACCTTGGCAGGGTGTGACAGCACAGAGAGCCCCACAGCACTGCTCTGGCACCCCAGCCTCTGCCTGGGCAACAGGGGCCAGCTCTGGTGCTTGGGAAGGTGAGAGGGGGATGTGCCATGTGCTGCATTGTCC
This sequence comes from Anthoscopus minutus, assembly GCA_013399455.1. Classification (NCBI taxonomy): domain Eukaryota; kingdom Metazoa; phylum Chordata; class Aves; order Passeriformes; family Paridae; genus Anthoscopus; species Anthoscopus minutus. The sequence goes on along the minus strand of VWYI01038255.1, from coordinate 590,588 downwards.
CAGGCTGGGACAGTGGCTGTGCTGAGCTCTCAGCAGTGGGGGGACCCTCCCATGGCTGGTGTCTGTCCCCCAGCCCTGGCCACTGCGGCAGCCCCTGCTCAGTGAGAAGGGGATGTGCAGCAGGGCTGCAGCCCTGGCTGGTTGCCCAAGGGCCTGCATTAGAAGCCCAGGTTAATTAAGATTTTCCTCACTCTTGCAAATAAGCCTCATTGGTCTTACCACTGCTGTGCCTTTCAAATCCCTTAGTATGGCTGTAGCATAGGTTTTGTTTTTTTTTTTTTTGGTTTGTGGCTGAAGAGGGGTTGATGATGGGTCATGGTTTGGGATCTTTAAAGCCCCCAGCCCCCTGTGCAAGCATTAAATGCTGCTGAGTGCAAGCACTGACCCTTCCTGCTGCTTCCAGGAGGAAAGGAGCCAGCAGAGCCTCTCCCTGCCCTGCTGTTGAGACTGCCCTGGAGGGCACTGCTCGGCCAGGTCAGGGCATGGCCAGGGCAGGAGCCACGTGCCGAGCTCCTGGCGTCCCTCTGGCTCCTGCCAGCCACCTCTCATCGCCGTGATTAAGGATTTCAGAGGGCAGAAGGCACTGCTCATTTTCTGTTCCTCTGCCAAAAAATGGGGAAATTGTGCTGCTGCCTAGAATAAAAGATTTTTTAAAAACAGTAAAATATTTTAATGACAGTTTAAAGGGCCACTGTCAGCCCCCAGAGGCCTCTTTGCTTTAAGCTCTGCAAAGATTGAAGCACTTCTGCCAATTAGAGTCTGTGGTGCTTTTTAACCACCCATTGCTTCTTGGTGGGTCTGGGGATGCAGCCAGCTGGGCTCCTGCTGCATCCCACACTGACCCTGGGGAGGAGGAGGAGGCTGGGTGAACCATGGGCCAGCCCTGCTCATGTCAGTCCTGACTGCTGCTGTCACAGCAAGCTGAGGGAGCAGATGGGCTAAATTGGGTGCTGAGGAGCAGGAAAGACCCTCGGGGGGTCCTGGGTGTCCCACAAGTGCTGTATTCTTCCTGTACCATTTGTCCATGCTGGTTTTGCTAAAATTCACTGCATTTCACCGTGCAGGTGTCCTTGGGGAGAGCAGCTGCCACACTCACGGGGTTTTCTTTGTTAAGTTTCTTGAAATACATTTGTGTTTTAATTTCTGAGAGTAGAAAGTGACTTCTTACATTCACACCCCTATAGGCACTGTGGGGTCTCGATTTTTGATGGAATCATCAATGGTAAAAGTTCCTGATCACTACTGGTGACCCCAGGCAAAGAACCTTAGCAAGGAGTGGGGGTTGCTGGCCAAATCCTCAGCTCTGCTGAGGAGCTCCCAGTTCCACCTGCTCCTGAGCATCCCAGCTGCCAGGGCTGATTTTTTCCTCTCTATTGCCTGCAGGTGGGATTGGGTTTGGACGTGCCAAAGGCAACTCTGGCTCAGAGGCGGACGATGAAACCCAGCTCACCTTCTACACGGAGCAGTACCGGAGCCGGAGGCGGAGCAAAGGTACAGGAGGGCGCTGTGATTGCACACTGGTGTCAGGGGAAAGAAGGGGTTGAGCACCTTGATTGTCCCCCTGGGTGATGGTGTCTGACACTGCCCGAGTCTGAAGGACAGCCACACCAGTCTGTGGCGGTAAGGACACCCCAAGATGTGCTGTTTGTGTGATGCAGCACCGTGCAGGAGTAAATCCCATTTCCCAGTGATGTTGCTGAGGTTCTGGGTTTCTGTGATGGTTTCTAATATGAGTTAACCTCCTCATGCCCTGGCACTTACCCAAAGCTGCTCCAGCAGGGAGTAGTTATGTCTGTCCTCATCCTGGCACCAGTGCAGCTGTCAGGGATGGTTACCTTGGCAATTCCTTGCTCCAAACTCCTGTTTTCTGCCCTTTATTTCCCATGCAAAGCAGCCATCAGATGAAAATTTCCCAGCCTTACTCTTGGCACAAAGGCAATTAAAAAGAACAAACTCAAAATGAGGGTTAGGGCAGGGATTTGTAGACCCAAGTCCCTTCAGGCTCTTTTGTGAGTTAGAGAAGCTGAAAAACAGAACCATCATCTGGAGTTTGAAATGAGTGTCCGCATTTCCTCTCCTCACATCGCGCCAGATCAGCTTTGTTCGGGACTCTCAGCCCGAGCTCTTTGGTGGGGGAAGAGGCCGAGTTTTGCTGCTGCTGCTGCTGCTGGGTTTGAAAAATCACTGTCAGGAAATAACTCCATTGGGAAGCAATTTAAAAATCACACAGTGGGCCTGCTCCCTCCATTTGTTTTGTGCAGGGAGCTGGCCCCGGCAGAGCACGGCAGCCAGACAGATGCCGGTGCCCACCGCAGCAGCACGCAGCCCCATTTGTTTCCATGATGAGCCATTCCCATAAATGCTTCCAATGTGTTTATTTGAATGTGAAATTACCTCAACACCTCTAATCAGCTCGAGGGTTACACACGGGAAGGAACTCATGAGTGCACAGGAGTGTGCTGCAGTTGTTCTTGCTCAAAGGCTTCAATTTTGTATGTTTGGGGTTTCTTTTTTTTTTTTTTTTCCCTTTTCCATGTGTTTTGGAACCAAAAGAAATCATCACCATGTTTAAAATGAGCTTTTGATGAAAAGGATGACATGAGTTCCTTACCTGTTGCAGCACAAACCAGTGTTCAGGGGAAAATTATAGAATCAGGATCCTGGAACAGTTTGGGTTCAAAGGGACCTTAAAATCACCTCGTTCCACCCCCTGCCATGGCCAAGGAAATCTCCCACTGACTCAGGTTGCTCCAAGCTCCATCTAACCTGGCTTTGAACACTCCCAGGGATCCAGGGGCAGCCACAGCTTCTCTGGGCACCCTATGCCGGGGCCTCCTCACCCTCGTAGTCAAGAATTTGTTCCCAATAAACTTAAGCTTAAACTTCCTTCTAACCCTGCCCTCTGTCAGTTTGAAGCCATTTCCCCTTGTCCTGTCATTCCACGTCCTTCTCTAGAGTCTGTCTCCAACTCCCCTCAGGTACTGGAAGGCTGCAATTATTCACCCCTAAGCCTTCTCTTCTCCAGGCTGAACAATCCCAACTCTCTCAGCTTTTCCTCATGGGAAAGGTGTTCCATCCCTCTGATCATCTTCATGCCTGTGTGACAGGAGGAAGGGATTGGTTGTGCTGCAAACAGGGACTAAAGAAACTGTCCCAAAACACTGCTGCTACAGGGATCAAATTCCCCAGGTGCTGGAGTAGCTTTTTCAGTGACTTATTCAGGAATACTGAGCAGGCTGTGACAGCCCTTGGCTACTTTGGAAATGTCACTGAAGTTTGGTTTTTTTTCAGCTTCCACTAAGGAAGGGGGCAACAGGGCACAGGGAAGGTATGGAAAACTGTGTTTTAATGAGAAGCAGATAAATCTTTGCAAGGCTGCCTTGATGCCATTCCTCTGGAGGTCCACTGCTCTGTCAGCCTCTTGAAAAAGGCTCATGCTGGATGCTGGGTACAAAGTTATTTTTATTGACGTCTATGTTGGTTTTTGGTTATTGGTTTTAGCTTCCTTGTAGGGCAGATATAAAGGAACAGATGAATGGGAAGAATCCCTTTCTTTCCCTGTGAATAAGCTGTTGTTCACCTGGGCAGCTTTGATGGCTGGGTTTGAAGGGAATTCAGGAGGCAGAGCTGCCTCGCGCCGTCGCGCAGGGCTGGCTGTTAGATCTGCCTTAGTGTTTGAGCAATGCTGTGAGAACCTGGTTTGTTCATGTTCACTGAGGGCTAACTGAGGGAATTGTCTTGCATAAAGTCCCCATTGTACTTCCCCTCCTGTCTAGATAAATTTGGCCATCGCTGCATCCTTGAAAGGAATTTTCCATTATCCTTTCATTGACTCTCCTCTCCCTCATGGAAGCAAAGCAATAGCGTAGTGGGAAGTCGTAGTACCAAACTCATAATTACAAGTTCAGCCAAGATCCATAATTGGACAGGATTGTAACTCTAATAGAGAAGGATGCGTCGTCAGATACAGTTAATTCTTACAATGATGTTCCCCTATCGATTCCGCCAGGCTTGTGTGTCGTTGCAGGTGCCTTTGGATAGTTATCAGGTCCAGGGAGAGGGATTCCTTGGGGTTTCTCTTCTCGGATAAGATTTTTAGGATTGAGCCTAATTACTTGTACTGTCAAGGCATTGATCCCAGATGATGCAATGGGAAGTTTCCACTTAGGAGGTGTGCAGGTTTGCTTTTATTTGAGCTTGGTTAAGTGGCCTCCTGTGCCTTCTGGAGGACAAGCAGGTTCTCTAGTGCTTTGGCAAGGCAGATTAGAGAGACATTCCCACAGGACAATGTTCAGCAAGGGAGAGTTTGTTCTGGTAGCTCAGGAGTAGTGGACCCACTGGTACCTGGTTTTCAGTGCAGGAATACCTGGAGAAGTAAGAGGCAGCACCTTTTGTGGCCACAGCATGCTGCAGCACTCACCTTCCCAGCTTCTGGGTCTGTGGGATGCCCTTACACTGATGGTACTGTGCCTTTGGAAAGTCTCCAGAGAAACTGTAGGGGAGGAGAGTGTGAGGAATAAAACAGAAGAGATCTTCCCCTGGAGTCTTGGTCTTTGCTGTTGGGCTCAGCCCTGTCTCTGGGATTTGAGCTGGGAGAGGCACTTCTGACTCATGCCAAGAAGTGCTCTGTTCATACCCAAACCTTCAGGGACACACCCCTTCTCTTCACCACAGTCCCCTGCCTGTGCCCACACCAGCTCCCCACTCTCCACTTCTCTCTGATGGATCAATGTGAGCTCTGCTCTAGTGGCATGCAGTCTCAAGGGAGCTGGAATCTGGGTTGCTTTCCCAAGTGAAACAAGTCCTGAAGAGGCTGTCAGGCTGTGCACAGCTCTGTGCTCAGAGGCTGAAGTAACCCTCAGCTGGGGCCAGGGATGGCTGGTTTGCTCCTTCCTTCTGACCCTCAGCACTGACTCTTTGAGGATTTCCAGAAATCAGATTTTCTTGCAACCTGTGTGCAGCAGGTTTGTGCACTGCGAGGCTCTGCTTGCTGTGGGGGCTGGCTCTCCCCTTTCCCATTCCCCTGGGAGTACCAGGAAATGTGGGAACCTCTCTGCATTCTGGCTGTGGTGCACAGATGGCTCTTGTCTCCAGGGCTGTTGGTCATCACACCTTCCACCAGCGCCGAGGTCTCTGTGAGAGAGAGCCTGACAGTGTTGTAAAGATGTGAATCCACATCCCCCGCTGGCCATCAGGGGGATATCAAAGCTTTGATGCTTCAGGGTGGGATGTGTTCAGTCAGGTCCCACTCTGAGTTCCAGAGGAAAATATTAGTAGCAAAAATTCCCCTAAACCACAGAGGCAGAGCCCAGTGCACAAACTCCACTTCTGCTCCATCCCTCTTGCTCTGGGGTGGGGTTTGCCTTGTGCCCAGCAAAATATATTCAGCTCCAGGTCTGACTGTGCAGCCCCGAGTTCCCCCGGTCACAGGCAGCACCTGCCTGATGGTGAAATCAAATAGTCAAAGATGTGGGGGAAGCAGCAGCACTGTAACTCCAAGGCTGTATCAGGCTCCCTGCCCATCTCATTAAGGATTCCGTGGGCATAATCCCAGCCCCTTCTTGCTGGAGGGGAGGCACAGGCAAAGTTCCTGCACCTCCCTCTGCTTTCTCAAGCCACAGAGCAGCTGCTCTGTAACACAGAAATGTGCAGCAGATGCTGTTCAGCTTCCTGGGTTGGGGGAAACCGAGGCAGGGAAAGCGATGATGTCATGTGGAGATCCTGCGAGGGGCTGAACCATCCCAAGCCCATTTGTCTTGGAGACCCACAGACTCTGCCCTCCCTTGCACTGAGGTCTGAGCCTCTGACCTGCTGGGAGCCCCTGTATCTGAGCCCCTGGCACCTGCTGTCCCCATAGCTGCTGACAAGCCCCTGACTCTGACTCTCCCCGTCAAGCAGAGATCAGGTTCAGAGCTGCTGGAAGCCCAGACACAAAGCTTGGGGCACAAAGGCAAAGGGATGCTTTTGTTCCTGTGATGGCTGAGATAGGCTGGAGGGTGCCCAGCGCAGTCCACCCACCTGGGGTGTCCCATGAGTCCTCAGCTGGCTGCTGCTCCTCAGGCTGTTTCTGGCATCTGCTGGAGCTCGAGCTGCACCATTCTGAGCCTGCTCTGCCTCGCTTGGGCCTGGGATGGCTTCACCCCTCCTGGCATCACCTGTTCAGAGAGGAAGGGGGAAAGGATCCCACTCTGTCTGCATGCACAGCTCTTGTTCAAGCTCCCCAGCACCCCAGGGAAGGGAGGGCATGGCTTTGGGCTGCTCCTCAGCTGAGGTCTGTGTGAACAAGGCACCTGGCTGTTTCCATAGCAGGCAGTGCTGGTTTTGACAAATTAGCAGAGTTCAATTATGTCCCTTGGATTGGTGTCAGCCCCGTGTGCGTGCGTGCCGGGCTGGCTGGCGGAGCCTTCTGAGGGCTGTTAGAGAAATGAGAAGCTGAGCTTTGATCTGCCTCTGTATTTGGTGTTTAAAACAAGGCCTTTTATAAGGGAATATTAGGTATTCGGAGTCTACTACATAGGAGAAAGCTTTGCTTTGATCCTCTCCCATCTCCAGAGGCAGCAGGCACTTATTATTTCATGGGGAACTAAACGAGGTGCAGAATGAAATTTGGGTACTGCTCTCTTTGCTGGTGCCTCTGGCCTCGATGGAGCTGAGTGAATGCTGCAGGCAGGACATCATCCCAGCTCTTCCATCCTCCTCAGGGAATTGCTCCCTGCTCTGCCTCAGGCTTGACTCGCCTTCAGACTGGGGGAGATGCTGTTGGCAATCAAGAGGGAGACACAAGGTGATGAAGCACACGTGTCAATTCAGGCTACTTCCAGTGGCATGAGGGAGGAACGGGTCTGTCTGTGTCTGATGCTGTCTGCCTGTACTTGGAGATCCTTCTCCCTTCCTGGCAGCCCAGTGTCCATCCCCTCCTCGTGTGGTCAGCCCATGACATGGACAGGTTAGGATTCCTCAGGAAGGGACACAGAGCTTTTAGGATTCCTAAGGAAGGGACAAAGATGTTAGGATTCCTCAGGAAGGGAGAAAGAGGTGTTAGGATTCCTCAGGAAGGGACACAGAGCCTTTAGGATTCCTCAGGAAGGGACACAGAGCCTTTAGGATTCCTCAGGAAGGGACACAGAGCCTTTAGGATTCCTCAGGAAGGGACACAGAGCGGTCCTGCAGGGACAGACGGACACGTCACTCTGGGTGGTGCACATCCATCTGGCCCATAGCACATGGAGCTGTGCTGCTTTTTGTGAGGCCAGGAAGGAGCATTCCAGAGGGGACACCGCAGCTGCCATGTGCCCTGCAGATCCCCAGATCTCAGGAATGAGGTGCCTTCATGATGCAAATCCCGTCTTTACGCCCCGCAGCATCAAGGTCCCCCCTCCAGGCTGCCCCCGGCACCGCAGCCGTGCTCACACTGTGACGTCCAGGGCACTGTGACAGCGAGAGGCGCTGCTTATTCCCAACCATCCTCTGCTCTCCGTCACTGCTTTTCCAGCTACTGAACAAGCGTGGTGCTTTTGCATGATGGCTTGTTTTGCCTGCAGAGCAACGAGGCGCTGCAACAGCCCACAGAAGCCATTCCGAGTCCCTCTCCATTCCTGCTGGACTCCGGCTGGGCAGGGAAGCTGGGCTGGGCTTGCTGCAGCTGCCTCTTTGCTCCCTTAAGCGCTGGTGGCTGTAGCTCTGGGGTGCACTGATGCTCCTGCCCGTGCCAGGGGTGCTGAGCTGCTGGGGCTGCTTGAGGCTGGAGCTGGGCACACAAGGGTGTGCGGGCACAGTGCCGGCGGAGCTGCGGTGCCCGCAGGCGCTTTAACTTCGCTGGAGATAAAGGCTTTTACATCTGTTCCTGGAGGCAGTGCGGGTCTTCCTATTTATTTATTTATTTTCCGATTGTATCTGATACAGCCTCAGCGAGTAATTGAGTGTTTGAGAGTGAAAAATTATCTCTCCGGCTTGGCCCTTATCTTGACAGCAAAGCAGCACTTTTAATTTAATTTTGTTCAGAGCATGTGGGTAACAAATTTCACTAATCGCTCTGCTGTCGCCCTCCGCATGGTAACGAGCCTCTTGTTTCCCAGGAAGCAGAACATAAACACGGAGCTGGATGCAGGCGGGAGGAGGGCGAGGGCTGGTGCCGGTTGGAAAATGAAGATGCGTTTGGTTGTGGATTCCTGTGGCACGATGGATTTGTCTCCTGGCTGCAGCAGGAAAGGGAGAAGAAGAGGGTGGTGGGTGTCACATTTGTTGCTGCGTGATGCTTGGCTGTGGGGGAAACTGAGGCACGGAGGGATGTGCCCCAGCCCTGGGGAGCTGTTGCAGGGCAGAGATTTTTATTTTCATCCTGTTCTGTCGGTTTGCATCTATTCCAAAAATAATGGATGGAGGTAGAAGATGGTTTGGGACTTTTTTATTTTTTTTTTTCTTTTGAGACTCCAGCCCGATTCCCCAATCCCAGCTCTGCCTGCAGGGTGACACTGGGACAATGGGGACTGTGGTGAAGGCCCAGCCAGGATGAGCAACTTGAGTCCTTGGACATCTCTTGCCAAGGAGCCCCTGGGACATCTCCTGCCAGGTCCTGAGCCCTCCCTGTCACCCTGGCCTCCATCACTGCTCTCTCCTCCTGATTTCTAAAATCAGTTCATCAGTCTGACCAGCTCTTCACTGGCTGAGCACAATCCTCTCTGGGCTGTGACTCAACACAAACTATTTCATAGATAATGATTACTTCTTCCCTTTTTCCTGCAGGAATAATGTTTTTGCTACACTGTATTGAAAATTGCTTTCCTTTCTCCTTAAAACGAAATCTTCCACTCAGATTTGCCTTTGTGCTTGTATATTGTAAAATTGGGACTCATTTGGAGTGTAAAACAAAAAAAGATCAGGCCTTAATTCCAGGAGAAGTGCTTTCATTGATTTTCATGAAAGAAAATTCCAGTGCAGGCAATATCTACCTTTAAATATGTAGCTGTTTCTTTAATGTGATTTTATCTCAACCAATTCAGCACTGAGAACATGAAAGCAAAACTGACTTCATTGATTTTAATTGTCCCTGCCCAGAGAAATGCAAAAAAAATATATATAACAGTGCCAGAAGAGCAAATTGAGTTTGCACAAATTCTTCCTCCCTTTGCTGTGCCAGGAGGTCTAAGATATGTGGGCAGGAGAATCTGCCTGTGGTGACCCTGCTGCTGCTGGGGCTGCTGGATCAGCATCTCACCCTGTGCCACTTTGGTCATCTCTATTTTCCCCCTCTCCTCAGCTGCTCATTCCTTGCCCGGCCTTCAAGGCTTTGGCTTTGCCCCCTTCCCCTCGTGGTTGGAATTTGCTGGCAGAGTCTCCCTGCCAGCTGCAGGCACAATGCCTCAGAGCAAAGGGGGAGCACCACCTACAGCTGTATAATTAGGAAGCAAATACATTTATTCAGTACATAAGGCTTTGTAACTCCAGGAGCACCTTAAGAGCTGAGGCTCAGCTGCTGGAGGAGCACAAGAGCTCACTGGGACACACAGGAGCTCTGTCAATGAGCCCTTGACCTTGCTGTGGGGTCCAGCAGCCCAACCCCTACCTCCCCACAGTGCCCAAGCCACCCCCTGGCATCCCCTTCCCCCTGGCTCACTCCCCAGGGCTGCCCTTTCTGCAGCTCCCTGTGCAGTACTGGAAGATGTCTCAGCTAATTGCTAGAGGATAATTCATAAATGTTAATAGTATTAATCTGATTCAGCATGTGCTCAGCAAGATCTAATCCTCCATAAATCCAGAAGCGACTGATCTCACCCTTCTGCTGCACTACGTGGCTGCCTCTCCTCCTCCTTTCCCCCATCCCTTCCTCTGTGCACCCTCTGTGTCCTTGGAGGGGCTCCTTGGGGGTCTCCTCCAACACAGAGGAAGCAAAGCTGCCATTCCAGGGCTGATCCACATCCTCCTGACTGTGGCACGAGGCTGGAGACTGCCCAGTGCCCACGCTCTGACCCAGCCTTGGGCTGTAGCTCTGAGCACCTTCACCGGGCACCTTCATCTGGCATTTGTGCAGTGGAGAAGAAGCCTCAAGAAGAGGCTGGGAGCAGGTGTGGTGGAGATGGCGTGTGCTGAAACACCTGCCTGTGCTCTCACCCCCTGCCTGAGGGGCTCACTGCATCCACATCCATCCCCTTTAGAGGGAAGGGGCTCTGGGGCTGGCTAGTGTGTGTGGGCTTGCTGGGGACATGCTGCAAGAGAGCTGTGTCTGACTGGAAGGAAGAAATGCCATCCCCATCCCAATCCCAACACCCATCCCCATCCCATCCCCATCCCATCCCACAGTGCTGCTCCCTCCCCGTGCAGGGGTGCCCCGTGTTCAGAGCCTCCTGCCATCGCCGCTGCTGGTGTTAATTTGGGTTTGATTTGATTGGACGTGATCTGCCCCTCGTAAAACACCTCGAGCTGTGTCTGTGTGTGAGGCTGTCCTGGAAACGCTGCTCTATCCCATTAATGAGCCTCTGCTGGAACATAAGGATGGATCATTAGGAGCCCGATTCCTCTGGCACGGCAGCAACGCCGGCGTGCTCCGGGAGCATCCCGGGGGTGGGAGCTGGGCTGGGGTGGGCGGGCTTTCCCCAGATGTGCTGCTGTCCCCTCCAGATGTGCTGCTGTCCCCCCCAGAGATGCTGGTGTCCCCCAGAAGTGCCGCTGTCCCCAGATGTGCTGCTGTCCCCAGATGTGTTGCTGTCCCCAGAGGTGCTGCTGTCCCCAGAGGTGTTGCCGTCCCCAGATGTGTTGCCGTCCCCAGAGGTGCCGCTGTCCCCAGATGTGCTGCTGTCCCTCCCGGGCTCTCTGCATGCTTCTCAGCACGCTGGGGCTGCCAAGCCCTTGCAGCACTCGCTGTTCTCCCTCTCACCTTCCCCAGCCCCGTGTTCCCCGGGTGCTGGGAATGCGTTTCCATATCCGAGTGGCCACGAACGCTCCGTGTGACGCTATTATCTCCCGAGGGGCGGGGAAGATTGCAAAGCACTCGGCGTTTAACACCCACATACGGTTAACACCACGGGCTGTGTGCTGATAAAGAGGGGGTAATTAAAGTTTATTTTTTTTATAGACTAATCTCCCAAGCATGTATTTATGAGCCTGATTTAGAAAGAGCATATTACCGAGAACACGGGATATTTGTGTTGCTTGTAAATCCACACGTGTTCTGAACACACCTTTTTACATTTTTTTTTCCTTCTCCCCCTTAAATTTAGGCAGTACTGCCAATATTAAGAACTGAGCCTAGAGTTTTGTTGGGCTTTTCCCCCCCCGCTCCTTGTCTTTTGGGTGGGTAAAGGAACGTGTACAAAGCAGTGAGTAATTAAATGCACAAGGAAATGATATTTCAAAGGAGACACGGTGCGTTTGGAGGGGCTGTTTGCTGAGTGTTTACACCAGTGGCTTTGAATTTATCTTCATCTTGCAGCAGGTGCAAAATCTTCATGGGAATGTGGCGCTTTGCAAGCGGTTTCTGAGCTGTCTGCATAGGGACCCACATCCTCACCAGGATCATTTGCACTGGGGTTTGAGGGGACACAAAAAATTCTGGATGGGAAAGGTGGAGGTGGCCAGAGTCCTTCTGACCACAGTGCTGGACACTCCTCTTGTTTTCCAGTCTAATTAAGCCACCCTTGGATCACTGGCAGGGAGCATATCAGGTTAGATTCTGCCCTGAAATGGAGCACTTTGCCCTTCCTTTCTGCTCCTCTCTCCTTGGATTTTGTTGGCTGTGGGGAGAAGTTATTTCTCTCTGAGTAGAAGTAATTTATTCTTATTTTTCATCCTGGTGGTGTGCCCTGCCCACTCCTTGGGTGCAGACTCCATGGGAATCCCCGTGGCCCACGTTTTTCCCGTCAAAACTGCCTGGGTGAGCACTTGGGCATCCACTCCCTTCGTTGCAACCTCTCAAAACACTACAGAAACATCTTTGGTTAAAGATATAAAAAGATCATCTTAATACATGAAGCATTTATTAGGGGAGAGAGATCTGGGGATTGAGTTTGGTCTCAGCCATGCTTGGTCACCCTCTTCCTCCTGGGCTTTTTGGACCCCACAAGACCCAAACCAGGACTTCTGTTAGAGCTCTCAGCCATCTATGAAGGTCTTGAATTCTCCACCCAGCTTCTGCTCTTGGTAAAGGATGCTGATACCAGCTTGTTTGGTGCACTTGGAGTTCCAAATCTGCTCTTCAAACACTTCCCTGAAAGCCTGGAGATGACCAGGAGAGGGGGAAAAGCACAGGCTTAGGCAGGTCACCCTCTCATTTGTGGCACTGGGTTTATTTGGGGCTGCCTGAGCTACTGGGCTGGGTTTGGATCCCTTCCCTGGGCTGAAGAAGGAAGGGATCAGTTTGTCTCACCTCTGGGCCAGGGTGAAGCCCTGGAGAACCTGCTGAGATGGGTTTGGTTAGCAGGGCCTTGCTGAAAATACATTTGCTTGTGGTTTTAAGGGTTGGGAGTGAAGCTGATTATCTCCAGATAGGTGTTTAAATGCAGCACAGGGGTGCTGGAGCATCAGTGGTCTGCAGAAAGAGGGAAAGAGATGGAAAACAAAAGCCCTGCCCCTCTCTTTAAATGCTTTTCCAGCAGTCTCCCTTCAAACCTGGCAGCAAACTGGTCATGAGCAATAAAGAGCTGAGTTGGAAACCCAATTTCTGCTCAAGCAGAAGCCCCCTTGTTTTGGTTCAGTTGGTCAAAACCAAACGTCAGGCGCTTCTAGAGGTCAGTGATTAGCAGTGATGGAAATGAGGGAGTGCAGGAGGGAAGGGAGTTACCGGAGACTTGGAGCAATTGTCCCTTTCCTTGAGCAGCCAAGCTCAAACTCATGGAACTGTAAAAGGCTTTTTGCTGTTCCAAGCCCCTGTGCTGCTCTCCTCTGAGTCACAGGGAGAGAAGAAGCCACATGGACTGATGGGGATGTGAAATCCTAATTCCTCCAGCTCCACTCTGGCTGCAGGTTGGTGAAAGCTGCCATCATACCTGGGATTTGGGTTCTTTATGAAGAAGGGATAATACTTGTCTCACTCATAAGGGATTTATGATTTAATGTTTGCAAAGCACTTTAAGACCCTGGATTGAAAGGTGATTTATAAGGGTGAAATCCAGCGTTGTCTGGTTCATTGTATATTTGATTTCGTCCACTTATCCTCATGGGGGCTTTTTTTCCTCTCCTTTTTTCTTTTCCTTTTTTTTCCCCTCTTTTTTTATTTTTGCATTCGTGTCATAACTTCAAGCCAAGCAGGGGTTGTGGCAGGCACAGTGTGCCCAGCAAGAGGAGGATTTTGCCTCCCATGGAGGTGCTAACTTATGCTGATGATATGAATAAAGATTGGAAAAGAAAAAAAGAGGATTGCAAGGTGAGGGGCACAGGGGATTGGAGATAAAGCTGTGAAACAGGAGTGGGAAGGCTGTTTAGTTGATCCATGCATAAGGAAAGGAGAAGATGCCTCATAAATAATCAATTTACTTGCTCCTGTTGGTCTCAGTGATGGAGGTATTTTTCCAGCAGTTCAGCCACTGCTCTTGTCCTACAGATCCTGGCTGGAGCATCCCCTGTGCATGTTCCAGCCTGGGGATGGTGTGGTGGGGCTCGGTGTCCTGCCTGGAAAGCACAGGTTATGTTGAGCACGAGATCCCTGCCCTGACACCAGCACCTCCAGCAGCAGCTTTAGGCAAATCCCAGGGTGTGCAAGTGCTGGCTTGGATCCATTTTCCAATCAGTTTTCAAACTGATGCTTTTTAAATCTCGCTCTGCTGACGAGGGCTGGGCTGTGAATGGGGAGAGGCTGCATTGGCTTCCAAAAGTCAGGTGAGCACTCCTCACCTGAACCCTGAGCGGGGCTGTGGTCAGCTCTGCCAGCAGCTGGGTCACCTCAGCTCCCACCAGAATGGACTGTGCAGCCTCTGGGTTCATTGCTGGGCTGTGCCCTCTCCTTGCCATGGACACTCTCTCCAAGTGGTGCATGCCAAGCCCTGGAGAAGGGACTGGCTGCCCTGGGAGGTGTCTGTCGTTGTCCTGGAGCAAAGCGAGGTGCTGGCGCCTGGTGCTGGGTGAGGGGGCCCTGGGGGATGCAGTGCAGTCAGAGCAGCAGTGGGGCAGCCCCCAGGTGCAGGGGGATCACCCTCAAGGATGCAGGCTCCAAAGCTACTCCTTGCTTGGGCAGTGGCGACCTGGTGGTGGGATTGCAGTGGCCTGGGACAGTTCTTGGTCATCTCCATCAGTGAATGGGGTCTCATTTGGACACCTGACATTCCCTGTCTGCATCCAGTAAGAGCAGCTGAATCTTCTAGGGCAGCCAGGTCTCTCTGGATGACTCTGTGTTGCACAGCTTCACCACCTTCCCTATAAAACTTGGAGATTCTGTCCCACCCAGCTGCTCTTTATGGTGATTCAGCCATCCTAACGCTGTCCTGCTCCATGAGGGTTTCCCAGTAGGTTGCCAAGCCAACCAACGTTGACAAGAAGTGATGGTGGTTTCAGCAGGGAGCACAGCAGGTGTGATGAGTGATTCCAGGGAGGAGAAGTTCCCAGGGAGAGGGTCTGTACAGGGCTTTGAGCAGGTTTCCTCCCTGCTCCAGCAAAATGAAGCCTCGTGCCAAGCGAGGTGTGATGGGAATCCTGGGGTGTGCAAACTCCCGCTGAGCTGCCAGCCTTGTTTTCAATGCCCGCCTTCCCTGTGCTGGGGCTCCCCTGCCTCTCCTGGGTACAGCTCTACCTTTTGGGCACCCACCCTCCCCTCTGTGTGCCTTGCAGGTTCCATGAAGAGCCCCGTGAACAAGACGGCGCTGACGCTGATCGCGGTGAGCTCCTGCGTGCTGGCCGTGGTGTGCGGCTCCCAGCTCTCCTGCCCGCTGACCGTCAAGGTGACGCTGCACGTCCCCGAGCACTTCATCGCCGATGGTAAGATCCTCCTGCTGTCCCTCTGGGTGTGTTTGGGACATGGAGATGCTTCTCTTTGGGAATCCCTCAGCTGTGTTTGACTGCAGGGATCTTCCTTTCCATGAGCACATCTGTGAGCCCGAGGCCAAAATCTCAGGCACGTCAATTAATATGATCATTGTTATCATTGGTGCTAATTGTGTCTGATGGATATTTCTGTTATAAACTCGTCAAGGAGCCCTGGGAGCTGCACAGACAGGCCTCCTTCTGTCCTGCAGCAGCAGAGCTGCTCCTCCCAGCCCTTGCAGCAGCATGGAGGGAAATTGCTAGGGTTTCAGCAAAGGCAGAGATGCTTTGATAAATCAGACGAGTGCTGCTGTCACTATTTATTGCTTTCTCCAACTGGGCCTCTTGCATTTGTTGTGTTTCACTGACCTTTTCTTTATAATGTGCAGTGAGCATCGAGTGCAAGTTTTCAGTAACATGAGGGCAAATTTCATTTTCTTCCAGCAGACAGGACCCATTATTCAGTCGGTTCCAATTCCTCAGCTCCTGAACTTGTCTCACTGCTTGGGGCATGCAGAGGGGGCACTTTCTCTCTGCCAGAAACGTGCTGCATGCAGCCAGTGCATCACCAGCTGCTGGGGTGTCCTGGTGCAGCCAACTCTGGGACTGCCCCCTGCTTTGGGAGCTTTGGAGTGGAGGGCAGCTCTTGGGGCATTCATATTTTGGGGAGGGGAAGGTGGTTAACGAGACACAGTGGGATGAGAGCTGCAGGGACCAGTGGAGAGAGGTTGAAATCATCACCTCATGGCAGAATGGAAGTCACCTGTGTGTTTGAAGTGGGATTAGATCAGCTCTCTGGCTAGCTGGGATATCCCAGTGGTCACAGCTTGGCCCTTGTAGGAAAGAGGAGGAGGAGAACGCTTTGTGTTCACACATTGGAGAAACTGAACATCTGCAGAGTGGAGACATGAAGATAACATCAAGGTGCAGATGCCACATCCCTGGAAGTGTTCAAGGCCAGTTAGGATGGAGCTCTGAGCAACCTGGTCTGGTGGAAGGAGTTCCTGCCCATGGCAGGGAGTTGGAACAAGAGGATGATCAAGGTCCCTACCGAGCCAAACCATTCTGTGATTTAAGGATGTAAAACAAAGGACTTGTCTACACCTCGACCTGTTTCTAGAAAGTTTTAATGGTTATCCAAGCCACACATGAATACTTGAAATTTTCACAGATGGTTCCAAGTAGCTGGAGAACAGAAACTCTTGCATTTGGGGCATGAGGTTGCTCCAGTGCTAACTTGTGTCCGCTTGGGATGGGCACTGGCCAGTCCAGGGCTTGGACTGGGAGCTCACACTGGTTCTGGTACTTGCTGAAGGTCAGCCAGGAAGGCAGTGATGGAGACAGGACTTCAGCATCCTGATCCCAGCTTGTGGTTCTGGCCCAGGAAAGACAGTGTGTCCTGAAAAAGAAAATAAACAAAATGCAAAGAGACTCTGTAGAATGCAAGTGAAAAGCTGAGCCTGTGCTTGTCGCCAGGAAAGGGGTGGCAATGCAAATTATGCAAATGCAGGGAACACTCGAATGAAAATGACAATGAAATACCAATAAAACAGATTAATATCCATGAAACTGGGGGAAATGGGATGATCTCCAGTCCCGATTTAATGACTTTTCTGAAGAGAAAGTGGCAAGAGGACTGGTAACAACGGTTTGGAGAAGAATTAAAATGAGTTTTGTAATGAAACTGTAAAATATAATTACAAACTGTGAAAACTTTAAAAATATTTTTTATGAGAAACAGTCAAATTCTTCGCATAGAAGCAGCCAAGGCATTTTGCAGTGGCTATCACTTTCCCTGAAATCTCATCTTTTTTTGCGATGACAGTCCCTTGCCTGGGAAGAGAAAAAGCTCTTAAAGTTGTCCCTTCTTTCTAAAACACAGCAAATCCCAAGGCTCCATCCAACTGGCAGCAAAATATTCCAAGACATTTAAAGACATTGCAGAACTGAGCTGGGTTGGGATATTTCAATGGTACCCAGGAAAAGTGTGGCTGGATGTGCTCACCAAGGCTCAGCACCTGGAGTTTGATGCTGATGGAGAAGAGGGGAGCTGCTCCTCCCTGCAGATCTCCCGTGGGGGATTAAATCTGCTTTTTACAGGGCGCTGAAGGGGGTTGGCATGAGCATCCCTGTGGCACTGAGGTGACACCAGAGCTGATGTGTTTGGCCTGGCAGAGTCTGGGAGCTTTGATCACTCTTGAGCAGCTTCTGGTGTGGCCCCCGCCGGTGGCACCGTGTCTCGCAAGTGCGCTGCAGTCGTCTGGCTCCTGAAGCTTTTCCTCTTGGTGCTGCACAGGCTCTGCAAGGAGGCAAGGGTGGTGCATGCACAGGAGATGTTCCCATGTGAGGGAGCGCTGCCCTCTCCTTCCCTTTTGAAATGTGGAATTTCAATAGGCACCAGGAGCCAAGGAAAATCTGAAAGCGGAGCTGCTACCGGCACCTCGGCAAGAGAAGCCAAACAAAGGCAGAGGCTGAAAGAAATCGCTCTCCTAGACGATGAGAACTCGGCTTTGAAGGAAACTTTAAATAGATGCCAGGCAGTTCTGGCGTGCCAGCAGCCAGAGCCAAGAAAAGAAATAGGGGGGAAGCCTCCACAAACGTCTCCAGCTTTGGAGAAGAGCAGCTTTCCCTGCTGCAGCAAGAATGGCGTTAGAGAAAGCAGCTCCAGAGCCTGCTGGAGTGGCAGGGTGGGAAAGGGAAGGGGAAGGACTGGGACCAGAAGCCAACTGGCAGCCAAGCTGGGAGGATATATTCCAAGCAGCAGTTCTATAATAAGCAGCCTGTGTCTCTTGCCCTTATTTCTCCCTTGGTTTTTTGTTCATTTGATGGGGTGCTCCTGCCTCGCTCCCCACTGAGCAGCTATTGCCTGGTTTGTACAGCTGCTGTGCCTTCACTGCATGGAGCAGCTGGATCAAGGAGAGCCTGGCAGGAGCTGCTGTGGTTGGTGGGGAGGGCTGGCACCTCCTGCTTCCCAGAAATGAGTTGGTGCCTCTAAATCCTCTCTTCAATTGCAGTGGTTGGAGCATCCTCCCCTCCCTTTGTGTTTCAAGGCAGCCCCTGCCCGTGCTGAGCAGAAGGAATTGTTCTGATTTCAGAGGTGGCTCAGATTTATGGAGAGAACCATAGTGGCTTTTATGAGGATATAGAAATGCAAGGCATTATTTAGAGGACCCTTTAGCCATGTCAAGGAGGAGAAGAAAGGAAAGACAGCCCCTCCATTTGAGTAATAAAACCTCTTATGAATATGTGAGCCACTCAGCTCTACATCCAATAGTTGGAGTTTTTTTTGGTTTTGTTTTTTTCTTGTAAGTAATAATTCAAGAAGTAGAGCTGGAGCAATGGGAATGGCTTGCAGGGAGGGCAGGGTGGAGAAAGATACTCTGGAGGGCTCAGCCTGGAGCACGTCCTTGCTGCACAACAGTATGAAATATAGTATCAATTAAAGCTTCCCATTTTTACAGCCTGTGAGAGGTTATATATGGTGTGGGTGGATGTTTGTACTTCAGTGGGAGAGGTGGGTGAGATCCTCCAGTGGTGCAGGGGCTGTGTTTAGTGAGGGGCTTGTAGGGCTTTGTTTTATAAATGGAAATAAAGCCAAGGGCATAAAGCAGGTTTCTGTCAAAGACATCTCAGGGCATTTACAGCCTTCTTCCCTCCTCTTCTGAGATATGTGCCAGGAAAGCTGTGGTGATCCCTCTGCACCTCACTGGGCTGTGGGATGGGTGTAGAGTGGTGCACAGAGCTCAGTGTGGGCAGGCAGGATCCTCACTGTGGGATCAGAGCTCAGTGTGGGCAGGCAGGATCCTGCTGTGGGATCAGAGCTCAGTGTGGGCAGGGAGGATCCTCACTGTGGGATCAGAGCTCAGTGTGGGCAGGCAGGATCCTGCTGTGGGATCAGAGCTCAGTGTGGGTGTGCACAGTGTCCCCACCCTGGTGAAATGCCCGTGTGTTTGTTCTGTCCCTCCTGCAAGTGTGGATGAACTCTCCCAGGATGACCCCTGCCCTGAGAGCAAACCCAGGTACCCTCTTGCAAAGCCAGGAGGCCAGCAGAAGTGGAATTTCCACTGGAGACTGTATTTTGGGTTGGAGCATCTGACAAGATGGCAGAGGTGGAGGGAGCTTATTTTTTGTTTATTCTTTTAATCTCCGTGCATCTGCGTCTGCCTGCCTGAACGATGCCGTGCTGTCCTTGCCACGCAGCTGATCAGTAATTGTTTCATCTGCAGATTATTTCTTACCTTCCCCCACCACTCTTCCCTCCAAGACACTGGTGAATTGGATGCTGCTATTAGCAGCCTGTGTTAATTTTCCCTGAAGATTGCTCTGCAGACTGCAATTGTTGGGGCTCGCAACAACTTCTCATCTTGGCTTTAATTAAATGTGTTGCTTTAAATTGTTTGGTTTTGACATTTCCTGCTCAATGTTCTGCAGTTCTTGGAGGTGACCAGGCATTATCTTGTGCCCTCAGGGCACTAGGGATGTTACAGAGAAGAGCCACGGGAGGTGGGGGACTGCCTGTGTTCCCATCCTGTTTGGCAGCAAGGAGAAGCTGGAGACACTCTCTGATTTACAGGTGCAGCTGCCCAGGTTTGCACCAGAAGGATGGAGAAAGAGATATGATCTCAAAGTGATCTCAGGTCAGCCTGGATGGAGCTCTGAGCGATCTGATGCAATGGAGGGTGTCCCTGCCTGTGGGAGAGGGGTGGAACAGGATTTATCTTTAAGGTCTGTTCCAACACAAAGCACTCTGTGATGCTGTGATCCTTTCAGGCTTTCCAAAAGATTCTGCAATTGTGGTCTCCCATGTTCACCAGCTGTTCCCAGATCCATAAGCCCCCTCTGAAATCAGCAGAAGGAATTGGTTTAAAATAAGTTTCTTCTTGTGCTGTTTTCTCCTCCCAGGGTTTTTGCTGTATGGAGACGTGGGTCAGGGCTTTGACAGAAGCAACACTTTCTTGTTGCAGACTCAGAGCCACGTCTGGCTGC
Source organism: Anthoscopus minutus (assembly GCA_013399455.1). Lineage (NCBI taxonomy): Eukaryota > Metazoa > Chordata > Aves > Passeriformes > Paridae > Anthoscopus > Anthoscopus minutus. The sequence continues at coordinate 570,659 of VWYI01038255.1, read as the reverse complement.
TCCAGGCCCTGTGTGTTTCATGTAAGGTGGCTGTGTTTGGGGGCAGCTTTACAAATTGCATTTTATTTCACCAGCTCGTAATCACCAGGGTCACCTCCGTGCCTGTGCTACAGCTCACTCCCTCTCCCCTGACTGCTTGCCTGGCAAGAAAATGTGAACAAATGGCTGCAGTGTTACCAGACATGAACTCTAAATATTAACATCAATTTATGAACTGTATCAGCGTGGATCAAAGGGATTCCAAGACGGTTTTATGGCATGAACGCTCTTTGCATGAAGAACTAATAAGATTCTGGAGGCTGAAGTACATCATGTTTTTATCGTGCCTTTGACAGGCTTGTGAACCTGCTCAGCTGCTGCCTGGCTCCCCAGCCCTGTGCCTGCCAGAGGCATCCCCAGCTCCTGGGGCAGCTCCATGTGCAAGGGGAGCCAAATGCCTCTTCCTTCTCCTCTGCAGGATTCACTGGAGCAAAGCCAGCGGGGCTGGTGTTGGTGTTTGGCTGGTGTCAGCAGGAGCTGCTCCTGAGCTGGGACATGTTGAATCCTGAGAGAGGCAGGAGGTGCGCACTCTGTGGGGAGGGGGCATCTCCTGGCACCTGCTGAGCTTGACCAACACCATTTTCCCTCTGATTTGGGAGGGATGGCACATCTTTGAGCGGCTAACCTGCTCTCCCTCCATAGATGGAGAGGAGCAAACATTGGCTTCTGCATTCATACAACAAGCTTATCATAGCTCCTCTCTGCTTTGTGATGTGATTTGATTTCGACTGGATTTCCCTGAACCCTTTTCTGCTATCTGGAGAGCATCACTCTTAGAGAGCCCCAGGCTGCAGTGTGGGGGTTGGGAGATATGGAAAATTAGGGAGAAGTTTTTTTCTAGGAGTCTCATTTCTGTCTCAGTCACTGCTGGCCCTGATGCCTTCTGAGGACAGAGATGTGCTCTTACCAACTCCTCCACAATTACATTGGCTAAAGCTGCCATGGGAGATCTCTTTCCAGCATGAGCTTGACCACAAGGCAGGGTGGGCAGATTCCTTCTTGCTCAAATTTAGGAAAAGTTGGCTGAGCCATCACCTGCCTCATAAATACGTGTATTGTTTGGCAGGAGCTCAGCCCTGGGGAAATCAAGACTGACTGACAAGAAAACCCAAAGAAAGAGTCTGTCAGCACGATCAAGGAAGTGCAATTTAACACTTGAATTGTAACCCTGCTCCTCCCACAGGAAAGGGGTGCTGGTTTGAGCTGTAATTACACACAGACACGTACTGCTAATTGACTTCTGCTTTGCCAGGGTGGAAGAGCTCTGGCAGGATTGGTGGTGTTTCGAGGGGATGGGGGTCTCCAGGTTTGATCATCATTGGGTTGAGGAGGTGAGAACCCATGGGTGCAGCTCATGTGCTGAAAATACACCTTGGAGTCAAGCACTGTGAGATATAAACTGCAAGTGCTACAGCTGAGAGAGGGCTGAATGAAAGATATGTCTATAGGCTTCTACAAGTTCTATCATAACTTTCTGTTTAAGCATTTCACCTTGTTCAAAGAGAGAAATAATTAAAAAAAAAAACCAAAATAAAACCCAAAAAAAAACATAAAAGAGAGTTGGCTTGGATTTTAATTTATTGTAATTCTGTTCCTAGATCCAAAATAGAATATAGAATTTAAGAGTTAAAACTATTTAAATTATTCCCAAATCACCTGGTTCTCTGCTGGGCAGGTGAGATTTGGTAAAGCTGAGCACTGCTAGATTGTGGGTGCAGTCCTGCCACAAGTCACTACCTGTGTGTCCTGGGCATCCAAAGTCCATCTAGTTCTTTGGCATTTTCTGGGAGAAATTTAAGGAGCAGAAGTTTCCCTGCCCTGGGCCCAGGGCAGGAGAGGGAGAGCTGATCAAGGGGAAGAGCTGATAGGGGAGGAGTTGTCTCTTTAGGCAATGCTCTTTCAAGTTTAACAAGGGCAGGAAAAGGGTCTCTAAAGAAATCAAATAGGGTTATGCTTTGTACCTATAGAATGAAGAAAGAGGGATCATCTTTCCTCTAGTGTTTATAAAAACTATCTGTAACAGGATTAGAATGGTATGAACAGCATAGGGCTGGGTACATTAATAGCAACCTATAGTATGACCTCCCATTGCTTTCCAACACAAAATACTAATTTTAGATTAAAAGGAGTTTTGTTGGCCAAGAAACAGTGAATGGAGCAAAGATGACAAAAAGAGCAGAGGGAGGAAGAAATAGTTCTTCAAAAAAAATTATGTTTTGATCTTTTTCCTTGAAAAGGAAGAGAAAGGAAAAGCCAAAACCTTTTCGCTGCCTTTTGGGTGCTTTGTTCTTTTCCCTTGTTAGATATCTCTTCTGAGCTGTTTTATCCTGTTGTGTTCTTGAAAATGATTTTTGAAATGTCAAAACTTCAAGCCTCTTTTGTCAGGGCTTAAGCAATTCCACTGAACTTTGAAGGAGACCCCAGCATGAGAGACATGAACTTCAGACGCTGCCTTAACTCATCCAGCTTTGATCAGTGTTGGGGAAGGAACGGGGGAGTGCAAAACACACACACACACAGAAACCCAAACAAATCAATCCCCTGAGGGGCTGCTGGACCTTGTGGAGCTGGCAGGGGGTTGTAGCTGTGTCCTGGTGCTCTCCACGCTGCTCCATGGCACTCCCTGGCTCCTAAAGCCAACAGCATTCCAGGGACGTGCCCTGGTGTGGGGTTCCTGGGAGGTGGTGCTGGGTGCAGAGTTCTCTTTTATTTCTGTGTTCACTTGTTTGGTTGATGGTTGCTTTACCCTGAGACCTGAACCTCTCCATTCAAGGGAGATTTCAGCAAGGCTTTGAGTGGGAGGCTTGAAACTCGTGTCTAGGAGAACACCTGGCAGGTTGGCAGCAGGGGCCAGCAGGGTGGGCATTCCCTCCAGGCATCTGCAGAGTGGCTGTGCCAGGACCTGCCCCAGGTGCTGCAGGCAGCAGCTGAAGCTGGGCTTCAAACTGGGCATGGTGGGGATTTATTAGAGTCTGAAGTGCTCGAGGAAGGTTTTAGGAGGGTGGTTTTTAGGGGTTCTACCCCCATCAAATCCCCCGTCACTCCCCTTCCCTCCATGCAGAGACTGCGGTTGTGGAAAACAAACCCAGCGAGGTGAAGGTGTTTGAAACAGCTCTTGCTTAGAAAATGTTTGTTCTTGGTAGTTTCTAAAAGGATTTGTTCTTCAGCCTGGCCTTTCTGAGCTTTTCGAGGTGGTTTTGATATGTACACGATGGTGACTTTTGAAAACTGTTCGCTATGCGTGGATTCTTTGAAAGTGAAGAGAAAAATTTTGTCAAAAGCCTTTGAAATCATCAGAATTTTAGCTTTCAAAATATTTGTAGAATGCCTCTTTCTGTTATTTATTTGCCAGGCAAGCTATAAAGGGATTGAGATCGGGGTGTTTGTGTTTTCAGTGGGAGCAAAGGTGATCAGGGTGTCTGTGAACCTCTCTCAAAATCTTGCCACACACTCGGCTTCAGAGAGGTGAGAAGTTTCCTTGCTGGAAGTTGTCCCCTCCCTCCTCTGAGGAAGGAAAGGGAGGAAAATAAAGTGAAAGAAGGAAGGAAAGAAGGAAGAAGGAAACTAAAACCTTTAATTTCCCCAGGTTTTTGTTTTTTTCTTTTCTTTTAGATTCCATTTTACACTGAACCTGATTTCAGGAATTTTGGATTTAAATGTTTTCACTGCTGCTTTTCAAACAAACAAACAAATAAACAGAAACCTACTGAAAAACTTGATAATGAGGATGATTTCTCAATCAGACTTACTAAAATCTAAATAAGTAATTAATCTTCAAAATACCTGGAGCCAGGGAAGGGGCTGGAGCACAAGTCTGATGAGGAGCAGCTGAGGGAGCTGGAGAAAAGAAGGCTCGAGGGAACTTTCTCACTCTCTACACCTCCCTGACAGGAGTTGAACCAGGTGGGGTTTGTCTTCTTCTCCCAAGGAACAAGCAATAGGAAAGGAGGAAATGGCCTCAAGTTCCACCAGGGGATGTTTAGGTTGGATATAAAGAAAAATTTCTTCAGAGAAAGGGTTGTCCAGCCCTGGCACAGCTGCCCAGGGCAGTGATGGAGTCCCCGTTCCTGGAGGGATTTAAAAGATGTGTGGATGTGGTGCCTGGGGGCATGTTCTGGTTGCCTTGGCGGTGCTGGGGGAACAGTTGGATTAGATGATCTGAGAGGGCTTTTCCACCTAAATGATTCCATGCTGGGGAGCTCCAGAGGTCACCCCTCCATCACCCAGCTGACCACGGGCTCTTCCCCACCGTGCAGGAGGTCCTGGGCCAAGATCCTCTGCCAGCTCCAGCCATCTTCACCTCTCTGAATACGAATGGTGTGTCTGCTTTGTGTCGGGTTTGCTTCTGTTACACCCAACAACCAGGAGTGGGGTTCATTAAGTGGGGATTTAATCAGGAGCTGCTGGTTTCACTCTTCAGTCCTTGGGTGCAGAGAGAGCTGTCTGTAGCTGAGTCTCAAAACAACTCTACGTGCTTCCCAAGCCTTGCTCTTTATTAGGAAGCTGAGGAAATCAGGAGGAAAACAGAATCGACAGGTTACTACATAGACAGCTACATGTAAATAGTAAACACTCCCAAAGGGTGCAAGATGCATTTCTGTTTGGGAAAAGAAACCAGCAGTTGTTGTTATTGGTATGTAAGGCTATCTTTAAAAATTCATTGAAAAGAATAATTGGAGATAAGACCACGTGGCTCTAAGAAACTTCTTTGTGCTCAGTGTTTCTCTGCTCTCCAGTGATGCTGGGGGGTTACTTGGTGATTTACTGCTGCCTTGTGTCTGATTGAGATGTATCCTTCAGCCTTGGTGGGGCAGCTCCTGCCTTGCTGTGTCTCCAGAGCTGCTGGATTCTGCTGTTTAATTCTCATTTGCTTGAGCAGTCAGTAGCTTGGCAGCCTCCATTGGCACTGAGCGTAGAGATGTGCCTGTGAATATGTTTATGGTATATAAACACTCCGAGTGTCAAAGACCTGAGTTTATGGGAAATTAGGGCTTGGATTTGGATGGTGCTGAGATCTTGGGATGCCTGAAAATGAGGTCACTCACTGGGATGCTTGACTTGAGGCTCTGCTTGTTTTATCCTTTGCATGGATAATGCGGAGCAGGATGAGGGTGAGAGGGGCTCCCTCTTGCTAAGCATCAGGGATCCTCTTCAAAAGGAGATCCAGAGTTTGTATTGAAGCAGGTTCATGTGGGATGGCTGCTTCTGCAGGTTTATTGTCCTGCTTTTTTAATATCTTGGCTTTCATCAAAGTAAGTTGGTGCTTAAAGGAATGGTGTCCTAATCCTTTACTAAGGGTCATAAGCCTTAAAGTTTCATGACAATAGGCTCTGGATCTGTAGACTTTCTATCCCTGGGTAATCTCTGAGAAGGATTTCAATCTTCAGACAGCAGTTGCAAACTTGCCCACATTGCAAGTCCTCAGATTTAGTGGAAAGGTGGCTGTGGGTTCCTGGGCTTCCTGGAAGCTCCCCTTGCCCACTCCTCCCTGCAAGTTTCTTCTCCCCTCTTTTTAGAGGCTTTTATTGCAGTAAGTTTTGCAAAACATCACTTAATGGCAGAGGTTTTTTGGCTCCTCTCTGATCTGTGCAGCACTGTTATAGAGGGAGTCTTATAATCAATGTAATTGAAGATCAGAGTTAATGAGGACCTCTGTGCCTGCAAAATCCCCCAAGCGATGCTGGGCCTCAGATGTTAGATAAGGAAATGATTGGGCTGAACTGAAAATCTATTTGGCTAATTAGATGATGCATATTCCCAGATGCCAGTGGGGAAAAGTACACTTCGCAAAATAAAGAGGCATAAAATTTTTTAAGAAAATATTTTTGGCAGGAGTTCACTCCTAACTCACAGGAGGGAGAGGGTGGGGGAGTGTCTGGTATGAGACAACACATACAAGAATTTGTGTGTTGGGCCAATCCACTCACCTGCAGCAAAAGGTGAACAGGCCCTGCTGCTGCTGCCCCTCTGTGCCCGGAGCTCCAGGTGCCTCCAGGACAAGACCTCCCTGAGCTGGGGCCATGATGCTCTGACTACAGATCAGAATGATTACACTGGTCCACATTTCTGCAGAGAGCTGGGAGTCAAATCCCAGTAGTGTAAGTGTAGGGAAGTGTCTGGGCAGAGGAGCTGGTGGAGCACTTGCTGGAGCACATTCCTCTGAAGAGAAATGGTCAAATGAAGTTCTTTGGGATCAGCTGTCACTGAACTCATTACTAATTTGCAGATATTGTCATCACAGCAACTCCTGAAGAGTGCAGTGTTCTCATGTTGGGCCAATACACACATTTGGGGTTTTTCTTTCAGATTTCCACACTCACCTAACATACTTTTTTCCCCTCCTCTTCCCAGGCAGCAGCTTTGTTGTGAGCGAGGGGAGCTACTTGGACATCTCTGACTGGCTTAACCCAGCCAAGCTGTCCCTGTACTACCAGATCAATGCCACGTCCCCCTGGGTGAGAGACCTCTGTGGACAGAGGACCACGGACGCCTGTGAGCAGCTGTGTGACCAAGACACAGGTAAGGGAAGCCAGGGGAGAGTAAAGACCTTGGAAAGCTCAGAGATGTGAGGGAGAAGATCTGTCACTTGATGGCCTCTTGGTGTCTCAGTTTGTAAGATAGATATCTGTGAAGGAAGGCAGGAGCCTCCCTTGAAGTGAAAAGAAAAAAAAAAATGTAAGCCACCCCTTTCCCTCCTAATTATTATATTTTGAAAACAAGGGGTTCTGAGGCAGAGATATGGGAGTAGGAATAACAGTTATTTACTGGTATGTCTAATAAGGTAAACAAACAACAATAATTACAATATTAACAACAGAGCAGAAACACTTGGCTCACCTCTGCTCTAGCCTGGTGGCAGGCAGGGGGGACTGAGAGGTATGAGCAGGGTCCCTAAGTGGTGACCCCTATCAGCAAAATGTGAAGAAGATGGGCACAAGATGGGGATTTGAAATGGTGGAGCTCCCAGTGTTTGGTGTGGCAGCTGCAGGCACATGGAGTTTATCTGCTTCTAAGCTGGGCTGTTCTGCTGTCCAGCCTGCAAAACCTACTCATGAGCTTGCCCCATCTCCATCTCCATTTCTTTTCTGCCCATTCACGTGCAGAGCACCATGGTTCCTGTTAGTACTCGTGCCTGATGGTTCCCTAGCTTGGATCTGTCCTCCAGCCCTTCCTGGTGGAGTTGTGAGCTCTGCCATCCTTCCTCATCTCTGAATGAGTGTTCTGCTGGTGTGCAGGCCCTGCCTGTGGAGCAGCAGCCAGCCCTGCTGGGACTCAGGTGTGGGGCTGGGCAGAGGACGAGTGTCACCTTCCCTTCTGTCTTTATTGGATCACGCACAGGAGTCCTGGAGTCTGAGCCGAGAGCACAGAACACAGCAAACACAGGGTGCCAGGACCTTGCACAGGAAGGTGCCTTGGGGACTGTGCTGTGACTCACCAGTGGCTCACCAGCCTTGGTGGTGTGGAGACAAGTGTCCCTGGTGGTCCTGGCTTGCTGAGTGGCTGAAGAGCACCCAAACCCCCATCTCCTTGCAGAGAGGTGGCGTCCCAGCTTAGCCCCAGCTCTCCATGCAAGCTGCTTCCCCCTCAGCAATGAGCTGCTTCTCCTCATGTGTGTATGAGATTTGTGGCTGCAGGTCAGGGTGTCGGTGTCTGGTTCTGCCAGAGGGTTTAAAGGATGGCTCACTGTGGAGAAAGCTTTTCCTAAGCCTCCCAAAGCCCCCGACTGTCATTACCACATGGATTAGAATAAGAAATCCTTCAGAGTCATGAACACCTCATGGGGTGGTGAGGGTGACCCGGTTCTCATCCCTCCCTGCTCAGCTGAGATGCAAATACTGAACTTAGTCTTACAAACTCATTTTTCTGGTCAAGACAATCTTCTCAGTATTCCTGTTCCTCAAGGCTTGTCTGCACAGAAGCACTGGCAGGCACAGCTGCGGCAGAACGGTGACACTGGATGAATTCCCTGTGAGGACAGCCCTGGCATCACCTAAAGTCCCAAGGAGGGCAGGGAGGTGCCAACAGCCACACTGACAGATGGAGATGGTGCAGGAGGAGGCTCCTCTCATCCGGATGTCACAGAGCAGGATTTCTGTTTCAGGCACTGGCAAAATGCAGCCACCACAGTGGGAGAGGGGAGATGCATTCAGCTGTCCCCTGGCTCAGAGGAGGAGAGAAACAACTCAGCCTCCAGCAGAAACCACAGGGAGCCCATATGGAGCCACACCACAACTCCCCTGCTGGAAGAGCCCTGTGGCTCCCCTCTCCAGCCCCATCCCTGGCAGCAAGCAGGGCTGGCTGGATCCTGGCATGGCCTCGCTCGTGGGGAGCGGCTGCTCTCCCGTGCTGGCCCAGCTGCCACTCCTGCTGTGTCCCCAGCTCCCAGAGCAGCTTGTCGCTCTTGCTGGAGGCCCCACGCTTGAGCAGGACGTGTCAGATCTTGTTTGCAGGGAAGGGAGTGATGCTCATTATCCTGGGAGTTGCTCTGCCCCAGTGCTGTGCTGGAGCTGACCCTCGGCAGCTGCTCTGCCCTGGTGCCCGTGGTCCCTGCTTGCCCATGGTGAGGGAAGAGCAGCCTGGATCTCAGCCTTCAGGTGGCTCTCTTGAAATCTGTCCATGGCCTTCTTCCCCCTCTCTCCAGCCTGGGTGTGTGCCCATGAACAAACCAGAATTTTTCTGCTGTTTCTGCCAGCTGGATCCACGTGGATGGAGCAGGACTGGCTAATGGGGCTGCTGACCTTCATAGCCTGAATCAAAGACTCCCTTAAGAGGTCCAGACTTCACAAGAACTGAAATTAGGCCTTTGGAAATACCTGCTTGACCTGTACCCCAGGACATAACCCTGTTCACCATGTCTGTTCATCACCATTGGCCATCCTTTAACTGGTGAGAAGTTTCCTCACCAGCATGAGGCAGACTCTAACCCCATGATACACTGCATGTACTTTTAGATTTATTTTTATTAATGTCATTCTATTTTTAAGGGTGATTTATTTTTATCACCATGAGAGAGGAAGGCCTCAGGTTTTACTGCAGCACATAAATCCTGTCTGGATTTCAACCTTTTTGGGTCAGGGATTTTTATCTTCTCTGTGAGCATCCCAAGTGATGGGTGCCAGGGATTCCCCTGTCCTCTGCATTCTCAAGCTGGACAGAGCATCCATGAGCATGATGGACTGAAGTTTGTCCCCTCTGGAGGCTGAAAGCCTTCGAAGCTGCCACTGTGAAGAGCAGCAGAGCCAGCACTGAGGTCCTCCAGCACATTTACAGCTAATCTGACATCAGCCTTACCCTTGGAGCCACTCCATGGCAGCGTGGATCCAGCCTTGTCCCAAGCTTCCTTGCTCCAAGGTGCAGACAGACCCCTGTGGGCAGGACCTAGCCTTGGTGGCTGTGCCGTGGGCTCCTGGCACACCTTTGGACAGAGAGCCCCAGGTCACATGTGCTCTCTCAGGTGACACTCAAGCTCGTACCTCTCCCAGCACACTCTCTGATTGGAGTTTTGGATGGGATTTGTCTGTACAATATATTGGCTTGTGACTCCGGGCACCCAGTACTCCTTCAGTGTGAAGAATAATTCCCAGCAAAAACAGAGGCTCTGAAACACTAGGAAATGACAAAATTCACTTTGTTGCCTGACCTTAGTTTGCCTTCCCTCACATTTCTGTCGTGTGACTCACTCTTTAATTAAATGATTGCAGCCCCCCTGACAAATTCGAAACCTATGTTGCAAAGCCCCAGCTCATCAGAGCATTTCAGAGGGAGCACTGACATCTGCACATGAGCAAAATGTCATCTCCCTCATCCCTCCTGCCTTGGAAACAGCCAGCCTGGTTGGCCTGACTGCAAATCCAGAGACAAATGGATGCTGCTGAGGGGCTGCTCCTGCACAGTGACACAGTGACCATGCCCAGCTGCCACATCAGATGGGACAGGCACCTCTCCGGGGCAGGGTGTGCTCCTGGGCTGGAGATGTTCAGCCAAAATCCCTCATCCTCCTGGCAGGTGCTGCCTCTGCTGCTTGAGACGAGGACAGGGAAGTTTTTTGTCTTGTGGGACTGGCTGTCAGCTCTCCTCACTCTCCATATTTTGAAGAGATGTGGGAGCGCTGCCGGTGCTGCTGCCCGTGCCACGCACTGGGATACCCCTGGGTAAAATCCAGGAGTGCTTGCTGCCTCTCTGGCCTCCCTTACCAGCCTGGAAGAGAGCATCCCTTTCCAGCAGCATATGCAAATCCTGATTTGTGAGCACAATTACCTGCTTTGTATGCACAAAACTGATTCACTTGCACATTCTGTGGGCATTGCTGAAGAGACCTGCTGGAGAATCAGTCCCTCAGGGCCAAATGCTGGAAGAAACAGCCTCTGATTTTGTGCTGTCGGGCCTGCTAGAGCAGTGGCATAAATGAGATGGATAGCTACCTTGATTAGCAGGTGCAAATGTGTTGAATTTTTTTCCCCCCATCTATAAATCAGACATTTCTTCATCAAAATTCTCTCATTGCATCCACAATTGCTATTCTCCCCCTACAAAGCAGTAAGCAGGAGCTTGAAAGAACCAGATGAAATGTAGTAGCAAAGGTTCTTTTCTGGAAATTGGCAGGAGGAGATTAAAAAAAAAAAAAAAGGTTTCCATCATCGTCCAAATGGGCCAGTTTGTCACCAGAGCCACAGATGGCACTGCTGTCTGGGTAGGGCAGGGGTGTGTTTGTGGGCAGGAGGCAGATGAAAGTCATTTTACACAGAGCTGTTTTTTTAAAGGCAACCTGTTAAGGGGATTTGGAGGTTGCAACCTTGGTGAGGGTGTGTTTGTGTTTATGAAAACAGCCATTCCTTCCTGTAGTTCAGTTTAATACCATGCAGGTTCTGTGCACATCAAGTAATATTTGTTTGTTCTTGTGCACTTCTGCTGTTTTTGCCGTTTGAGGATCCCAGTGCCTTTATTGACTTAGACTTTTATAGGATGAGGTTCTGTCTCTCAAAGGTATGGAGTTTAATAACTTGGTCAGAACCCATGTAACATCCCATTCCTTCTCCCGTGGTGGCACAGCTTGCCTCGTGCACCAAGCAGGGCAGGAGGCAGTTAACTCCCAAGCTAATTTAGCTCCAGGCTGAAGTGTTATACATAAACAGCAATCAAAACTCGTGCCTGCCAGGGGCCGAGTTCAGGTTATCTCTGCTGTCTTTGCACTCTCATTTTCTGTCATTAGAGTGTTTAATCCTGCAGCTGCTAATGTTCTCGTAATGGCATTTTCTGTGCTTGTCTAAAGAGCAGAGGGAGGAGGGAACAGGGATGGGTTTTGCTGTATGGAGCTGCTCCTGAACCCACCCCCCTGACTGGGCCATCCCACCGGTGCTGCAGGGGCTTCTCACCCCTCCATGGGCAGCTGTGGGGCAGTGCCCAGCCCAGAAGGTGACAGCTGTGGCACACAGGCCACCCTCGGGACCACTCTGCTTCCTTGCATTAGCTCATGTGTTCCTTGGAGGTGTGGTATAAGAGCTGAGCAGAAGATAATGAGAAATAAATCTCTGCAGAGCTTAAACTCAGGCACAATCCTTGGAGGTTAAGCTTGCACTTAAGTGCTGTGATGGATGAGGGTGAGGAGGGTGACTTGCAGCTGGGGTAGAGGAGGGATAACTGTCAAATTCACTCCAGGTTTTCTCTCCGTGCTCTGTGCCAGGTTAGCAGGGCAGGAGCCACCTTCTTTGTCTTGTTCTTTGAGTGCTAAACTGTTTCTGGAAAAGTTGCATTTCTCATCAGGATGAAGCAGAGGCTTAGGTTTGGAAAGAGCCATCCCTGAAGAGCCGGAGCAGCGGGTGCCAGGGGTAGAAGAGGAGATGTTCAGAGAGCTTTACTGGGAGGCTGGGAGTGTGGCACTGCAGCTTTGAGGCTCAGGGGCACTGAGGATGCTCTGCTGGGGCTGGTGAGTTCCCTGTAGGAGGTGTGTGTGTCCAGAGAGGTGAGGACACAAAAGCTGTGGCTGAGCTCTGTATCCCTTTGAGTGGGAGAGGCAGCCCTGAAACAGGTGTGAGCGTGTTCATGCAATGCTCACACAGCTGGAAAGGTGTGTGTTTATAGCCCCACAGCCTTTGGGATCCGGCTGCCACCCCAGCTGGGGTCTGGCCTTGTCCCCAGCATGTACCCATGCAGCTGGGGCACAGCCCTGGCACAGCAGGGCATTCCTCCAGGACACAGGGGAGTGCCAGCATTGGAGGTGCTGCCATGGAGGAGGGAATCACGGACACCAGCAGTGCCAAGAGAAGGCTGACAAGCGACAGCTTTGCTCCACCACTGCCAGAGCTCCTCCAGCTCCTTAAATGAAAGTGCCAGTGACAGCACAGAGCAGCTTCCCTGGGAGCACAGGGACTCGGGGAGCCTGCACTCCCTGTGCTGGGCAGGTGGATTAGGGAGTTCTTGCAGCATTTTCACCTCAGATTGGCTCTCCCCATAATGAAGCCAATGCCAGCATCCTGGCATGCTGGTAGTTCACCCTGCAGCCCGTTCTGCTGCTCCCAGGCACTGTGGGGATGGTCAGGGAGAGTGTGGGTGCACTGTGAAACCCCATTCCCCATTCCAGCAGAAGCAGCGGCACAGTGTGGAGAGTGTAATGAAGGAATAGTTCAGCAATTCTATAAAAAAAAACGAGAGCTAAAGCCTCCACCTGTTTAATAACACACTGGAAATACAATGTTGAACCTCCAGAGCTGAGCGCTGGGAGCTGCCCTCATTTATGCTGAGAGAGCAATGATCCTTCCTTTGGCTGTAACAGCTGAAAAATTGCCATGGATTATCCAACCTGGTTTGTGGCTCCTGAATCCAAAGGCAGAGGAAGGAGCATGCATGCCCATGCTGTGGGCAGGGTGTGGGGTGGTGGCAGTGGGAGCAGGATTCTTGCCCTGGGGGTTGGTAAGTCCTGATTCATTTGTGCTCCCACAGCAGCTGAACGCTGCACAGAGGCGTGCGCAGGACCTGTGGAAATTGCATCCAGCTCCAGGTGCAGTTATTTGTCAAACTTGGTTACTTTGGTTGACTTTGCCTTCAGACTCAGCTTGAATCCTAACTCAGGTGCAGCAGGGTTGAGTGGATAATTGTGTCCATCTCAGACGCTGTTGCTTTGAACAAAGACACTTTAGTTTGGCCTTTTGAAGTTTTATTTTAGCAGCATGTTGAAAAAAACACACCCTAAGGAGGGGTTAGAGGTATGGGAACCCTGTTTCCCCCACTCCAGGCACTTTAATCAGGTGTTTCTCATTCCATGGGGGTTAGTCAGGCTCAGCATTGTGTCTGGGAAGGATGGGGACAAATCAAAAATAACAGAGAAGTTTGGGGAACCAAAGAAGGAAGGTGGATGCTGTTGGGTAGAGGGCAAAAGCTCCTGAAAACCTGTAAGAGCACAGCAGGTTCTGCTGAATTTTTTTTGGGAGCCCCACTAATTGTCAGTTCATGGTTCTTCATAGAGGAATGGATCCTAAACCATCTGACCCGAGGCAATGGAGTCCTTACTGTTCCAGCAGACTGCAGCACTCAGCTGATCCTGTGCTGGGAGCCTTCCTATCCAGTTTCCAAAACTCTGCCAGAGAGGTGTAGATCACCAGGAAACCTGCAGAAAGCTGATCCCCACTCTCTCCTGCCCTGGATCTCTCCCCAGCTGGTGCCACCACTTGCCCTCTCACTTACTGAAATAAACCTCCCAATAAACCTCCCAATAAAGTCTTGAGCACCGGCTGTAGCTGCTGAAACTCCAGGATTGGAGTCGATAAAATCAATATTTCTCCTGGTTGATAGAGTTCCTCCTTCTGATGCCAAACTGATGGAGCAATAAACAAGCCAGCAGACAAAATAAACCCTCCTGCACTGTGGGAAGGGGGTTCATCACCCAGCACCCCCAGCCACTGATATGGGGGAGGCATTTGGGCCGTGGGACCCTGACCTCTGTAGGTGTTTTTTCTTTACTTGCTCTAATTTCTGTGGCAGGAACCGAGCCTGAGCCAGTGCCCCAAGACTCCCAGCTCTGCTTCGCCAGCACTTTGAGATGTCTCTCATTTGCAGAGCATATATTTGTTATGTAATAAGCGCCAGGAATTAATGATCCACAGCACGGCTGGGGAAACTTGCGTACTAAGCACCCAAGGAAAAAATAACTTTTCTTTTTTTAAAATCACTGATGGAGCCATTAGGACCTGTGTTTTCTTGCACCGAGACCGCCCCAGCCCCCAGGCATGGCAGAGCCTGAGCAGGGCCAAGCGCTGCCATCTCTCTCCCAACTCTTTCCCTTTGGAGCAGCAATGTTCTTGCTGCTCCTGTTATGAATCATGAGGTTAGCAGCTTTTGACAGATCATAAATCAGTGCTTCGAAGTCGCTAGGACAAATCCCAGGACATTTAATCTTTAATATTAGACGCGTTTGAGGCAGTGAATATTTCATGAAGGTGCTGTTGCATTTTAGCACATCATTAGCCGTCTCTTTTTTCCCCCCACTCTTTCCTTTTTTTGCTGCCTCTCCCTTCCCAGGCATCTTTTCCTCAAAAAAATTTCAGCGGTTGAATCCCCATCTTGCTCCCTCCTGACAATAAAGCTCTTTACTGTAATCCCTGTGAGGCATTTTAAGAACTTGCTTAGGATCCCGAGGAGCACACAGGTAGCTGCCAGTCTGCATTGCCACTGTGAGGGGGGTCCCCACCTCCCCAGCATCCTCCTCAGGTCCCCACCTCAGCAGTGTTTACAGCTCAGCTTTGCTGCACCATCAGGCACGATGGGGAGAGAGGAGGGGAGGGAGGGGGAAACACTGGCAGCAGCTTGTAGCAGAAAGTCCACGTGCAAATCCAATTAATCTTTTGATTTTGCTGTTTCTTGCTCCGGGTTATGTATTTCTAGCAAACACTGAATCAATTTGGGCCAAGTGCAGTCAGGTTTCTGGTGTGGGGACTGTCTTCTCCTGCTGTCAGAAGAGAGGATCAGGGTGAGGCAGCACCCAGAGAGCATAGGGGAGCAGGGCTGGGAGCCTGTTCACTGTGGGATGGGCACACAGCTTGGGAACTGGCTATGGAGGATGGAAGTTGGGGGGTTTTGCATCTTTCAGTGGGAGTTTGGGCTGCAGGAGACTCTGCTCTCTCGTCCTGGTGCCAGATGGCAGAGCAGAGGTGGAAAGGGGATGTGGGATGGGTTTGTGCTGTCCACCTTGGGGATTGCACAGGGTGGACACTGCTCTGCTCAAGCAAGGTCAAGGTCCCTGCTGAGGAGTGAGCCCCTGGCTGCAGGACTGCACTGGAGCACTGGTTAAGGACGGACCTTCCACACCAGGAGTCCCCAGCTACTGTGGGTGCTGCATCATGCAATCCCCTCCCTGAGAGGAGATTAAAAAGAAGCATTAAATTACATAACAATTAAAAAGAAACCTACAGGTTTTTTGCAGCTTTCCACATCTCCTTCTCCACACCTCCTGGGGGTTTCTGGAGTCCAAAGTGCTCCAGAGGCACAGGAGGGACCAGAATGGCTGTGACAAAGCAGAGATGGGCAGCAGGGGAGGAGGACCTGACTCTGCAGTCACTGGCATGCCTCTGGGCCAGAAACATCTCATCCTTGCCTGCTCTGTTGCAGGAGAGTGCAGCTGCCATGAAGGGTACGCCCCGGACCCCGTGCATCGGCACCTGTGCGTGCGCAGCGACTGGGGCCACAGCGAGGGGTGAGTGGGGACACGGAGCTGGGCTGGGTCTGCCCCGGCTCCTGCTGCCCTGAGGAGCTCAGTTCTCCTCCCCTTGGCTCATCCCCGTGCTGCTTGCCCAGCCCAGTGATGTGCTCAGCTGCTTTTGCCCTCTCTCCTGCCAGGCCCTGGCCCTACACGACGCTGGAGCGGGGATATGACTTGGTCACAGGAGAGCAGGCACCAGAGAAGATACTCAGGTGAGTCAGAGGAGGGTTCAGCTGGGCATTTGGGAAGGGAGAGCCACGAGGACATCCCAGTGGATGCAACCTCTAGGTCAATCCCAGCTTGTTCTTGTGCTGGCGAGGTGACAAGTGTCACTTGTTTGTGACAGAGCTGAAAGATTAGTCCATATTTAGCAGGCAGAAAATGGTTCCCCTCTTGTCCCTTCAGCAAACGTGAAGGCAGCACGTACAGAAACTCCTCCTGGAATAAAAAAAAGAGTTTTCCCATCCCCACCTTCTCCTGTCACATCTCCATTCCTCTCCCATTTGGCTTTCAGGACAAGACCAAATCCTTGGTTTATCTCATGGTGCCACCACTGCTCTGACTTCTGAGCGGGCAGTGGAGGGCCACCATTCCTTGGGGACACTCTGTTCCTGTGTGACATGTTTGTCCTTTTTCCAGGTCCACCTACAGTTTGGGTCAAGGGCTGTGGCTGCCAGTCAGTAAGAGCTTCGTGGTACCCCCTGTGGAGCTTTCCATCAATCCCCTTGCCAGCTGCAAGACAGATGTTCTGGTGACAGAAGATCCAGCAGATGTCAGGTAGGAAGCAGATTTCTTGTTTTCTTCATGCTTGAGTGCCTACACTGCTCTTTAAATTGTTATTGAGGATACAGTAATTTCTGTGATGATAGGTTTGATTACTTCCAATAAGAACTCTGATGTGATTGCTCTCCATGCTCTTTGGGCTGATGGGTCTAGGCCAGGCCTGAGTGTGTAACTCTGAAATCCCTCAGTACAGGCAGGTGAATTGGTAGGAACCTGTGGCAAGGCAATTTGAGAGTGGCTTAAATGAAATGTTAGATTGAAGTGCTTAAATGGATGCATTTGCTGGGATGGAGTGGCATCTTTCTGACACTCATACCTGTATCACATTCACCTGGCCACTGGTATCTGCTGGGATGCTCATCAAAGGTGAAAGGCCATGTTGCTCATCCAATAATTACAAAATTAGAGTTAGTTGGTTTTTTTGGGTTTTTTTTTGTTTTTTTTTTTTGTTTTGTTTTGTTTTTTTCCTTTTTGGAGTTCAGTGAATGCCTGGACATTTCACTGACACCTTGGTGGTGGTTATCCTCTTTGGTCTGGCTTACAAGGGTTTAGCTTTAAATTATAAGGGTTTAATTTTGAAGGTATTTAGTGTGTATTTCCCTCTCTCCCATTAAATTAAGACTGAGCATGTGACTGTTGGGTGCCAGGGAGGCTCCGTGTACCCTACCCTCCCTCCCTCCCTTCTTGCTGCTTTCTCCTGTTGACTCCAGGCACAATTTCCTGACTTGCAAATTCTTGGTTGTGTTATGAATCATATCCCTGGGCACCAGCAGGATCCTCGTATCCCCCAGCCCCTTCTGTCTTGTCTTTTCCCAAAGTGATGAGGAATGGATTTCCATTCTTCTGTCCCATCATCCTGGCAGGGCTGTAGTTAATGCAAGTGCCTACAAAAGCTATGGCAGAGCCAGAACTGGCATCTAAGATGCCCTCACTTCCAAGTGCGTGTGTTTTTGTTGCTAATTAGTGCTTGTTCCCTTTCCTGTGAAAAGAGACTGGTGGTGTATATCTATCACAGTTTGGCTCTTTTAGGAGTGTTGTTTTTTCTTGTCTGCAACAATTTCTGCTTTTCATTTGAGAAGGGGAGGGGTTTATGCTAACATTTTCCAAGCCAAAGTGCCAGGAGAACATTATTTCTTTCTTTCCTCCTCACATCTTCATTAAAAGTGCCTCAGTGAAGGTAGAGGCTCAGAAGCTTGTTTTCTGCTCCAGTGCAGTAATTGTCTCTGGGCACTGCTCCTTGTGGAAAAGTCTCTGTCGGGATGGATGAGTGCCAGGCAGGAGGAGGGGAGGTTTTGGCACAAGGCTGTTGCCTGCTCCCCTCATAAGTGGAACCTGAACTGAAAATTCCAGGTATAAATACTGGAGTGGCTCAGGTAGAATAAGGGAGTTGTGAGTTCATGGCGCTTGTGTCTCACACACAGGAGTTGCTGAATTATTAAAACTTTAATAAACGCAATAATAAATATTTGATGTTGAATTATGGAAAGTTTCACAGATACAGTAAGAAGTGAAAAGCAATCTATTGTTTCTACATTAGAAGTGAAACACTTCTCAAACGAGGAGCTGCAAGCTCAGGATCCTCAGCACCCTGGGATGGGTGGAACCCTCTTCTGAAGTTCTTGGGTGCTTTCATGCAATGAGAAAGGTACTTTCAGAGCTGCTTATCTTGCAGCCTCTTTGCTTTATCTCTGGCACGAGCAGCTTCTCAGGGGAACAGCTTGGGTGGTTCAGATGTTCAGGTGGTGATCCAGAACGTCAGATCATCATGAGAGGTGAGCACGTGCTGTCCATGGTGTAGGTGTTCAAACGCAGCCATCCCTCCCCCTGCCTGGAGGGGTCCTGTTTCCTGCCTCTGGCACTGTGGCAGCACTGCTGGCCCTCCGTGCTGGCAGCTCCTGCAGGTGAATCACAGAATCCTTTGGGTTTGAAAAGAGCTCAAGGATTGAATCCAACCTGTGACCAACCCTACCTTGTCACCCAGACCAGTGTGCTGAGTGCCAAGTTCAGTTATTTTCTGAATATTTCCAGGGATGGGAATTCTACCACCTCCCTGGGCAGCCCCTTCCAATGCATGACAACCTTTTTCCAGTGAAGAAATTCTTCCTGAACCTGCAGTGCTTGGGCTTTAATACAGTCCCATCTCCATGCCTCAGCACCCGGCGTGCCCTGTTTGCTGTCTGTGACACTGATGGTGGCTTAGTGCTGTGTTCCTTCTGTGTCTGTAATAACGAGCGTGCTGCATTCCTGCAGACCTTTCATTAGTCTGACACCTTTGGCTCTGGGGTCACTTGTCTTGAAGAGTTTAATGGAGGGAAATGGCAGAAAGCCTGCTTTTGAGAAAACAAGTGATGAAGTCTTTACAACTCAGGGGGTTAAAGGTTCAAATGTGGTCTTGTGTTTTTATGAAGATGCTTGAGATGCAGAGGGACAGGTGGGGCTCGGCCTTTCAGCAGCTCTCTGGGGAAATGCTGATTCCAGTGCTGATCTCTGTGTGTTTCACTGCAGCAAGCTGTGCTTTGGTGGATGGGGATGAAGGGCCCAAATCTTCTCCTGCTGCAGCCAAGTCATGAGAGAAACTTCCAGCAAACAGGAGCCAACGGGCTTCGTGCAGACATCCCCCTCGGGGTGCTCCAGGGGCTTCAGGGGACAGGAGTGTGCAAAACTTGGTGCTGGAGGTTTTAGGGCTGTGAGTCATAAATTAGGAATGAGAGTGCTTAGAGTTAATGAAACTTGCATATATAATTTATCAGTGACCATACTGAGCATCCCTTGCTCACGGTGACGTCTTTGTTCAGAGGAGCTTGGCCAGCTCTCCCTACAGCCCAGGGTCCTCCCAGGCTGGGCAGGCTGTCCTTGCAGCATATTCCCTGCCAGGACAAGAAATACATCCCAGTCCTACCTTGTCTTGCTTGTTTTCAAGACCCCTTTTTGTTTCCCTTCCATGTTTCTCTCACCTATATTTCTCCCATAACCTGCTGTTAAACACAGTAGTCTGTAAAATTTTGTTAAACAAATTACTGTTATACGTTCACTCCTTCTGCTGGCCTTCCCTGGACACCTTGCCACCTCTGTTTGAGCCTTTGGAAGGTACAGCTTGTCCTGTGGGTCCAGAATTGCTCTAATTGTGGCAGTGTATGGGAAGGACCCACAGCCCCAGCCCTCAGGCCCTGCTGCTCCGGCACCCCTGCAGGGATAATAAAAACATCCCTGGAGGAGATAGTAAAAATATCCCTGTAGGGGATAATAAAAGCATCTCTGCAGGGGATAATAAAAGCATCCCTTGGGGCACACACAGCTGTGGGGGACCAAGAGGAGAGCTAACCCCGGAGGCAGAGCAGGGCACTGGCAGATGCCCCTGAGGTCACGGTTCACTCCCCACCCGCTCTGCTGAAAAGTTGGTAATTTCTGTTCAGCAGCTCTAAATCAGAGGCACGAGCCTCAGCTGCTGCCTGACATGACATACTGCTTTATCGTTATGGCAACCATAGAAACAAATAAAAGCCTTGCCTTCACTTGACAAGCCTTTGAGATGTCCTGATGGAGAGACAAGTGTTCAGCAGCAGAATGAATTCTCTTGAACTCGCTGTCGATTCATCTTCGTTTTGCTCCCAAGTGAGCCCCTTTGCTCTCTGAATTCTTTGGCAAAATACAATCAACTGGATTTTTTTTTTATTTCTACTTTTTCTTTATTTGTTTGTTATTTTTATTTTCAATCCTCTCAGAGGCAGAACACTCTGCTCCCCCTCTCTGTGCCCTCATGAGTCCTGTCTTCTGTCGAGGATGGGAGCAAGGCTTTTTCTCCTTGCCCATGGCACTCAACCATCTCAGCTATGCTGTGCTCTTGCAGCCTCACTGCTGCCCCAGCCTTACAGGGGTTTTGAGTGATATTTTGAAGGGATTTTGCAGTGATTTGGGCACTTGTGATTTTGCAAGCCAGCAGTGATCACTGCAGTGTGAGGCTTCCTGGGACTGGAGGAGGATGAAAAATTAAATGGATGAGAAAGGCAAAGAAGGATCTGGGCCAGAAGAGTGTGGAAACAGCTTTGCTGTCCCTGATGTTGCAGCAGCAAAACTCATCTGTCTGTGCCTTAACCTCCTTCCTGATCTGCAGGAGCACAGATGAATGAGGGCAGCTGCAGGTGAGGGTCAGGAGGTCGGTGTGGGATGGGATATGGCATGCAGGCAGAGGGCACCTTGCCAGCTCTTCTTGCCATTGGTGCAGGGGATACCATGGACACTTGATCCTTTTCCCCCTTCTTTTCTTTCTGCTGCCCCCTGGAGAAGAGCAGGCTGTGATTTCTGGGTGCTCAGAGCCATGGGTGCTCAGCCAGGAGGTTGGGGGAGAGGGGAAGCCCCTTTTTCAGGCTGCTCCTGAGCAGGGGCCCGTGGCTCTCCTGCAGAGCCTGCTGCTCCACTGGGGCCAATGAAAAGGTGTGAGTGGCTGTAGTCATGGCTGTGATGAATGGACAGCTTTGCACGATGGAGCAAATTGATCATTGCATCAGCAGGCACAACTTACTCATTTCTGCGGAGAAGGCAATTCATTACTGTGCACGTCAGAGACACCATCATCCCCACAGATAATGTCCCTGTGCTCTGGCCTGGGCTCCTTAGCACCCTGAGATGCTCTGTCTCTCAGAAAGTGGTGGAGAAGCATCTCTTGGTGCTTAACACTGGGACAGAGGCAGCCTTTGGCCTCATCCTCCGCAGAGCAGGGACAGATGCTTTACAGAGAGGCAGCCAGCAGCCCCTGCCCTGCAGCTGTCAGCTGAGCTTGGTTCTGGCTGCCTACCAGGATTTTTTCTCCTCCCTGCCTCCTGCTGTGATTTATGAGAGCAGGTTAGAAGAGTCAGGTACGTCTCACTTCACCATGGGGTGACTAAATGGAGATGTAATCTTGCGGCAGCCACCGAAGGGTGTGAGCAGCAAAATAAGAGAATTAGGGGAGCAGTGTGATAGGGAAAGAGGGGGAAACTTCCTCCAAAAAATGAGCTGAAATCACCCAGGAAGGATCTAGGGTAGGTCAGAATTGAAATGTGGATCACCCAGCACCTCGGGGCAGTGCAGGGACTTTACTGCCCTCAGCCTGTCTCTGCCTGGTCCATCAGCAACCATGGCATCCTTCATACCCAGAATCCAGGGAACATTTCAGCCCTCCCTCATCCTGGGCTCTTAGTAACTCCTGCTGCAGTAAGACTGAGCTTTGCTCTCTGTGCTCTGCTGTGTGAACTCGCTGCATTTTTGAGGTCTTAATGCTGCGCCGTAAAACTGCACAGAAAATGATCAAACCTCGTAGGGACAGGGGATGTAAATTTGGGCCTGGCTCATAGGAAAATCCATTGCAGGGAGCATCAGCAGCAGCTACAAGTTTGCAGCTGAGAGATTGCAGTTCCTCTCGTCCATGGTGCTGCAGAGCCCAGGACGGAAAAAACCCCAGCGTGAACAGATTTTGTTTATATGTTTATGGAGACAATTAAAAATACCCCACACTTGCCAAATCTGCAAACGCTGTCTCACACCCAGAATGATTCCCTTTGATGTCTCTGGGATCTCCTGTCACAGAGTAAGGTTTGGCAGTGTAGCTCCTCCATATTCTCCATATGGATCTGCTGTTGTAGCTGTGTGTCCATCCACCCATCCCTGCAGGATCTGCGTGGAGCAGGATCCTGCCAGGGCTGAGACAAGCAGTGGTACCAAGGGTTTGGAGGGGGAAGCTGGGCTCTAACACACTGTGAATGCTTAGCAGAAAGGGTAGCGCAAGGTAGCAAAATCAGACCTTGGGTTCCTGTGTTGAAAGGTGTTTTTCCCTCCCTGTTTGATGTTGTTATTTGTTTTTATGTTGCTGCCTTTGTTTTCTGTTAACCAGAGGCTGGAGTGTGCTTTGTAGCTGCCTGTTCAAAGCACAGCCCCTTGGCCTCTCTGTTTATACAGCCTCTCTGTACTATTTTTCCTGAATTACAATTTTTTAGTCCTATTTGAATTTTATTACCTTTTGCTTTTGTGTGCAACTCCTGCTTGAGAAAGGGACTAGAAGGTTTGCAGGAGGAAGGACCAGGCAGCTCATACTATGGCCCAGTGTGCTGGGATGATGCCCAGGTGGAGCAGTGACACTGGGAAATGGCTTTTCTTCAGTTATTTCTTAACACAGCTCAGTAGAAGGAACTGGCACTATCCAAAAACCAGTTCTGGTGAGATTTCAGTTGCCTAAAACTTGCCTGATATGGATGGGATCTACTCTTCCTTTCCTGTAATTATTGCTGGATCACTTCAGCCGAAGGACAAAAGTAATAAAATTCAGTGGAGCCAAAATGTTCCTGGGAGTGTGCCAGGAACCTGTGACAGGCTGCACAGCCAGGGAGGAAAAACCACCTCTGTGGAGACAGCAGGAATGGAGATGGACACAAATAGGGCAGCTTTGTCCTCCTGCTTTTAGGGCACTGCAAGAAGATCCTGTCCCTTGCAGGCTTGGGAAGGGCTCTTGGAAAGGGCATCTCACCAGGAGCTCAGGGAGAGTCCCTGGCTCCCTTCCTGGCAAAGCCAGGGCACGCTGCACCATGGAAGAGAGACCTCTTGGTAGGTTTTTATGGGGATTTATTAATTGCTAAAGCCAAAAAGGGGATGCACAAGCTGCTGCAGAGGAACATGGTCTCACTGTGGAGGAATGAGGGACAGCAGCTCAGGCCAAGGGGCAAAGCTCCTGTTTGATTTCCACCCCATGGCAGCCAGGGCTGGGCACAACCAGTGACCCAGGGCTGCAGTGCTCCATGAAGACAAGTGAAGTTAATGAGTTTCAGCTCCAGCTCCTCAGCAGCAGGGCCAGGGTGATGTTTTCACTCCTAAATGCAGTGCCCCACTGCTCTGGCTTCTGCTCTCCAGGGATTTTCTCCACTCCAGGATGTCACCCTGGCTCTTGGGGTGATTTATGAGGAAAAAATGCACTTTGTGCCTTTAGTGGAGCACTTTGCAGGCAGCTTAGCGTAACTTTGCTTATGCAGTGATGCTCCTTCTCATTCCACAGTTTCCAGATGCAGGAGACGTGGTCTGCAGACCCTCCCTGGCCCTCTCACCTCCAGGCAAAGGAGCAAAATCAGCTCAAAATGAGATTAGAAGCACGAAAAAGTTTAGTGCGTGGTTTACAGGCAATGCCAGCGTTGTACAGAGAGGAATGCTGTGTCCTGTGTGGCTTGGCCCACTGGCTCACCAAGCCTTTTCATGTGAAAATCCACTGCCTTTGCCTCCACTCCACAGATTTTGTATCATTCCCCTTTTGATCTGTGTGTTTGGTCTCCTCTTCTGATTTAGATGTTTTGAGTTCTTGTCAGGGCTTTTTCTAGTCTCCCCAAAGTGGGCTGCTGACTACAGAGCTAAAAGCAAAATCTTCCCTGACTTTTTCCTGCTGCACATGTTTCAGTCCTGGCGATCTGGGTGGTGGCGATGCTTTCCCAGGCACTTTGCTGGGAAACTTAACTGTGTTAAGCAAAATATTGTTTTCAGGGACTAAATCAAAGAGCAGTGCAAAGCAGAGAGGTTTGGAAGGAGGGCTGGGGAATGAGAAGGGGGAAAATAACATCAAGAAAATTAGGTGAAGTCTTGCAAAAAAATAATCCCATCTTGGGAATTGCCCTGCTTTCACTGCCTGAAGAATTACTGTGCCATAATCAATTCAGCTCTTGATGTTTCCTGTGGTGTTTTTGATATTATGAGATGCTATTGACTGCAACCCAGTGCCTTTTATCACAAGCTGGATGGGTGCAGTTGGGGACCCACTGCTGCAGGCTGGGCCACGCTCAGGGCTGGACTCCAGCCTGGTCTGAGTGCAGGCTGGGATGGCAGTGCTGGGAAGGAGGGATGGGGATGAGCCACAATCTGTGTAGAAGCTCTCCAGTGCCTGTTTCTCCTCCAGCAGAGGCAGCAGAGGTGGCTGGTATGGAGCAGAGTGGAGAGGAGGCCAACAGAGGGTGAGGAGTCCCCATCTGCACTGGAACACGTTCAGGAGTGTTGGCTCAGCAGCTGGACGAGTTCTGGGGGAGAACCTACTCCTGGGCAGTGCACAGCAGAGTGCATCCACAGGGCTGGGGAGCTCCATGCAAACTGATGTTTCACTTTATGTGTAAAGGCAGAGCTGTCCTGTGTCTGTCCCAGGCTGGGGGAGTGTCCCCTGCTGCTGCTCTCCCTCCTGGCTGGTGGCTGTCCCCCTGTCACTGCCTTGTCACATCCAGCAGCAGCTCGTGGGGAGCCAGGACCCAGCAGCACACAGTTAAAGCCCAGCTAATACTGCCCTGCTTGTGCTGAGGGCTTAAAGTGACACAAATGAAGCAGCTGAGCATTAAGGCAGGATGCTGTGTAAATATGCACTGAGCTTTTGCAGGGAGAAGTCTCTTCATTCACTTCAGTCCACATTTCCTTTCTTTTACTTTTTTTTAATCACTGTGTATCAAACACAAACAGGCCAGAGCTGGGAAGTGTTAGTTCTGACTGTGGGTGCTCCGGGTTTGGCTTGTGGGCTCTCTGGGGCCATAGTAGAGCTTTATATAGAGCTTTAAAACGGGTATGATAAAGTTGTGACTGGATAAATAAGTGGCTTATTCACCTGATGGAATCATAGAAGCACAGAATGGTTTGGGCTGGAAGGAATCTCAAAGATCATCTTGTCCAGCACCCCTGCCCACAGTGGCTCACACTCTGCATTCCTGCTGGGTGGCTCCAGTTGCCATCCTGCATCCCTGAGGGAAGGGAGAGCTTTGGGGGCAGGCAGGGGTGCCCCTCTGCATCCTTGAGCCAAGGATTCAGCTCTGCATGTGTTGGGAGACCTGGCTGCTTCTCTTCCTTACAGGAACTTCTCAAGGACTTCAGGGAGGAGCAGATCATTCCTGCCTGATGTGACCATTGGCAAATCCTAGGCAACCCCTCCCACACTCCTGCCTGGGAGCTGGGTCCAAGGGGAAGGAGCACTCCTGGCTTTGTGTTGGTTTGCCCCAGTACCAGACCAAGGGAGTGAAATGGTTTTTTTGGGTGGGTAAAGCTGTAATTTTTGCCTGAGCACAGCTGATAAATGATACTGATAGAATAGCATTGGCAGTGCTATTGACCTGAAGGGGTTTTCATGGCATCACACTGGGAGCTCAGGGAGGGTTACAGGATCCCTTTTTCCTGGTAAAATTGGGATATGCTGCATCACAGGCAATTCATTATAAATGGAAACCTCCTCTTCTTACAGAATCATAGAATGCTAGGTTGGAAGCAGACCCCGAGGAATTATTGAAGCCTGCTTTATAGAAAGGGAAAAGAAAAGGAGCTTTTAGTATGGAAAACTTCACTGCAGTAAAAATAGCACCTGGCTTGCTTAAAAAGCACAAGTGGGCAGCAGATGGACTTGGAAGCAGCAGGAGTGGCTGGGTGGGGGGATACACGTGTAATTGGGGAGCAGGCATGCAAATCTGCTGCTTCCCAGGGTGGAAAAGAAACCACAGAAAATCCTGCCTTGGAAAGGGAGGGGTGGGAGGTTGTTCCTGTGGAGGCTGGACATTGTCCTCCATCTGTCTCTGTCTCTTGGTGTCCTTCCAGCTGTGCAGCTGTGGGTGACAGGGCATGCAGAGAGGTGGGAGCCTTCCCACAGGTACTCCAGCCACCCCTCCTACACACACACGCCTTTCCCTGAATCACCAGCTCAGGCAGAGTATTCCAGAATAGCCCCAAACCATCTCATTTTTGGGGAGGGTGTGGGTTTGGCTCTGCAAAGCCCGGCTGGAGCATCTGGAATGAGCTCTGGCCTCTTGGCAGCAGCTGTGACAGCATGGCCTGGGTCAGCATGTCACCTGCTGTAATGGGCTGCGAGTTTTGCAAGGTTCATCCAGTCTGTCTTGGCTTTCCCAGTGGGAACAGGGCTGGGAGAGGTTTGGGCTGGGAAGGCTGGAGCAGTTCAGAGGGAGCTGAGCTGGTTTGCAGGGCCAGCACGGTGTCTGCATTCAGCATCAGTCCTGCAGGCCTCGGGGTCAAGCACTCGCACAGGCGCTTCCTCACAGCAAAGCTACAGAAATAAAACCCAACAGCAAGTGCTGGGTGACCTATTTAGGAAATCCAGGACTCTGCTTGGACTTGATGCTGCACAGGCCTGGCAAAGTCAGCCCCACATTTCTCAGGTGGGAGAGCTCAGGGGTGACGTGGCCGCCGAAGGCAGAGGAGGGTGGGCAGTGCCACACGGAGGGTGGGCAGCCCCCACAGCCCAAGGGGAGCAGGGTCTGTGCTGCCCATCCTTGCTGTGCATGCAGGAGCAGGACACATGTGGCATCTTCCAGTGGCACATCTGAGCCAGGGAGCTCAGGCAGTTGTAGATCCCTGCCCACCCAGGGGGATGGAGTTAATGGGACAGCCAGAACATCGGTCACAGACTCGTGTAGCTCTGGGGTGGGTTGCCTCACTCAGCCACAGTTATCCTGTGACAAAATCATCTTTGGTGGGATTTCCTCTGGCTTGGCCAAGATGCTGTTAGTAGGGAGATGGCTTTTGGCATTGAGGATGGCACTGGGCACTGCCCCACCCTGCTCTTGCTCTGTGAGCTGGGCAGTGGGAGCCTGGTGGGGAAAATAATTCCTCTGACTTCAACACAGACAGACTTTGCTGCCAAACTCCTCCATTCTCCAGAACATTAGTGTGAAAACCAAACAAGATCAGGGCCCAAAGAGCTTGAGAAATGGAACAAAAACCTCCCTGTCACATCTCCCAGCACAACTCAAAGGCTGGTTTTGTACAGTCCCTGGGCCACCTCGTGGTTTCATGTCGATCCTTATCCGTGGTTGCTTTACTCATAACTTCCGTGCATCGCTCTGTCAGGTTATCTGCTGCAGTCCAGACAGATCAGGTATTTCCCTTTCCTTAAAAAAGGGAAAAAAAAAAGATAAAAGTTGTCTTATCACAGAAAGATAAGAAGTGAATCTGATATTCTTCAAAATCAAGAGGGAGACAGGGAGGGAGGGGACGAGGACCAGCCTGTCTGGCAGGAAGTGTCACCCTCTGTCACTTGTCCTGCCCAGGTGTGCCTGTGGATGGGATTGATCCCTGTGGGAATGTGCCACCCCCACTCTGGGTCCATGAGCTGCACAAGCTGCCACTGGCACATCCAAGAGCTTCCAGAGCTTCCACCAGCTTCAAGCCCTCCTGCCTCACCCCATCCCAAGGTCTCTGGTCCCCTCAATGTCCCCTCCCAGTGCAGATCTCACTGCCCTCCCTGGAGCCCCCCAAGCAGGAGGAGTTCCTACCTCTCCGGGTGACAAAATCAATACCAACAGCTTCCATTAATATTCTAGGAATGGCAGAGAAGATTGACTGCCTCATTAGCAGGCATCGTGTGAAACTCTGACAATAATTAACAACTCAACGGTCTTATTTGCTGGCCTATCACAGAAGTATTCAATCAAAAATGTAATTTGCTCGACGCTCTCATTTACCATAAAGAGAATATTCCTTCAAAGTTTTAAATAGACTAATTAAGAGGGAAGAAATACAGGGGAAAAAATTATTAACAGTATAGTTTTAATGGGAAATTACTGGAGCGTATTAATAATGCAATAACCATTTTTAACAGCTGTCTGTCAGTTTGTGGGCCGGGGTAATTAAATTAGTCACTAAAGGGTCACTCAGATTAGGTGTCAGAGAGCAGCACTGGGGCTAAGGAAGGCACATCAGGAGAACTGCTCTGGCACAAGGAGAAGGGTGAGATGCTGATGTTGAAGTCAGGGTCCCTCAGAAATCCCCAAGGACCCTGCAGGGGTGGGAATCCCCAGTCACAGGAGGCACCTCTTTGGTTCAGGCGTTCCAGGAGATGGGAGGAGAGGGGCAGAGCTTTGTGCTGCCAAGGCTGGGATGTCTCTGGGAAAGTAATAAGGAGGAAGAGTCTTGTGTGAGCATGAGCATGGCCTGGGGTGGCCTCCGTGACGTCTGCTTCAGCCTGATGCTGCTCAGGTTTTTAATCTCTTTTCCAGAGCCAGAAGGCAGCGATGCAGGGGATTTTTGGCAATTTCTTTCAAGGCTTTTATATTCTGCGGGTTTCAGGCTTGTGTTCCCCCTTCCTCCAACCCTTCGCCCCTTCTGAAATGCATTGCAGTTAATTTTGGATGTTGTTGAGCCTGGGAACGCATCTTTCCTGACGCCAGCCCATTAAAAAAATATATTTACAGTTCCATAAAGCAAAGCCAGCTGCCAAGGTAACGTCCTGCTGGCTCCCTCGTGTTCCAGGCGCAGAGTAAGAATTTGGAAAGGCTGGATTTGGATTTGCTTCTGTGAAGAAGGAAGATTTTAAGCCCAGCAGAGAGGTTTCTACCTGAGAAAATCATTCTGTCCTGCCTGGGGAGGTCTTGTAGGGTAGCAGGGTGCCCAAGGGACCCTGGTGCTTGTGTTCAGGGCCCGGGGATGCTGCTGCCATTCTCTTTCCTTCTCCCCTCCATCAATCAGGATGTGGATGCCTCTGGGTCTGAGTGGGAAGGGATTACACCTTCCAGTGTGGTTTTTTTGAGATTTCATTCATTTTCTCAATTTTGTATTGAAGTAGGACCTTTTCCATAGTATGAAACCAATTTGCTACAAAGCAGTAATCAAATCCTAGAGGAAAACCTTCATCCATCAAGAGGAACCAAACAAAGTGGTGGTTGGGGTGTTTGGAGGGCACAGAGGTCTCTGAAACCATGACCTACATCATGCAGAACAAGGACATAAATTTCCATATGTTGGCTGTAGGTCTGGACTTTTTTTGGACAGCTTTCCTACTCTTAATTTTACCTTTTCTCACTCTCAGGACCTGTAGGTGGCAGAGGGGATGGCAGAGCCTGAGAGGTTTCAATTTTCATGAATCAACAGAAGGGTTTTTCCATAATTCTTTCTCACATCATCCCCATTTGAAATTTAACTGCAGAAATGGTGTGATCTCTCTGAAGTGCTTGGGGCTTTCTGCTGCTCTTTTTCTATCATTAAGACATGTATAAAGCTAGAAGTTGCTCTAAGTGGGTGATATGGGCAGCAAACGTGCTCCACATGGCACATGGGAGTTAAAAACTACCCAGTGCATGCAGCTCTGGTTCAGCTGTTGGCTCCTCAGATCACTTCAGGAGGAGCACAAGGAGCATCCTGGGTGAAGTGAAACAGTAAAACCCATCAAAACCCACCAAAATATCCCAGCAACAGAAACAACCCAGACCTGTGCCCACCCTTCCTGAAACAGTAAAACCCATCAAAACCCACCAAAATATCCCAGCAACAGAAACAACCCCAGACCTGTGCCCACCCTTCCTGAAACAGTAAAACCCATCAAAACCCACCAAAATATCTCAGCAACAGAAACAACCCCAGACCTGTGCCCACCTTTCCTGCAGCCTGGGTGGGCAGTCGGACAGAGGCAGGCCTCCTCTGGCTCCACGTGAGGGGGAATTACAAGCCATATAGATTATTTTAATGGCCGTATTACTTCCAACTGTGCCTCCACCATCTGTTCTTCCCCAATTACAGATGCAAAAACCCAGCATGTTTCCCCATTTGGGCTGTAGAGGATGAAATACAAGCGTTGTAAAAGGGTGTATATTCTCCCAACAATGCATTTGGCACCTGTGAGGTTTTCCTGGTGTTTTTGCCAGGTCGGGATGCTCAGCCTGGTCCACTCTGCTCTGCATCCTGGCCCACGCCTGGGTCCATGGGCAGAGGGAGCTGTTAATAAAAGGAAGAGGCTGTTTTGCTACAAGATTTGTCTAAGCTGTGCAGGGCAGCTGAATTATTAACGCTGACCAAGTGTCTCAAGTGCTACAAAACTCGACAAGAACCTCTTACCTCCGGCACAGTGATAAACAGGATTGAGGCATGGTGGGAGGGAGGGAATTAAGACAGGACATCAAAGACTGGATTTCATCAAGTAAATCATGCCATTGCTCCAGTAAAAGAGCCCCTAAATGTTTTATTAGGGATTTTCAACAACTACCAAAATTAAGATGGAAGGGATGAATTATTAAAAAATAGATTAACTAAACCAGCCGCTGAATTAAACATGAAAGGTGTCTGTTGGGAGGAGCACGGCCACTGTGTGCTGCAGGCATCTCAGTCCTCCAGCCAGGCATGCTGGAAGGGTCTGGAGAGGGTGAATGGCAGTGCTGGGGGCATGGAGCGCCACAGGCTGCTCTGCCAGGTCAGGAGTGATTGGAGAGACTGGCTGCAGGGTCAGGAAAGCAGAATGCCAGGTGCTGCAGAGGTGTGAAAAGAGGGGTTCTGCCTCGGGGGGATGCAGGCTGAAGATGTGCAAGGGGCAGCCAAGGAAATAACTCTGGTCCTCTGTTAAATAATGCAGGCGGTGTAGGTGGAAAAAGGAGACTTGCCTGAAGTATTTGAACCAGGATCTGAACTTCCTTTTCCTGTGTTTTAATCTGGTTTTACCAACTCAAAACCACCTGTGGCAGAACAGGGACTGAGAATGGGGCTGGGACAGGGACTGGGGATTGGCTCAGGGGTTGTGATGGGAATTGGGCAGCTGCTCCTCCAGGTTTGATGCTTATGGCATTGGATAAGGGTAAATGAGGGTTTGTAGGGGCCAGAGAGCCCCCAGGTGAGGGGATGAGTGAGGAGAGCTCCTTTGACCCCTCCTCCAGTGCCCCTGGGAGGACAGGACATGATTTGGGTGGCACCAGCATCTGGAACAGCTGGAAGAAGGAGTCTGTCCATGCCCCTGCACAATTAGGCCACATTGCCGTGCCCCTGGTTTGCTTCTCGTGCTAAACCTCTCCCACCTGTTAAAAACAGAGACAGCATCTCAAACTCTTCCTAAAGCAGCTGTGTGCTCCCAGTTTGGTGTTTCTGTGCCTTCGCTGTACGACCTCTCCTGACATTCCCCAAGCCAGGATCTGGCAGCCTGTGCAGGTGCAGCAGGGAAGAGAACAGGAGATGAAGAGATGCTGTTGTGTGTGGTTTGTTTTGTTCCAGCCCCTGGGAGGGTGAGAGCATTGTGGGAGCATCACGTCCAAGTGCAAAGCGCAAAATGTGATGGAATTTTCTGTTTGTTCCCTCTCTCTTTCTTCTTCCCCAACATGTTCAAAGCTTTTACTTGGAAGTCTACAGTCAAACCCCTGCAAATGCCAGCAGTAGTAGAACTGCTGGGAGCAATTTACAGTGTCTGCAGCAGCAGTGCTTTAAGGGGCACTGATGGAAAGAGTGGAGGCTTCATTCATAATAATAATAAACCGCTATTTTGTGGTTTTACGCCGCTTTTAATCTTCACAACTCAAAGGAACATTAATTAACTGTGTGGCACAGTGGGAGGCAGGTAGCTGCTGCTGTCCCCGTTTTACAGATGAGGAGGCTGAGCACTGGCACATCCTGCAGCCTGCCCACAGTCAGACAGTATTTCACCCTCTGAGTCTGCAATGATCCCAAAATGCCAGCTCCTGCTTGGAGCTTTATTCCTGGGAATGCTCTCCTCTGGCAGGGCGGGCCCTCAGGAGTTTTGATGTTACTTGCATTTCTTTACACCCAGTTTCATTTTGGATAGAGGGAGGTGAATATTGTTGAAGTCAAATGAGAATCTCCTAATATGAATTAATCCAAATGGCCAAAGCAAGTTCCTTGCCCTCAGGACAGTGGCTGGGCGGTGTTCCAGCCCTGCACTGCTCCTTCCATCGGGAGAAGAGCTTGGAGAAACACGCAAAAGCTCAGTCTTTGCTATGATCCCCACTTTTCACTAATATGTCTGGAGAAGTCTGTTTGGATGAAACGATAAAAATACAACCACTGGCTATTTTCCTGCTCAGACACCCTTAGGTTTGCCTCCCCAGTGAGCTCTGCCTCCAAAAACCTCCAGCTTGACCCTTTTTCCAAGAGTCACATGTGCAGAGGTTTGCTTCTGCTGCTGCTTATTGGCTGAAAAAATCAAAGATTTGGCCCTTGTAGTCAAAGGGGTGTCTTAGCTTGTATTTTGGGGGAGGCTCTGGGTAATCCTCACCTCTCCTGAGCGGGCACTGGGCTGGCATCGCTCTTTTGCTGCTGTGGTGTGAGTCAGGCTGAGGGATCCCGCCATGAGGAGTGGGGTTCATCCTGCCATGGATATTGGGGAAGGGATCAAACCTCCCTTGCTCCCTGCCCGCTCTGAGGGGGCAGTCCTTCTGATGCTCACAGCTCCCCTCTCCACCTGGAGGCTCTGAGGGATGCTCCTGGCATCCATCAGATCTTCATCTTTGTTCCCTGGTGGTTTGAAGGGTTTGTGGTGGGACCAGGGAAGGCCATGTGTCCGTGTGGCCCTTTCCAATGTCTCTTAAAGGAAGCAAATTACTTTTTGGGCATCCTCCTCAGCCCCTTGAGCCAGACCTTGGATTAGCATGGAGGCTTTTCCATTTAGTTTTCTTAATTAAGACAGACATAGAAATAAAGTGGTGAGTGAAGTGTGATGTGCAGGGGAAGGAGGGTGGTCCTGCAGTGTGCAAACGCTGCTCTTGTCTTTCTTTGTTACCCTTTTTTTTTTTTTTCTAATCTCCTGTCATCAATCTCCTGTTGCTAAATGTGCAGCTGGAGAGAGGGTTCCTAGGCAAAGTTCCTGCTGATGGATCCTGACAGATCTAATCAGGCAGGAACGGTGACGACCACGTCCTACACTGCTGTGAATTGTGGTTCAAACCTAATATCCTTCACCACCACACTCTGTGGCAGCTGAAAGGGACCTGCTGGCTGAGATCTGGCTGGCCTGAGGGGAGGAATGTTCCCATCACATGCACACCTGCTGTAGCTCCCATCACTGCCCGTGGGACTGGGTCCCTGATGCATTCCCTGCAACCTCTGCCTTCATGCAGCTCTACTGCAGGCCTTTAATGTCTCTCCCAAGCGGTGTTTGACCTGTATAATGCTGTGGGTGACCTTGTGGCCTTGCTCCCCCTCAGAAGGGCATCTCCCTGGCATCTGTTACAAGCAGCTCCAGGGGCTGTAGGCTGGGGCTGATTTGATTGTGCTCAGGAGTAGTTTAGAGCACCTCTAGGTCTGTATCTAATCTAGTCCTCAAGGCTTCCTTCTCTAACCATTGGAGATCTGGTCTGTGGGGCTCAGGGCATGGATCAGCTCTTTTTCACTGCCTTAGGGCAGGGGGGTCATCCACAATTGAGCCAGATTGTCCCTGTGAGTTTGGAGGAGCCCAAAGCAATCAGTCCTGTGTGTATCTGTGGATGAGCTGAATCCCATGCTTGGCCTCTGAGATCTGGGACAGGGTTGGTGTGGCACCCCAGGACCAGCAGCAGCCAGGTCTCAGCCCTGCACAGGCTGTGCACCCGTTCTGGACAAAACCCCTGGCACCAGCAGATGCTCAGTTGCAGGAATGCAATCCCCTGACATCTCATCTCAGGATTTGGGTCTGGGATCTGTTTTAAACACATCTGACCCAGTCCCATGGCACAGTTCCAAGCCTTGGCAAAGCCAGCACTATTTCTGCCTGCCAGTGCTGAGCTCCCAGGTGAAACACCCTCACATGAGATACAACCATGCCCTGCTTCGGCCTCTCTGCCTTTAACCCTCTCTCCTCCTCAGGCAAATGATGCTGCTCCCTGTTCCACGTCCAACTCCCCACTCAATTTATATTGTTTATTGACCCTAGCAGAAAGTCAATGTTTTCTTCATCTGCCATTTACTTCAATGGCAGCCAATTTGGTTCATCAAAAAAAAAAACCAAAAAAACCCCAAACACAACAGACTTCAGCGTCAGATTTTTCTCCATTTTTTTTTTCTCCTTCACTGTTTTTAGATGCTGATTATTCTTTTTTCCTGAACACACCTGGCCCTGGACACAGCTTGGCAGCCTTTGCTGTATGATATGGCTGCAGGCAAGGCTAAAAATGTGCAGCAATTACCCCACGAGCTGCAGAGCCAGGAGGGAGCCTTGGGCCAGCTCATTACAGGCAGGCAGCGCTGCAGTGCCCGTGCCCTCCTGGTGGGAGCTGTTTGTCTGGGAAACGCTGGCCTCTGGGGCTTTCATGTGCATTTAGAGTCTCTTCCTCAGAAGTCCAAAGGTGATGCTGAAAAGAAGTCCAAAGGTGATGGATCAGAGCTTCCCAGGCTGTGGGCTCCTTGTTTGTGCTGGGGGTGGGGTGTGGCATGTGTCTCTGATGGGATATTCCTGGCACTGCAGATCAGGAAAGGCTCACTGAAGAGACTTGAAGGAGTGCCTCAAGTGCAGGGCTGAACACAGCCTCTGGCCTGAGGAGTTTGCACGGTGGGATCAGCGTGTGGCTGCTTTGAGGTCTGTCCAGGCAGTGCCCACAGCCAGAGTGGCACAGCTTTGCAGGGGAGGTAGAAGAGGAACCCTCCTGGCAGTGTGGGTGCAGTTTTAGGTAATAACCAAAGTGAATTTATGAGATGTGCCTTCTGCCCAGGGTGGTCCTGACCTTCCCCAGCCACCAATCCCCATCACCTCCCCTGAGCCAGCAGTGATGTCTCTGATGCTTGCTGAGCTTTCTCAGGGATCCAAACCAGCACAAACCCCTTCTTCTTCTCCAGGGTAGGAAATTCTTTACTTTGAGGTGCCAACATCTCCAGGCAAGGGTGGGATGGGTGCCTACCAAAGGCAGCAGCAGATCAGGGTTGCTCCTCATCTCTGGAGACTGTGGAGGTGGTGCCCTCAGAAGGGCTCAGTGAGCAGTGGCTTCCAGAACAGAGTGACAAATCCACCTGTGCTCCATGGAGCTGCTCCTGGGTGCTGGGCATCTTGGAAAACAAAGTCTGCTTCAGGTGCCTAGGTAAGAGCCAAGCCCTTTTGAAAAGCCTGCCCAGATGGATGGAAAACCCAATGCAAATCTCTCCCCAGGTATAAAATTAATTGGATTCTGACTTCAAAGAGTGCTTCTGGAAATGAGCTGTAAATAATCTAGTTGTGCCTCAGTTCCTCTGTCTGTGGACATTCATCTGGCTTTCTTTTAGCCAGTGAGTGTTGCTGATGGAAGGTGCTATATATAGCAGCAAAGCTATGCATATATGGATGCATATGCATAAATGTATCCTTAGTAACTGACCCAGGTGTGTGATGTTTTCTGTAATACAGCTGACAGGTTTCTTTCCCAAAAAAGGCTCCAGTTTTGCTTCCTGCAGGCTCTCACCCCTCTCTTTGTGCAGCCGTGTGCAGTCCTCTGACGTGGGCTGCTTGCTCACCCTGTGCCATGGCTGGAAGCCACAGAGGCTGGGAGCTGCTGGCCCCTGGGATGCCGAGGGGTTGGTGAAGGTCACCCAGGTGTGTGGGTCTCAGCAGGGTTCAGCTGGATGGATTTATGGAAGAGCTTGGTGTTGCTCCTGGAGGCTGCTGAGCTGTGGTGCTCAGAGCTGGCTCCTCCAGGGCTGTGCTGCCTGCAGCCAGCAGCATTCCATAGGGATCAGCATTCCCAGCACCCATTCCTGCCTGTGTGGAGATGGCTGGTCCCTGGCACCCAGGAGCTCGGTGCTGTCTGTTCCCAGCGGATCGATAGGAACATCTGTGAAAAATCAGGACATGGATATGTGATCCAGCAGCCCTGGCTGTTTCCTATTTGTCTAACCTGATTCTATCAGCGTTTCTGAAGCGCTTATCAGCGCCACATCTTGGCACTTTATATGTGTATTGGAAACCCCTCCAGTCCCTGGGCAATGAGAGGGGCTCAGTCTGGGCTGTGGCCCCTCCCTCTCCCAATTTCCCTGCAAAATCCAACTTTTCCTCATGACCCTCATGAATTGATCCAGAATTAGATCCAGAAGAGACCACTAGGACAAAAAAACTTGTCCAAAATACCCTGGAAGGGTATCAGAGGGAAGGAAAACCCCAGTGAGTCATTCATGGCTAAGCAGAGGCTGAGGTCTGAGTCCCAAGCTGGCATTTTCCAGCCTGCCATTGCAAAACACTTGGGATGACCAAAGCCCCGTATGGGATCTGTCTCATGGGGCAGTGTAGGTCACCTCTGCTTCTGTAGGGCTGGGGGACTGCAGCCATGGGGCCCAGGAGCAGGGGGTGAATCCTGTACATGGGCTGGGGTCCTTCCACCTCCTCTCTTGTCTTTCTGATCCCACCAGCAAGAAAATTCCCAGTTTCTTGGCCAGGGAAGTAGGGTGGAGAGATGGCAACTGGCACAGCCAAGCTCCTGTTTGGGCAAGAATACATCTCTGGTTTAAATGGGAAAATCCTTTAGCCTTGGGAATGCTGAAATCTCGGTTTGCTGATGCCTTGGAAGGGCAAAGACAGGGGGAGGGTGGCTGGATGCTCCTGTTCTCTCCAACATGTGAGCTCCCACGCTGAGAGTGGATACAGGTGAGGTGGTGAGGAGGTGCCCAGAGCTCCTCACAACACGGAGTTTAATGGCAATGTTGCCATTAATGACGTTTTCTTGCCATGCCACATGGAACCCGTGTGAATCTATGTTGTATTTGAACCAGCCTAGGCAGGGCTGACATCACTGCCTGCTACTGGGGTGGCCTGACCCATCCCATGATGTTTTCGGCCTGTAATAATTCAGAGCAAAGAGATCTCAGGCCTTCTGTCTCAGCTTTTGCTTGATTGCTTTTTTTCCCCTCTAGGCAACACTGTTGCACAGGATTGAGGCAGGAATTTTGTGGAGGGTCCCTCTCTTAGAGGCAAAGAACCACCTTCATTGGTCCCGCTCAAAAGTGCTTCTGAGAAACTTGAATTGCTGCATGCAGTGTGAAGCCTTGTTTGGTTTTAGCTGTGAGAGGCAGAAGCAATCATCCCTCCCGCAGCACAGACACAGCAGCTGCCAAAACCACCGAGTTTGGGGCTGGTGGGGAAAGGCAGCTGGGAGACTGGGGGAGAGGAATGGGATATACTGGGACAAGCAGTGAGAGGGCAGGGAGCAGCCGGGAGTGTGGGGTTCTGCCCTGACAGGGGGAGCTGCAAGGACTGAGCAACCCCTGCTGGGCTGCACCGCATTTAAAAATGAGCAGAGGGGCCTTGCTCTCAGTCTCCAGAGGGTGTTTATTGTCTTTTATCACAAGTTTCGAGCCTAGGATGGCACAGGCTCTGCACTCTTGAAAAACATCCCAGCAAGAGCCCTGAGAGGCTCAAAATGTCTGAATTTATACAAGATGAGCGAATCAATTACTTGACACCACCTACTTTAAACATCTATTGTTATTACTTTACTACCAGTAACAAATTATTTGTCTGTTCATGCAACATCTGCACTGTGAACTCTCACCCAATAACTTTGTGCTCCCATCACTGCAGAGCATGGAGTGGGGGAAGAAGGAGAAGGGAAACTGAGGCAACACCCACAATTCTCCATCTTGAACCCTCACCTACATCCATACTATATAAAACCCAAATATACATTTTTTACCAAGTGACAGCTACTAACTACACTACTATCTATATTCACACACTGGTTGTTTCCAACCCATCCCAAAGCTCTGGAAGCTTTCTCCATGGATGGAGGTTAAAAACAGTGTTTTGCTGGGGGTCAGGACCTTCCAGGACAGGCAGAGAAATATTCCCTGTGTCCCTGATTCCCGCAGGGGAGGAGCCTGCCCCAGTGATTTTGCCCCAGGGAGAGCTCTGCCCACCAAAGGTGGAGTGATGCTGTGTCCTGCAGCTGCTGCTGGAAAATATCCTCTTTTTCCAGGCTGAACACCTCCCTCCCTGCCCAGAATAAAACCCCAACAGCTCCTCTTTAGCAAAAGTTTGCAGAACTCCAGAGCTGGGAAGTGCCAGGGTCGGTTTGCTGTGCAGCCTTCGGGAGCCCCTCTGTGCATATGCATTATGGAATCATCTTTAATGGCATGATCATATCCTACTTTTTCACCTTTGCCTCGCTCAGCACAGCTGATGAACCTGCTCTGGGAATGATCTGCATTAATGGGAAGCTGTAAAAACTTCAGCTGAAGTCAATGAGAGCTGTACTTTGAGCAGGGAAAGTGTCATTTAATGCTAAGCACTCTCAAAAATCGCATCTAAATGTCTCAGATTTGGTGCACGTAACAGAGTGGATGTTTTTTACATCACTGTGCCTGTGCCTTGGCTCCCTGTCTGTAAAATGGAGATGATAACAGGGAGATTGGGAACTTAATCACTTTATTTGTTGTGAAATACTGCTGCTTCTTGGGGCTGAGTAAAGCATAAGCAAGCCACGAGGAGCTAAGTAATTGTGCATGCAGAACAGTGCCTGGATAGAGTACAATAAAGTAGGAGCTATGTGTCCTCCAAGGAAGAGAAAGCAAGATACTGAGAAGCTGCAGAGGGAGTTGTTTGCAGGGGGCTGAGAAGCTGTGGATGTTGGTGGGTACCCAGGGTGGGTTTTGGGATGTTTAAACTGAGCTCTGGAAGGTTTCAGGCATCCCAGGGCTCCTGGCTGCAGCCTGGCACCATCACCTTTGGCATTTGGGCAGAGATGGATCCTTAGGATAACCCTCCTGCATGTGGTCTTGGAGTCAACACCTTCATCAAAGGCAAAATTCCTGGAGACTGAATTAAGGTTTTCCTGGCAACCTTAATTCTTAATTTCCTTAAGTTTTGAATATGTGACCTCACAACCTTTATAATTTCATGCACTGCACTTTTTCTGTGCGCCCAGGCCACAGGAAAAGTGTGTGATGTGTGTGTGATGGCTCTGCTCTTGGCATGCCTGGTGGACCTTGGTGCCTCCTGGCAGTGCCCATGGTACCTGCTGGGGTGGTCAGGGGGCACACCGTGCTTGGCAGTGCTGGGTTTCCTCCTGGCTGGCATCCCCAGGTGCTTGCTGTGGGATTTCTGTCCCACTGAGAGCACCTGCTGTGCTCTAAGCCTCGTCCCCATCCCATCCCATCCCATCCCATCCCATCCCATCCCATCCCATCCCATCCCAT